>CM075808.1:112425247-112480647 GCA_037975025.1 Excoecaria agallocha
ACAGCTACAAGAAACCATAGAATTCCTTTGCTTTGATCGAATACTGGTCGTTATTCGAGTGTGAACTTTTTGCAGGAGATTTCGAGCTTGAGCGTGGAGCCTTGTGAAGGTGAAACTCTTGTCGTTACAGTTTTTGAGATTAATAAATCAGAGGTACATACCATAATAATTAGAAAAATAAGCACGAATTAGTGTATTTATAATTATTCTTGATAAACTCAAGTACATTTGTTGTTTCATCAAGTCAGATACCTGCCTTCATGGAGAGGGAGCTTGAGTTCCGATTTCTAGCTGTGAGTTGCTGATTATTTTAGAAATTATCTCTGTTCTTGATAAATCAATTCATATTTTCAACCAGATTCTTCATCTCTTAATTATATCCCACATAGGTTCTGCCAGAAACACTTGATGGCGAGCCATTTGATTGTCCTGCGGTATGTGGATGATGTTATAGTTACTTTTTTTCCAGAAACTATATATATGTATGTATATGCACACACACACTTTCCTATTGCATGAGCTCATGAATTCTCTATTCAATAAACTGCTGTTATGGGGAATTGATGCCAGGTGCTTTGTGGCCGCTATAGTGATGAGGAATTTTTCCAAATTAGATGCAAAGGTAATGTTTTCTATCATTCCTTTAGTCAGTTTCCTGGAAACCCTTTTTGCAATCTGTATTCTTATGAATTCAAATGATTTGAATTTCAATTATTTGGAAAGCTCTTTCAAATCAAGAATAGAGTGTTGAGGTTCTCTAGTAGAGGAATGGAGACTTGCATTTTATGTTTGAGCATGTATTTTATGCTTGCTTTTCGCTGAGTTGGCATCAAGAATTTTCATTTCCTAATTTTTGTTAGCTCTTCTTGCTGTCCATTAACAGTAAAATAAGGCTATATTGTAGTTGTTTTCTGATTCAGGAAGCAAGGAAATTTTTCTTCAGCATTATGGAAGATATAACATTGATAAGATCTGGAGAGATGATATTTTACCTTGCCGTACTTATCTTCGGCATTGGTAAGCGCTGCTTTTTTTTTTCATAACATTAATGCTACGCAAGAAGTAAAGTTAATGGTGCTTTTCATTCTATCACATGTCCTTTCAACTAATCGCATACTCTCCATCTATAACTATTTACTGATTCGTATGATAGGATGATATATAAGTGAGGTTGAAACCTAGTCACAAATCTTTTGCAAGTGTATTCAGATAAGAGTGACCATAAAGCAGCTTTATAAGTTATGCACATGAAAGGTACATTATATAGATGTCCCAATTGACTTTCTTTTATCAAATGTGGCTGAAACATGAAAAGATTGCTGCAGCACAGTCTCACGGAACAAGGACCTTAGACAATAGTCATAAAACTTCTTCCCATAGAAACTGTCTGACCTTTTCTCCTTCCATTTAGACTAATTAGATTGGAACTGACTGAGCAATAAAAGAAATGAGTTTATGAATAATGAAATTTCACCAGTATCTGTGTAACGGATTCTAGTTCTGGGTTGTCCTTTAATTTTTTTATCCAAGTAGATGTTTTAACCCTCCCTTCTCAGTTTGTAATTGAGCTGCCAGATGAATATTTCAAAGCCATTTTGTTTAATTGCAGTTCTGTTAAGGAGGCTAATAGTTTCCTGTAGATCTTGTCTCTTATTCAACCTTCTAAGCATATGAATTGAAGGCATAAAATGTCCTGCAGTGTGTTGGCAGCAAAGAATCTTGGGAGTGGAGCTTATGACAATTTTTTGGATCATACCTTCCTTGGAGATCGTAAAACAACCATCCGCGAGTACCTAGCAACGACCGGAGCAGGTATAATGGAAGAAGAGCCACCAGAGTCCGTCAAGTTCCGCTATGGTGGTTGATATCGCTGAAATCCCGATCCATACATCCACAAAGGGAGATCATATAGATAGGCTGTTTCAATCATTTTCAGCAATGCAAGGCTGGCCTCAGAGAAGCTGGAACTGAAATCTTGGAGTGTAACAGGGTCTAAACTTCAATTCCTTAACCCCGACTGAAGGCTCATAGTTGGAAGTTAGGTACAATGAATCATAAATATGTAATAAATTTTTACATTCTTCTAAACTGAGTGGTGTAATCATATTGCAAATTAGCCATCAAGCATGGTCATAATAAATTTTTACATTCTTCTAAACTGAGTGGTGTAATCATATTGCAAATTAGCCATCAAGCATAGTCATTATCACCTTTCAATTTTATTTGTACGACACATGTAATAGCAGAAGCTGCACACTGCTCGTTATTGAAGAGAGGGGCAAGTAACCAGAGGTCGCAATGGCCGTCCAAAAAATTTTTTGAATACGTATGTACATGATAAAAGAAAATTTTTGAACATGTATGTAATATATGATGTATGTGGTCCCAAAAAAAAATCTTACAACATGTACAGATATCATATTTCAATTATAAAATTATTTTGATCATTTGCTCCCTCCAATTATTTTAGTCAATTGTAACTTTGTGAGGCAGAGGATAATAGGCTACTCCTACTATTAAGCAATTTGATTTCCCAGGATCTTGAGGTATTATATAAATTGTATGTCCTAAAATGGGCAATTATTATCCTAATTGTTACTTCACGAAGATTGTTAGTTCGTTATATTTCATCCCAGCATATGGTGGAGCGAGGAAGAAGGATCATGGATGAGTAGGATCTGAAATGGTCATCTCATGAGATTTTTGGTTTTTGTCGTTTTTGACAGAGGCCAAATCCCACATCGGAAAAAATAGACAATCAAGGTTTAAAATGATGCAATAAATAAAGGCGGCAGAATACATAAAACTTCAACCCGTCTTGTCAGGGGTGAAAGGCGACTCGTCAATGATCGTTTAGAGACGGCGGGTCGTGCCGACACCTACGATATCGAACACACCTTTGAGGCGAGTGGGTTCCGCCCTACTTTAGGCGGTCCTGCCCGTCAATTTTTGGAAGTCTTACCTCTCGGTGAGACTCGCAATACTACCGGGCAGTCTTTCGTAACCCATTTATATAAACAAACTTATTACTGGTACTTAACGTTACCCTGGTTGTGAAGAGCTGATTGGCTGTTTTCATTGAAAATTTGAATCTTGAAAAATAATCTTTAACTCCTAGCCGTTGTCTGATCTGTTTCCATTGAAGAATCAATTGTTCGGGAGCTAAACTTAAGATAATATTTAATTCCATTTCAGAAATAATAAAAGGATATATATGCATTAAGTCAAACCTGATCCGAATCTGGTCCAACTAAACAGAGAGCGTCCCTTAAATGATGTTGAAAGTCCCTAAAAGAATGTACAGTTCTTAAACGATCTTCAAAGTCACTAAAAAAAATGTACAGTGCCCTGAAACCAAGTTCAGGGCATATCTACCTTTCGCAATATAAATGAAGCTATGCCTATGAATTTTAGAAGGTCAAATAAAATATATACAAAGTGGATCTCCTGCTTTACAGCAATCAGGCATTCCGCTAACTGCGGTTGTCTCTCGCAATAATGTACTTTTCTTTTTGTATTTTTCTTTTTTCCCTACACTATTGGATCCTGTAACGTAGCACAACTACAATCTTGATTGTTTTCCAGTTCCTTGATTAACAATTCCACCATCTTCTTATACATAGGCATATAATGATCGTTAATCATTGTTCTAGAAAGACGGATCTTACTGTACAGTTGTCTAGGAGTCTCATATATGCGGGCATGTTCTTCAGTGGCTCCATCATGATCTAAATTAGCAGTATCTGAGCAAGGGATGGAAACAATATGCATGATTGTACCGGGTGGATAGAACAGGTGGTTTTCCAAAAAATCCATAGAAGAGCTGGGGCTTTTGGCTTCAGCTGCTGCATTGACCAGAACATTCTCTTCTTCAGTTATTTCTTTTGCTGCAGCAGCTTCTTCATGGGCCTGAAGGTCAACTTCACTCTCTTGCCGCTTAAGTTTCTTCTCCAGTTCATACCACAACTCACCTTCATTAACAACTTCAATGGTACTTGAACTACTCACTCTACCTTTAGAAATAAGTGGCTCATCTTCCTCAGAATCATCACGCCCTGATCCACAGCTTAAATTACATTCTAGTTTGTCCTGTGCCAAGTCTTTAGCTTGGACTTCAGTGACAAGAGTTTCAGAGCTTTCCGACAATACAGAGGCTTCTGGCAAGTCCTCCACTTTAGAGTTTGCTAGTACACCAAAAGCACGACGCCGCGGCCCCATGCGTGACCAGGACGATAGAGATGATGATAGAGATGAACGCGTTCTGAAAACAGCTTGCGCAACATTTTGCGCTCGCTTCATTACAACCTACAATTTACAATGTGAAGATTGTCATGGTTCACATGACAAGTGGCTAATTTGAAGGCAGACAAATTATGCAGGGAAGTTCTTATGCATATAACTATTTATAATGCAAATATAGAGAACTTTAGCAAAAATCCAAGTGCCTTCTTATCTGCAAATGCTGGCAAATGAGGACCTGATAACAAGTCTGAAGATTGTAAACCACAAGGGTAAGTGAGATCTTACCTCTGTGCTGCTTGAGACAGGACGTAGAAGTGCACCTGCACCAGCAACTCTGGCCCTCGCACTAGCTATAGAAGGTAGACGAGATCCTAGAGCAGTTGCTGAGCGATAAACAACATTTAGGACTCTTGTATGCTCAACCTGATCGCGCATATCATTTAACCAAGATGATGATGTCACCTGTTAAATAAACATTTCATAATTAGCAGTTTGCAAGCAGACTATGAAGTATTTACATCAGCTGGTGGTCAGGAGTGAATGTCAGCACCTCCGAGCGGAGGTCATCAACAGAAGCAGCTGAAAATGTTGGTACCAGATCGGATCCATTGATAACAGTAGTGATAAAGTGCTTGCCTGATTCTGCCAAATCCCATGTCATACAGGCAGCTGCATTGATGCTATTCAAGGCAGTTAGACAAAATATAACATAAAAACCAAGAAGTACATGACTACATTCTACTTTGTTGATCATTCCAGTAATGTGGCAAAGAAAATGAATAGAGCTGAATCTTCAGTACTAAAGCTAAAAGTCAAGATCCAGATCTATCTTTAGCTTAGCACACAGTAGAAGATATGTAAATTGGATGTCATAATGTTATCAACATAGTTATAGTGTGGCCACAGCCAAGAGAAAGGGGAAAAAAATCTGAAGCAGAAATCGATCATGTTATATATGCAACTCTGAGCATCAAAAGAATAAAATGCAACAAAATGAACTAATACTTTTTACACAGTAGGATTAGCAGTAACTGATACATGCCTGGGGCAAACGTGACACAAATGCTTGAAGAGAATTCCTTTTGTTCCCGAAGTATATATGTTAATAAGGCAGCAGTACCCCCACCAAGCGAATGGCCGACAATCTGAAAACATTACCAAGAATACTCATAAAAGGGAAATCGATATTTGATGGTTTCCATTCTACTATTATGATAGCATGTCAATGCAAATAGAAATAATCTCAAAATTAATTTCTCAGATCACTTGCTATAATATAAAGTTTCAAAATAAAAGACCAGGATTTTAGCCTACATCAGCACCAAAGATGCGATTGCTGTACAGTGTACACTTTTTTGGTGGCACCATAAAGCAAAACAGTAAAAAAAATGATACTATTGATTTAAACTAGAATATAAAGTCCACATGCAAAATATTACATACTCAAGAAATACCAATGCAACAAGTGTATTGGTTCAAACAAGTGCATAAAATCTGAGGAACATTGAAATATGAAGAAATGCCAATGGAGACATATCTAACCTTACCAAAGATGCATAAGAAATTACCTTAACTTTGTAGTCGGGATATTCAGCAAGTGCTTTAAGTATGCAAGGAGTGCTGAGCTTAGCAATCCAGCGAGCTGCAGCAACCATCCCACAATGTGCATATCCTAAAACTAAATCACTGATTCCTCCATCATGTAAAACTGAATGGTGAAAAGGAACCACTGCACCAGTTGCTGCCGTTAATGTATCTTTGATGCTGTGAGTACCACGAATTAATAGAAGAAAACATCTTGAATCTTTATCACGTATGATTGTGAAAGCTGGCTTCAGAAGCTGCAATCACTACTGCAATAGTTAATGCAAAATCCATTTTAACATATACACACATGCATGTACAATAAAGATCATAAAATTTAAAGTACAATGAGAGGAGGGTATGCTAAACAGCTTAGTCTAGGATCAAAATAGATTCTACCAATAACTCCATTCAGAAATCCAGACCTGATTGCATGTTTGAGCGATAATAAACCCATAACTGACAGATGATAGTGATGTATAAATGTTCAATTATCATGAATGGAGAAAGAATTTCAATTTTAAGAAATTAGCCACATTTATTTTACAGTTATAGAAGTTATATCAGAAATGGAAACTGTCTGATAACTGTGAATTACACTATATTTTTAGTATATTTTTAGGTGTTTAATTTAGTTAATTTGATTTTTATTTAGTTAATTTTATGATTAATTTGTTAAATTAGTTATCTGTGGGTTTAATTGAGAATTTTTGTGTTTTTAGGGGTTAATTGAAAGAAGGAAGGATTAAATTGCAAAAAAGAAGAAGATTTGGAACATAAGTGAAAAAGTGGGAAAGTTAATTTAAATAAAGCACGTAAAAGAAAGAACCGAATACTCTCCCGAGCATAATTTCTGCTCTCCCAAGCACAGTTTTACTCTTTCTGCTTGAAACATGCTCTCCCAACCACTCTCCCAAGTAAAAATACTGCTCTCCCAAGCAATAACGGAAAGTTATTGACAAAAGTCTTCCTGTTTAAGAGAAACACCAACTCAACCTCAGAAAATGAAGTCTTAACCAGCAAAATTTCTTCTTTGGCAGGGACTCCAATCTATAAAAAGGCATTAAAACTAAGGAAGAAGGGGGAGAAGAGAAAAAAAACAGAGCTCAATAGTTTTAGTTTTTATGTAGTTTTTTCTTCTGTTTTTATTCAAGTGTTTTTCTTTTCAACTTTATTTTATTTTTAAACATGTTTAGAAAGTAATTTTTCTTTTTTTGCTAATGAATATTTGAAATTTTATATTTTCATTGTTATGACTTTATTTTGAGCTTAATTTCAATATTAGTAATTATTTCTTGATTTTAAACATATTCTTATCTTTAATTATGTTGAGATTAATTGTTGGTTTATTGAGTAAATAATTAAAAATTGGTCTAGACATTGTCATTGATTTGCATGTTCTTTGATTAACTCTTTAATATTTATGCATGATTATTTTCTAAAATATGATGTAATTATGTGTTAATTTTATTGGTTAATATTGAAAGACGAAAAACTAAGAATAAATTAGAGTTGAATTTTGATGGAGAAGTTGCTACTCAAGCTGGGCCGGACTCACTTAGGCCTAGGAAGCTGCTGGCTTATGCTCGTAGGGAGAAGAAGAAAGGGCAGCTGGAAGTCAAGGATGCAAAAACACAGCAAAAGCAATGAGGGGGTTTGGTTGAAATAAAACGGTTAGGGGCAGGAAAGAGAAAAAGGTGCCAACCTCGTGTCCAGCTGGGTACCTAGGGAGAAAAACATTTTTTATCTTTTGCTATGTTTGGTTATAAAAGCGAGGAAGAGAGGGAGGGGAGATTATCTTTTGGAATCATTTGTAATTTGCTGCTGTTCCAGCAGGGCTCCAGTTCCTGGAGAAGGAAGATCATCTTCTTGGGGATTATAATTTTGTAATTACAGTCATTGATTAATGCAATTTACCCCTTCCTTTACCTTTTTCTCTTTTTAATTCATGGTTGGATTGATTTGTTGATTTTCTGGAAATTATTCTCTATCATTTGGCGCCGTCTGTGGGAAATCCATCAATCCTTCTCACACACAATTAATCGAAGATGAATGACCCATTCCAAACACACAAACTGTTGCTGTAAAACAACAACGAATTGATCTTTGAAATTCCATGGCAGCATTACAGAAATCCATTGCTTCACTTCAGAAATCTATGAAAGATAACTTTGAGCGCATGAATGCCCAGCTCCAGAAATATGTGGAAGAAGATCAGCCATCTAACAACAAAACCGAGCTGAGCGATGATACAATCCAGCTCCAAACACAAACCGACAACTAGATCGATGAAGGGACGATGGTGGAAGAACCAGAGGAAGAAAATAGGGAGGAAGAGATGTTGTTGAAGACTCGGGCTATGTATTTCCAAGTTGCTTTGCTCAACAATGCAACTTGTGGAGAGCGACACATCAAGGTTCACACCGCCACAGCTCCTGTGGTTGCAGATCTAAGGGGGATGAATCATCAAGCCGACATTGGTGCCTTCATATCCTCGCCGGTCAATCGTGTCCTCATTCTCAAGGATATGGGTCAGCCCAATCCAAGATTCATCAGTAGAGGCCCAAGCCCATCACCATTAAACCCAGCTAACTCTCCAAACCCAGCTCAGCAAGCTACCCGAGTGAGGGGACCGCGCCCTCTCTTGCCGCGGGAGATTGCCGATCGTCGTCGGTTAGGGCTTGGGTTCAACGGCGCCCAACCGTATAATCCACAACAACGCTGCAGCACAGGGAACTTATGAATTGCGATCTTGGAAAATAATTTAGTTGTGGTTTGGGATGAGCAAGAGGATGAACCAGCCAAAAACGATGATCAGGGAGAGGATGATGCTGCTGCTGTCATTTTTCAAACAAGTCGGGGAAATCTAGAATGCATGTACCCCAGAAAATTGGTCCTGGCATCAATCATCAATGCTTTGAACCAAAGGCGGTTTGGAGATGCTTTGTTTATGGTGAGACGGCATAGAATAGATTTCAATATCGTTGTTGACCATAATGGATGGAAAGAATTTCTTCAGTCGGCCTCAGAATTTGTAAAACAGGTTAGCAATTTGAGCTACATAACTGAGTTTGTCTGTTCCATAAAGAATGAGAACATCATGGAGAAGCTATATAGAAATTACATCTCTCTACCTTGGCAAAGAGGGGCTGAAGTTTGTCAAGGACAAGATTTCAAAGGGTTTGATGCTAATAATAAGGTTTCTTCTGTCCTCCTGGCCATAAGGAAGGGTCTTGAGGAACAGGTACCTGAAAGTCCTGCAAGGGAGCTCTGCATTTTGACTACTCTAGCACGTAGCGATCCACCTGCTCTTGAGGAAGCTTTAGAGAGAATAAAAATTATTCGTGAATTGGAACTATTAGGTTCTGATGACCCTAGGAGAATTTCCTACTCTTCTGCTGAAGAGGCTCTGAAGCATCTGTTATGGCTATTTGATTCTGAGGCAGTATTTCAAGCTGCCTTGGGCCTTTATGATTTGCACCTTGCAGCTATTGTGGCTCTAAACTCTCAACAAGACCCAAAGGAATTTCTTCCCTATCTACAAGAACTAGAACGCATGCCCAATCTCATAATGTGCTACAATATTGACCTTAAGCTGCTAAAGCATATCATTTCAGCAGGTGATGATTATTATTTGGACTGTATGAACCTCTTGAAGAAAAATACTCAACTTTTTCCCTTGAGACACCAACTGATTACTGATCCTGCCAAGAAAATGCAGGTCCTTGAGGCCTGGGGTGATTATCTTAGTGATGAAAAATGCTTTGACGATGCTGCTACTAATCTCTGTTGTTCTAGTTTGGAAAAGGCCTTGAAGGCATATCGTGCTTGTGGTGATTGGAGAGGAGTGCTTACAGTTGCTGGGCTTCTTAAAATGGGGAAGAATGCCATATGGCAACTTGCCCATGAACTTCGTGAAGAACTCCAGGCATTAGGTAAACCAGGGGAAGCTGCAAAAATTGCTCTAGAGTATTGTGGAGATGTTGATGGTGGGATATGTTTGTTAATTGATGCAAGGGACTGGAAGGAAGCTTTAAGGATTGCATTTGCCTTTCCTTCTCTAGTTTCTGTCCTAAGTCTTAAGGACAAGACTTTATTTGAAGAGGGTGGCATTGATGGAGAAGTTGCTACTCAAGCTGGGCCGGACTCACTTAGGCTTGGGAAGCTGCTGGCTTATGCTCGTAGGGAGAAGAAGAAAGGGCAGCTGGAAGTCAAGGATGCAAAAACACAGCAAAGGCAATGAGGGGGTTTGGTTGAAATAAAACGGTTAGAGGTAGGAGAAAGAAAAAGGTGCCAACCTCGTGTCCAGCTGGGCACCTAGGGAGAAAAACGTTTTTTATCTTTTGCTATGTTTGGTTATAAAAGCTAGGAAGAGAGGGAGGGGAGATTATCTTTTGAAATCATTTGTAATTTGCTGCTGTTCCAGCAGGGCTCCAGTTTCTGGAGAGGGAAGATCATCTTCTTGAGGATTGTAATTTTGTAATTACAGTCATTGATTAATGCAATTTACCCCTTCCTTTACCTTTTTCTCTTTTTAATTCATGGTTGGATTGATTTGTTGATTTTCTGAAAATTGTTCTCCATCAAATTTACTTGCAAAAAGATTCAATAAATATTTAGGAAGTTGAACTGAATTTTTATGTTAAGTATTAGATTTATCTATAAGTTTAATAGGAATGATATCATTGCATAAAAATATATGGTTTTATTACTAGTTTTTTCATAATCACTAATATTTCTACAGAATTTAAGTAATTACAATAAAAGTTAAGATGAATAGTTCCTTTAACAAGAGAATTTCAATTATTATTTTGTTTTTAATTCATATTAGTTTAATTTTTATTTTTATTTTATTCAATTATTTATTTTGTTTAATTTTTGCCTTTAAATTAAAAATATTTAGAAAACAATTTCGAATTAATTTAATTCATATATATATATATATATATATATTATTCTTAACAATTCATGTTCTCTTGAGTACGATATTTGAAATCTTAATTTATATTTCATTGTATTACTAGCCGATTTAGTGCACTTACTAGAGAGCGGTCACTATCCAGTATGAGAATTTAGCACCAGTTCTATTTGGAAAAATAAATAGTTCGATGGGAATGGTAACCATTTGCCTTCATATTTATGGTGTGGAGGCCCATGTAAGTAGCCACTTATATAGTTCGAATATACCATATGTATCCACTTCTAATTATAAATATATCCTAACGGAGAAAACGCTTTAGCACTATCCACTTTAAGCCTTATGCTCGTTCCAGATAGAAATAAGAAGACACTCCAATCCATATCACGCTTGAAACAAAGCAAATATATATGAAGGAATAAGAACATCAATGTAGAGGAAGCATTTAAAAAGAAAAAGAGATAAATTGACAGGTTTTATATGATATTATGGCCACTCACCCCGGCTTTAGGCTTCTGGAGAAGGACATCTTCCATAGAGAATCCCGCAGAATCTAAAAACACAGGAAAGGGCTTCTTGGAAAAAAACATGCAAATGGTTAGCAATCTCAACAAACTCTTCAATTCTGCTATAATTTCGGGTCCGTTTAATTGTACGGAATCACTACCAGCATATACACTTGCAACTTGCAAATTGTCCTGCAATTGTCCTGCAAAAGAATTACAGAAAGAGCAGAAAACAAAAAATCAAGAACCGATCATCTAAGCATAACAAAGCAAAAAAGCGTGAGACCAAAATGTCAAGATTGAAAATGTAAGATAAAGGAACGGGTTCTTATATAAAGAACAGAAATCAGATAATTAGCTGAGCCTACCTGCCTCCGCATCAGGTAATTGATGCCGAAAAGCCAAATCTCCAATCGGCCCATTTGCCTAAAGTCTCAGAATATGTAAACCTAAGAGTCTCAGATAAAGTATTTATCGTTTCAAGCCATGTCGCCGGAGCTTGGGCAGGCCTACGAACAATCCTCCTCTTCCCGGATCTCGATTTCGACAGATCACCACTCAGATCGCTATCTTCCTCATCCTTTGCGACAACCCTCCGAATCAAGACGTAATACAACAGCACCGCTGCGTCCGGCGGCGGTCGCCATTGCCGCCGCCGCCATAGAATCGAAATCTCGACGGAAAAGGAAAAGAAAATTCTCAAAAAAAAAAAGAAAAAAAGGAAAATGAGGGAAGCAGCTAAAAAATTGAAAAAAGCAAATAGAAAATTGAAGTGGAAGAAAAAGAAGAAAAGGAGGAAAAGAGAAGGTATTTTTAGAGGGAAGTAGTGGAAGAAGACATAGATTAGAGGTTTGGGATTGGAATATTACGATTTCTGTTTCCTGGAAATATATTTGTATAATAATAATAATAATAATAATAATAATAGAAATGGGGAAATCGGGTTTATATATTAGTTTGTTTGGTTAACAAAAAAAATCAGGAGTTTGTTAGTTGCTCAAAACAATTTATAATTGCTAAAAGATTTAATTTAGACTGCATAATTCGTTTAAAATTTTCTATTAATAAAGTTTAATTTAATTTAAAACTATTTTTTGAAGAGCAATTATTTATGGACCTAACTTTCATCTTATTATAATTTTTGAGGTAGGTAGTGGTGACACTCTACTTGGTCCAGCTATGGTAATAAGCAAAATTTCATCCTTGTGGACGTGGTCCCGACGGAATTTTAGTACATTTCTTTCGTCTGAATAATTAAGAATAATTAAAATATTTTAAAAAAATAAAAACAAAAAAGAACAAGTAGTATGAGATTTTATTTGAAATCTTCAATCTCAGTAAAACCTAATTTCTTGTTGTATTGAATAAAATAATATTATTATTTTGACATGCCGTAAATAAATTTGTGAAATGTGAATTGTCGCCATATAGTTTATGTAAAAAAAATATGAAATTGTGAAATATGCATATGTAAAAACCTAATCTTCTTACGGATATTGTATTTATTAAGGGCTCTTTTTATAATTGGGGCCAATTTTTTTAATGATCGTGGCAGGATGGGACATATTGCTCTTCAAAAAACGATATAATTAGTGCCGTTTTGCATCATACTTGGTCCCGCTCCAACAATTTGTCAGTGCACCTCGCTCTGATACAAAACGATAATAATTTTATCATTTTCTGACACACTAAAAATTTATTAACATAACAATGAGTTATAAACTCAATACATGGAGAATTGTACACCAAGCTAACCTAGGTAAGAACTAATTTATATATTTTTCTAAAGTCCCAATTATATGATAGAAGAAAAGGAGCCATAGACTACTATGATATGAATAATATATAGGCTACAACAATTGTTAAAGCAAATTCCAAGCAGCATATTTTCCTAAATCCAAATATAAGCACACCATGCGAAAAATATTGTTTACAGAATAGGGTTCTATTCTAAATTTATAGGTCACATGTTGCTTAGAAAAATGGACCTGCATTGAGCTGAGAAAAATGTATTGAATTTCCAATTAAAATAATTAAGAAATTAATTCTCTTTGCTTAGAAATTCCAAATCATCCATATATTAAGCAAAATTGGCTTTGAATTTTGAATTCAACCCCTCTATTACTTGACCTAAGAGACTATATAACAAGAGATCATCCGAAAAAAAAATGAATTTTAGTTAACCGAAAAAATAAAATTTTATATTAACTAAACCAATAATTTGTAGTTATGATTTTTATTTTTAAAAACTGACTGTTAACCATTTATATATATTTTGTTTTTTATATTTAAAATCTAATATTTTTATATTTCATAAACATTATGATATATGATTTTTCTTTAAAATATTATTATAATGCATATTTTTGCTGAATAAACATCAAAATCATCTTCTTCTTATTTATAAGTTTTTATTCATTATTTATGCATAATAAGCACTTTGTTGTTGATTTCATGTTGAATATATTTAATTATTGTTATTGTTAATAGAATGTTACTTTTCATTTGATTTGTTTAATAAATATTATATTTGGTTTGTATTTTTAAATTTCGAAACAATTTTTAACCATTAAAAATAATCTTATAATTTCTGTAATTTACTGTATTTATACATTAGAAATGTTGAAATTTTTAATAGCTAGCCAATTAACCAATCTATAAAATAAATTAAAAATCAAAATATGCAGTTAAATGAAATTAATGGTCATTTTAATAATATTATTAATGGACAAGACATGCTCACTTCTAATGATTTTTAAATGAAGTGATCGAATTTTGTGAGAATGATTCTTTTGGATTTAAATATATTTATTATCCATAAACAGTTTGTTAACCATTGCATAACAACTTATTGTAAAAATATAATACATTATTTTATAACCATTTGAAAATTTTTATTTTGTGAGCTAATTTTTGAAAATAAATTAGATTCGTGCACGGCTGAAAATGACACCAAAAATTTAACAAAATAAGAACTAAATTAATAAAAATATTTATTATTATAAACCATATTTTGTCAATTTTAACAAAAACATAAATTCTATATATGCATATGAAGAAATCTTAAAAGAAAATATGATAACAGTAAAAGGCATCCCCAACATTTCAAATTACAAAAAAATACAAATACCCAGAAAGTGAATAAACAGGAAAAATTTGTATATTGGTTCGATCATTTCAAAGATGCTTTCTAAAGTCAAAAGTCTGTTTTCTTGTCACGAAGACTTAAATAATGCATAAAATAAGATGCAAAATCAATATAAATAATGTGTACATTTTTTGTTTTCCTTTCTTGGATAAAGTATAAAGAAAATAAAGTTTATTTTTAGGTTTTATTTTTTCCTGTAGGGGGGCCTATCATATGCATTAGTTTCAACTATAGGCATTATATATATATATATATATATATATATATATATATATATATATATATATATATATATATATATATATATATATATATATATATATATATATATATATATATATATATATATTTGTGGGTCACTTGCCCTAACTGAACACTCCAGCTTTCTCCTGTAAAGTTCTTATATATATATTCAGTTGTAAAGTTGAAATGTCTCATTTGAATTTATTTTTATCTCTATCTCCAAATATTTTTTTATGCATATAAAAGCTCTTTTTCTCGGAATCAGACACTATTGGATCCATAATTAGGGACGATCATTCTAGTAGTATATGCTACATGTATGAAATAATGACTGAATCTATAAGCTCGCTTAAAAAAATTCGAGTTTCTTACTATTCGGACGAACAACCATTGGTCCAAATATTTTATCTTTTAACGTTATTACTGCCACCTAATATAATATAATGTCATACAATAAAATCATTAACATCTTATACTTCTATTCTTCTCATCATAATAATAACACTAGACAATGGGCAAATATTCTTTTTAGTCTCAAGTTCTTGATGACTTATTATCACATTATAAGATTATATAGTCTAATTAAGCCATAATGGATAATTGTAACTATTAATATCATTAAAAAAAATTGAATTTGAAATTTTTTATACCTTTTATTTTAAAGATCTTCTAAGCCAATTTCTCATGGTTTGAAGCCACTTAATTATACTTAGTCGTCAAGAATTTTATTTATTTTAACGTATTAATGTACATTTTATGTTAAAAAATTATTTTATAGTTCTTTTTCATAGCATATAATTGGCTGGATTTATAAATAAAAATGTAAACAAATGACTCGTCCATTTTTTTTTTGGTAAAGAATGAAATGTTACGAATTGAAATTTGAAAATGAGTTGTATTCTAATTTAAATTTAAATTTAAATTTAAGCACATTAAACAGTAATTAAGGCAAATATTTAAAAGGGTTAATGAATTTTTAAGCTCCAAAAACCTTGCGAGTAAACAAAATTAACGTGGCAAAACTAACGTTAACATCTCCGTCTCTACACTTCCCACCAACTGATCCACTTTCAAAAATCCCTCCCGCAAACTATGCTCATTTTTCTTAACCGCTCCACTTCTTTAATCACTTCTCCTCTTCTTCTTCTTCCCAAAACGCATACCCACATTTAAATTTCACATCTTTTTCAATTTTCCTCACAACCCATTTCCCAAAATCCTCTCTTTTCATTTCCTCTAAAATGGGTAAAGAATCAGATTGCTCCAAATCCCAGTTAGTGCTGGAAATTTGCTCTTTATCCACTCTCTCTGTTTCTTGTTCTCACAGCCATAGACGTTGCACTCCTGTTAAATCACATTTTATCGACTGGTATCGCCTCCTTGGAGTATGTTCTTGATCTTGATTAAATTTGCTGGCTGTCTTGCTTAAGGATTCATAATAATTCAAATTTTGAATTTTTTTGTTGTTGCTGTAGGTAGAAGAAGATGCAGGCATTGATATTATTCGAAAGCGGTATCGTAAACTTGGTAGGCTTTTATTGATGGCTTTGTTTTTAGATTTTTTCTATGCGTTTCTTGGAATTTTGGTGGCAAAAAGATTGTTTCTTGATGCAGCTTTGCAGCTTCATCCAGATAAGAATAAGCATCCCCAGGCTGAGGTTGCTTTCAAGCTTGTTCTTGAGGTTATTTCCATTTATTGCTTGGAATCTTTCATTTTCAAAATTGGAGAAAATTATTGTTTTTGCAGCATTATGAAAATGTGGGATATGCAAATTTGACATTCAAATCTCATTTCTTAATTTCATTGATTGTTTAAAGCATTTTAGTTAAGATTCTTCAAGATCCAACCCTGAGTTTGACTGATAATTTCATTAGTTGTCCTATTTTCTTGCTTAGACCGGGTCTTCATGAATCAGTCCCATGATGAACCGTAACATATCATGTGCAAAATAACTCTGTCTACTGTCTAGATAAATATTTTTCTCATATTAGGTCCGCTGGTGCTAATTAGACGCACCCATCATATGTACCGTCAGATCAAAAATTAAAAAAAAAAAATTACAAGAATGTATGCATTGATGTGCTTAATTAACCCGGTGGGTTGTATTAAATTATGTGAAGAAGACCTGTGAAAGAAGCATGAAAAGTTAAAACGGTCATGCAAAAAGAGTGCATTATTGAATTTGAACTGAGAGAATGGTTTATTTAGCATGTAGTATTTATGGATTTCTCACGTGATAGGACCACAAATATTTAATTTGACGGTAGAAACTATTTTCAGACAGCTAAATTTCACCAACGCTATCTGCAAGTTAGGTATGACTGCATTCATTTGTTGTACTACACTTTGTCATTGTCAAACTAAACATGGGTATCTGCTGCAAACTTACTTGCAGGCTTATCTATGTCTATCCGACAGTGTAAAGAGGCAAGCTTTCAACTTGGATAGATGTAAAAACTTCTGCACTGAGTGTAATAGAATCCCTTATGCATCAAAAAACAAGGAATTTAGCCCCGCAAACCGATCTAGATCCTGCAGGATTGTGCAGAGTTTGAGAGACATCAAAGAGAGATTCAAAGAAGAAGCCAAGGTGATGGAGCAGTGTTTGAAGGCTAATGCTGCATTAAGGAACCAATCGCCACTGTTTAATCCATCAGAAAACCTATACAGCAGCAACATTCGTTGCAGATCGAGAAGAGAATCACCAATTTTTAATCCTTCTGATTACTTATTTGAAGGCTACCCTCATGTCAGGAACCGAATATACAAGAAACCTGAGGAGGTCTGGTGCTCTCAGAGACAAAATATATCAAATTTTGGCCAGGGGACTGCAGGACATGATTCTCCAATTTTTGAGAACAGATCAGTTGGCGGATTGTTTAAGACAAAATCAGTTCGTGTCAGCTCGTAAACCACAATTAGGAGCTTAACTAGCTGGCTAGATTTTTTTCCCTCAGTCAAATTCTTCCCTTTTCTGTTCTAAAATTTTCAGTAGCCTTTCAGGAGAAAACTAGGCAAGCGTACTTGTTCCATACGAAACAAGGATTGATAACAAAAATGTCATATAATAACAAAGTTATTCTTGTACAAAGATGTCATATAATATTAGATTCTCCCATTTTTTAACTAGCAGACAAAATAGTGCTCGATTGCTTTTATAACATGAGAACTTGGGCAGTATCAAAACTCTAAAGACAAATAGAATAACTTTGTTACAATTGCAAGAGAACTAAGCTTTTGGTAATAAAAAGAAATCATGGAAAATTATTTTTTTTAACAAAATTGATGCTAACATTAGATGATCTCTCAAGTTTACAGTTTCTCAGATTCACTCCACTTGACATCTAATGCTCACTTTTTCTACAAGCCTCATCTCAGCTCTGTGAGATCTCTGTTCCTTCTATAAATTACCACAAATTTCCAGATGATTTTAGCATTCCACACGACCTGTGATCTTCCAGATTCTATGCTAGTCTCTTTGATGAAAGGTAATGGCAATAGATTCTTCTCAAGCTACGTATCCTCCTTTTCTTGAATGCTTGTTTTCAGATATTTTCAGAACACCCCTTACTATCAATGGCTGCAGCTCTTCATTCACAAGTTCAGATACATCAGGTTCCGAGGATTCCAAGAATGCACATATTACCTTAAAACTGCAGGAAACAAGTAAAGAGGTTAACACCATAGATCAAAATTAATTTTCGGATAGATTTGTCACAAGGAAAAGCATATGTAGGTTAACCTGTGTCCTTGGGCCCACAACTCGCTGTTCCCTTTCAAAGCTTTCATCCATAAAGTGATAGCAAATTTTGAGCTATCCAAGATTAATTTTCTTATGGTTCTACTAGAATGGAAATTGTCAAGGATATGATCCTGGTCTGGTTCTTTTGATTTAGGCTCTGCTGCAAGAGAAGCTATGGCTTCATGCAAGGTGTTCAACTTGTTATCCAATGTTGGGTGGAGAATGCCACCATCACCCCCTCTTGCAACCTACGTTTGTAATCCAAGACAAAAGTTTGATCGCATTAGACAGTTGATTTACACAGATGCCTGCTGCAAGAAGTACGTCTTTACCTCTTATCTCAAAACTAGAAAAACAAGTAGTTTGCTACTAAGAAAACAAATTATAATTTACTTTCCAATTATTCAGACACTGAACACATGGAAATTTAAAGAACAAATCCTCTGTGCCAAAGAAACATCAGCCACTGGAAGCAAAAATGACTTACCTCATATAAGACTTCCTTGCCAAAATTTGATCGGAGCAACTCGCCTGCATTCTGTATACATACATCAATAATACTCTGCAAGACACAATTGCCTCTGGTTTAGATCTTATTAGAAACGTATGCATGCACGCATAAATTATGGGACAGAGAAAAATGAATGATGAATGAGTGCCCCAAGAGAGGGGGAAGCAGAGTGGGAGCTGGGATAAGGAAAGGATGAGGGTGAGAGAGAGTGAGACTCAAAAACCTAACCAACAAACCTCAGCAAGGCCACTGCTGACCAGCAACTCCTGCCTCCTTAATGAAGGATCTTTCTTTCCACCCTCATTGATGTGAACATTATCAGAACTTGTACTTTTCCCGGTCACTGCAACTTTGGCACTATTATCCTCACCATCACCAGATTCTTCGTCTTTTGTAGACTTTGGGTCAGACTTGACATCCAATTCACTCTGACAACCAAACCATAAATAGAGCAACTCTCATTAGGGATGCTCACGGGGCGGGGCGGGGGCGGGGAAGGGGTCCCCACTCCCCGCCCCATGCATTGTCGGGGATTCCCCGTCCCCGCCCCCGCCTGGAATACGGGGAAAAAAATCCCCCCATCCCCGCCCCGCGGGGATCCCCGTTCCCCGCGGGGATCCCCGTTCCCCGATTGTCTCCCCGTTCCCCGATTGTCCCCGACCCGACCCCGACTTGAATTAAATATTTCTTATAAATTATATTTCATTTGTTTAAAAAAATTTCACATAAAATTAAAATACAAATTTTAATAATTAATAACTTAAAATTAAAAATGTTTCATACCATTCAAATACAAATATTTATAAAAATTTCATACAATTCAAATTATAAAATAACATTCATTCATTAACAATTAATAACTTCACTTGGAACATTTTCATCCCGTCGAATATCAACCTGAAATATCAATTAATCAAATATAATAAATTACTTATATATTTATATATAAATTGAAAGTAAATTGAAATTGATGACAACAATTATTATTATAATATTCAAAATAAATACATTTATAATTTACCTCATCATCTTCATCAATATCTTCAAGCATTGTGTAAGACTGTGGATGAGCAATTGAAGAACCTAAAAGTATGAATAATTAAATACAATTGTTATTTATAAATTATTATTATGAACTATAGTCAGAAAAGCAAAATCAATAATTAAATACAATTAAACAGTCAATTTTCACATACCTTTATTTGAAGCTAGTATTGTACAAATATGATAATAAAAATTCGACGTTAGTAATGTATATAATCACTTTGTCTTTATTCCAAAAATTTAAATTATATAAGTCAATTGACATACAAATTGATAACACTATAAGGTTAAGCGTATGAATATATAAGTCAATTGGACTTACGCAAAATGAAAAGGAAAGAATGAGAAAATCACAAGAAACTCTTATTCTCATTTGAATGCAAACAAAGTTTACATAATCAAAATGATAAAGTTCCAACATTGTCTTTTCAAGTACATTGTAACTTAATCTAAATTCGTGTCTCCAAAAACAACTCAGACACAATTATACAAACATGTGGCGAGCATCATCAAATTTTACAGAATAACATGAAAATAAATGAAGCCATAAACTCAAAATCCCATATCTCCTATGGTTTACCTTTGTTTAATAAGAGATAACCCAAAAGAAAACATCAAACCTATAATTCATAAATTGATAGATAATTAAAAGTATCCTGATTACGGTAGTTATCTAAGTTTCATTAGTATTAATGAAACCTGAACGATGTGTTAACAGGTCTTCACAGATAAAAATCATGATAAAATAAACTTTATCCAGCATCCAGTTATTGTCTGAGATGGCAGATGAAAGAGTACCAAGACAAAAGCCATCACTCGTGTTAAAACAGAGACTACCAGCTAATAACTTGAGTGTATATGTACCTTACCCAACCAATCGTACGTAGATAGTACTCGTATATATAAATATACAACAACCTGCCAATATTGAAACACTTTGAGAAACAGGTACAAAGCATGCAGAAGACACCCCTAATGAGTGCCAAACAGAAGGAGTTTCGAACCCCACAATTCATAGTTCAGAAGGTGTTATGCACCAAATTCAGAGGACACTAATATGTCACAGAAGCAACTGCAATAAGACCTAGGCATGCCTTAACTTGTTTAACAACAGACCTTCAAGCTATCATAAGCCAGACAGAGCAGATATTCATTATTATTTGATGTGTATATATGCTTACAAACTAGTTAGAGGCAGAGAACATTCAACTAAACTTTCATAACGTACTTGTTGAATTTCAAGCTGAGATTTATATAAATAATATGCCTTATAGTACGATTAAGTTACCAGCATATAAATTCAGTACAGTACACTTAAATATGAAACTTAAGATTATACTACTTAAAATAGTTAAAGAATCTAGTTGGACTACTGGTTATCCCCCGCCAAGATTCCTTAAGGTACCCCAAAAACACAACCAACCCATAACTACGACATAAATACCATAATTATCCCAATTACAATTTTTAGAATAATTCAGGTCCTGAAGCATGGCTTCATCACTCTCAGACCCTCATAAAGAAGTCAGAAATCCATTAATTTGAAACTCTAGGCATCTTAAGTGTAATTTGTTTTAGTCACAAATTGATTATTTATCAGTCACCTCATATTTTTGTATCTAGTCCTGAATTTTGCTTATTTGCATCAGTGTAATCCTAATTGTATATTTGACTCGTAGACGAGGTTTGGATCTTTAAATAGGTTCTTACATTAGATTAGGATGTTGAGAACGTCATTAATAATTTGTATAATTAAAACACTTGTGCTTTTTCACGCTGTGTTTTTGCCCTAAATAAAAGCTTTGGCCATTGATTAAAAGGCACTCGCTTCTCCTGGAATTGAAAATTGTTGGATCTGAGGCTAAGTTATCCATAGTTTAGATTTGGCTCCCAACCAGGTATTTTTGGGTTTTCCTTTTCCATATAGATTTACTCTCTGAAACTAAATTCCTAAACGAAATCAAGAAATGAAAGCCCAGTTGATAAAATCGATATCTCAATCTAACTGAAGATGGTGGGGTTCGGGTTTTGGATACCGTTCTCTCCCTCTAGTGCTTCTAAGATCTACCTCTACTTATACATAAATATTCCAATAATAAAATATCAAACATGTCAAGAATCAATGGAAATCAACTTACCTGGTAGAAAATTAAAGAAGAAGATCTGCAACGAAATTGAAGAAGGAAGATGCTCCTCCACAAACCTTTTACGCGATGAACAACAGAACAAATCCAAGGTCTTCTTCAAACTGCACCGTTGAACTTGAGATGGAGAAGAGGAGACGGCGTCGGGAGAAAGAAAGAAATGAAGGAATATGAGCTAGGGTTTTTAAGTGGGATATTTATAGTCGATGGCAAAAATGTAAATATTTAGAATATAGGGATATTTTAGTCATTTTCAAACCGGGGTCGGGGATCCCCGCGGGGCGGAGACCCCCTTCCCCGCCCCCGCCCCGAATTTCACCCCGGGGATTTTTTTATCCCCATCCCCGCCCCCACGGGGAAAAAGATCGGGGATTCCCCGCCCCGTTCGGGTCGGGTCCCCACGGGTATCGGATTTTCCCCTCCCCGTGATCATCCCTATACAGTTCTATAGCTTGTTCAAACCATGAAGGAACAATGGTAAAGGTCTAGAGAAGTAAATAGGCTTCCATTACCTTCGTACTAAGAGAGGCAATTGATAAATAAAAGGCAGCCATATCATCAGGACTGAAATAGCGGGAACAATTTGGATGGAGGAGTTGCAGTAATGGGCGCCTTCCATTCTAAAATTTAAATATAGTGGAAAGAAATGCTCAGGAGGAATATCTCAACATAAAAGAGTAAGGTCTGAAGTAGATAACCATGGCAAAGAAAATCCCATCAATTTTTGAAAAAAAATAACATCAATTGAATAATCAAAAGTTCCTGTCCCACATTTTTGTCAAAATATTTGCAGGGCCTGCCAGCAGGGTTTAAACTGTTAAGTAATCATGAGATATAAAAATATTATGTCATTAAATCATTCCAGCATATGGTGATCTGGATTTGAATAGGCACAACCACGCAATGCAAGACCTCTTCTCCTCAAATTTATTAAAAAAGTGACATATAAGATAAAGGAAGATTAAAACCTTGTCCAAAACAAGCTCCTTCAAAATTGTTTGAAGCTCACGAATGACTATCTGCGACCAGGAGATTACGCTTAGAAAGCTTTTTCACAGGAAAATTTCTGAGCATCTAAAAAGAAACTAACCTTTGTTATAAGCTTTGTGTCATCGACTGTTGAGAGAATCCAGGTGAGTACCTGGACAGCAAACATTCAGTGTATAGGTAAGAATCTACGATAAATGACATGCTATCACGTGAACCTTAAGAGGATCCTATTTGCCAGAAAAATCAAGAAGATAGGTTAATGTTTCTTTCAGATATTTAACCAGCAAAACCCCTGTATCAACTTGGAGCATGTCCTCACATCCCAATCCCAATTGTGGCCCAAAATAAACATATAAAAAGAAAGGGGATTTGTTACATCTAAACAGTGTGATAGAGCATGCAGATATTTGAGGAAATTCTTCTAAGTTATAGGATCTACATACTTTAGGAAATTTAGAAAGATGGGTTGTTTATGCATTTTATAAGAAATTGTAAAAACTGTTCAAAATATTTTCTTTCAAAGACAATTGACACTATAGTTACATCATGATAATCATAAACAACAGATCACACCACAATAGGCCTTGCACAAAAAACATATGGAAAGAGGAATCATTACCAAGCTTCCATATTGATCATGAGCTATCTTGCCTATATGGCTTTTCATCCCTTTGACAATCTTCTTTCTTTCCTAGATGATAGAGAAAAATAATAAGAATATTTAATTCATAATCAACAGGATAAAGGACACTGCTTTGGATATGCCACATTAATAGACAACAAGGTTTCTCTATCTCTGTAAATACTGAAGAACAGGCTACAGGCCACAGACCTTAGCACTCCCATGTTTAACACAGAGCATCCCAATTCTTGATCCATCCCTCGTATGGATCATTCGAACAAGAAGTGGACCCGAGAGTTGCTGAATGATTTCTGCTGCAGAAGACTACAAGAAAAGGGACGCTTAAACATAAAAAATTGCAAGCAAAATCCAGTGCTGCAGGGAAAAAAAAAAAGAAAAAGCAGCAGCAGCTTCTGACATGTCCTAAAAGTTGGTGCAAGAAAAATGTGATGATCACCTTATCAGCTATGTTGAAATACTCTATTAGCACCCTGTGTAAGATAGAATGGTCAACAATTCCTTTCTCAAGAATTGGTTGAATCACAGAAGTCATGTGTCTTAAAACAGAAGCCTTGTTTAGGTTCAACTTTGAGATCACATCAAGCAATCTGAAACAAAACCAAATATCAAGAAACAGCTATATCAAAGGAGAGACAGTTATTGCTAGGTAATAACTAATCAATATGACGGGTCAAACAACCTTTCAAGGGCAAATTAATAGAATTAGTCCTTTTCCAGTTACCTTATCTCTTTCATCAACGAGAGGTCCTTGAACAACTGAAGCTCAGTAGAATATAACTCCATAAGAAGCTCTTGTTTTTGAGTTGCATTTCCAAGTTGGTATGCATGCTCAACAACTTCAAGAATTTTAAGGGAAAATTTTGCACTGATATATGTTAGCCAGTTATGCATGATTGCAGGATAAAACAATATTTGCTAATCAAAGCCAAATACAACATTTATACTGCCAAACTCTACCAGTAGAGCATAAAGGACATTAAAACAAATTGAATATAGTACTAGTTTCAATACTTGGTGCCATAGGAAACAGACTCACGCTTGTCCCCTAGGGGATTCACCCCCAATTAAATCTGTAAGTCCATTCAATGAACCAATCAATTAAAAAATAAATGAAGATCAGGTTAATATAAAATAACCACACTTCCTCACCCCACATGCCAAGCATCAGGGTGCTTGATCATATCCACTAGTAAATCAGAATTAAAATCACATTTAAACCCAAAAAAAAAAAATCACCAGACAATTAATTCATAATAAAAATGAGGAGACATCTATTTTATTTCTGAATAAAGCTTCTTGGCATCATTTACAAAGATCAGATAATGGAAATGAAAAACAGTGCCAAAGCAAACATACCAACAGATCCAACCATGTGTCTGAGAAGAGAAGCAACATGCCCTCGCAGGTTGGAGATAAACTCTGCCAGCTGTTTTTTAGAAGCTGAAGACAGTGCAAACAGCAGTATTTAGGTGACATTGATAAAAAGCTTTTACTTCCACTACATAGACAGACATAGTGGTTTCAAGTTTCTCTTTTCATTCAAAACATACCATGATCTAGCATTTTGTTCACCAGATGAACAGCGTAAGTGTTGCAAGCAAAATTAAGAAAATGCGGTTTAAGCTCCTCAAATACAGTACCCCTTTCAATTTGCAAACAGTACTTAACACAGGTCTGATTCAAGAGACAGAATAGATGAGAATCAGCGCTACCACACATGAAAAAAAAAAAATTAAGATGGCACAAAAAGTGATACCTGCAAAACACGTGAAGAAACATGGGAGCTAGCAATTTCTGGAATCTTCCCCTTCATCTTTTCTAAAGCTTCACTAATTAACCTTGCGATAAATTACAAATCAGAAAATTCAATCTGTTAAGAGAGAAATGAGAAGGGAAGAGGCAAAACCCAAAAAACTTGAAAATTAAATGATATTATTAACTTAAAATACTTGTATGCCTACTTTGATCTTTCATCTTTGGCAATATCACGCTGCCTCATCTTCTCCCATAGAGATGCAAGCTCCTACTCAAAATAACAATAAAATCGTCTCAACTAATAATTACCATAATCAAACTTAGGGTCCGTTTGGTTGATAGTAGTCTGTGATTTATTAATGTACTGTACAGTATGGTATAATATGATTTTAACGATACGATATTTGAAAAAACTGTATCATAGTACGTAATTTTATAATATTAATTCTAAATTATTATATATAATATATTAATTAATATTAGTTCTAAATTATCATAATAAATATTAGTAAAATTAATTATAGTAAAAAGTAAAACTAATAAGATTAAAATAGTAAAAATAAATAATGAAAATCATGAAGAATCACAAAATTAGTGATTTTCAAAATTAGGTAAAATCATGTTTTAAGAATTATAGAACAAAACCATGAAATACACTACCATGGGAAGAATTATGCTCCCAAATATTGTACTCTAAAGAACAATACATTAATGAACAACACATTAATAAACAATACCATACCACAAACCGAACAAGCTCTTAAAGAGAACGTAACCAACTTCTGCTCTCATTTAGCATATCGAACAACAACCCCAATTGCATAATAAAAAAATATGCGTTTATCAACAAAAGGCAAAAGCTTTTTACTTTCATAAGCAAATATAATGGTTCGAGGTTAAAGATTTTGAAGGGAAAAATGTAAGAACAAAAATAAGTCATACCTGCTCCAAAGTGTAATAGCGCTTCCTCTTTTTCTTCCTAGCCTCTGCCGTTTCCTGGGGTGAAAATTAAAATATAATCAGTAGAAACAACGCTAATACAATTAGAATTCAATTTCAATCCACCCAATCATAATGGAAGAAAAACACGCTAGCCCAATTAATTGTAAGCAATTAAAGCAAGTTAACTAAAACAAACCTTGGCACGAAGTCGACCCTCCCGCTTAGTTTCCGGGGTATCGTTCTTCTTTTTATCGGATACGGAGGGTTTTTTGAAGGGCTTGAAAGGTTTCTTCAATTTCCCCTTCTCGGGATTCAAGCTAACAATCTTCGGTTTTTTGGAAGCTGAAGTGTCTGCGTCGGCCTTGGCATCTGTACTTTGTTTTCTTTTCTTCGATTTGCTGCTCTCCTGTTTCTTCGCCGCCATTGGAGCAGAGCTTGAGTTTGTTGTCTCTTCTTTCAGTGGTGTTTTCGGAGGTTTTTCGAGGGTTTTGGTTATGGGGACGTAAGAGATGGTAACGGCAAATCATGGGCCAGCTGTGTCTTTTGGGCCTAAGTCCATAAATAAGACACCCAATGGAGTGAATCGAATTGGTCCTGGACAATATATGCGGCCCAACAAAATATATTGTTAGAAATCGAAAAGATTACTCTTACTGCTAATGCCTATATATCATATTTATGTTTAAAAAGTATAATATAAAATGTACAGATAATATATGTTAAATGACGTGAGTTTTTTTTTCCTTAAACGGATATTTTAGAATTGATTTTTGAAATATTTTTAAATACTTATAATATTTTTTACTATTTTATGATGAAACTATATTAATTAAACGAATAAACTTTGACTAACAAATGTTTATTTAAAAATATATATATATGTCCAAATTTTTTCTAAAGCTAAATTCGCAATTTGTGTATAGTTATGCATTCATACAACTTTATAATTTGTTCATTTATGACTCGATCCAAATCCGTCAAACCTGACCTATTTGCCACCTCTGATGCCATCCATTTCATATTTAGAAAGTGAAACATAATTTTCTTCCTTAAAATGATTCCAATAAAGTTTAAGAGTTGGGTCACTGTGAATTTCATTTGGTAGCTTTTGTCTGGAACCATCACACGTAGTGGTTAAATACTAGAGTAATGCAAACAGAGGATTTCACTACCATTCTTCAAACTCAATCTACCTTTTTCTAGGTTCTTTCACATAAATCCTATTATTTTCACTGTAGTGGTGAATGATAAGTGATAACCTAGCCTAATTCATTGATTGGCCCAAACTCGCGACGAACTTGGGAGTTCGGTGCTAGTTGTCCGAACCTTACTGAACTTACGGTTTGGCTAGTCTGGCTAGCAAGGCAAATCAACTATGCATCCTCGAGAGCCTGCCTATTTCAAATGCTCAAAGAGCTCGGTACCGAGCTCTCTGCAAATCCCACCATTTCTGACAGTAACCGCCCCTCTCCTCCACGTCTTTCTAAAAAATAGGAAAAGTGGGGAAAATAACTAAAAGTAGTGGGAATTCACCCACTACCCACGAAGGAAACCAAGGGCAATATAAAGAAGCAAGTATGTTTTTGATCATCTTCACCACTAGAGAGAAAGACATTTTTCATTTTTAACCAAAATACTCTCTGACTTAACCATCGGAGGCTCCCTCGTTGGAAACCCCTCTCGATCTTTTCATATTTCTTGCAGGTCACCCTGACTGTCGAAATTCTATCTATCATTATTTGGTATAATGAGCGTGGAACATGGACCTCTTTCCATACCTCAACTTAGACCTTGCGCCGATAGAAACTCGGGCAGAATTTGCCACCCACCCAGCAACACAACAACTCATCCTCACCAACAATGTTACAACCTCGGCATCCCCCACTATAGCCATTCTCAATGCATCCAGTCTCACCCCACAAGCAGCACAGGACCTGCTAGCACAACTATCAACCATAGTTGCCCAAGCCAATCCTTCCTCCCAACCAGCTTAACCTATCCCACCTGCTCGGCCTTTGCAACCATTGAACAGAGATTCCTTCTCACCAATGGTCCTACCAGCTCCGGGATCAACAGTTACCCTAACAACCGAGCAGTTTGAGAGGCTCCTTGAAGATCGGATGACCAGATAGCATAACAGGAACACCTTGCAATACCACGATAGCTTTTGCTCCCCACTTTATCAGGAGATCCTGGCCGTTCCATTTCCCAAATTTTGCCTTACAAATTTGCCAAGGTATAATGGCAATGCCGACCCCTGAGCACTTATTAACCAATTCCAACACACCATGCTAGTCCTGACTACAGACGATACCACACTGTGTAAGATCTTTCCGTAGACCTTGATGGACTCAGCTTAGATCTAGTTTCGCAACCTTCCCGAGCACTCAATTGAAAGCTTTGAACAGTTCAACGATATGTTCATCGCAAAGTTTGTAGGAGCGATCAAGCCGAACAAGGTGTCTGTAGATCTGAATCGAGTAATACAAGAGAAGGGAGAATCCCTACGGGCCTATATGGAGAGATTCAATGTGGAAGCAATGGACATACAAAACCTTAATCTGGAGGTGGCCATCACGGCACTCATCGAAAATATAAAGTGTCAGGATTTTAATGATTCTCTGAGCAAGAAGCCGCAGAATGACTTCACTGAGCTTATGTCCTAAGCTTGTAAATACATTCGAATGGATCACTAAAAGAAAAATGCAAAATAGCGAGGACAAAATTCGTCGCTAAATGATGATTTTTCGTCGCTAAATTAGTTTATCGACGATTTAGCGAGGAAAAAAATTTTGTAACAAAAGTCATCCTAGCTTATTTTAGCGAGGAATAAAATCCTTGCTGAAATTTTGCGAGGATTAAAGTCCTCGCAAACTTTTGCGAGAAATTTTTCGTCGCTAACTTTTGCGACGAATATATTCCTCGCTAACGTTTGCGAGTACTAAAGTCCTCACTACATTTTGCAAGGCTACGATCCTCGGTAGCATTTGCGAGGATTTTTTTCCTCGCTAAAGATTTGCGACGACTTTTTTCCTCGGTAACTTTTGCCAAGATTTTTTTCCTCGCAAAGGTTTGCGACGACTTTTTTCCTCGCTAAGGTTTGTGAGGACTGTATTCATCACTAAATTTTGCGAGGAATCTAAATTTTAGTGAGGACTAAAGTCCTCGCTAACGTTTGCTGGGACTTTTAATTTTAGCAACAACAAATTCCTTACTAAATTTTAGCATCAAATTTATGACAAATATTTTTATTACAAAATTTGATACGAGATTGAACCTCGCTAAACATTATTTATAATATTATTTATTACACTCGCTAAATTTAAAATAATTTTTTTAATTTACTATGGACATTTTACTATTTAAATAATAAACTAAAAAATAACAATAATATATAGAGAGTACTCAATCCTTAATATAAAAATATGTATATTAATAAATAAACTATTATTTGCAAGTGCATGTCATTGCATATCCAAAATAATATATGCATGTATATATAGAAGGAACATATCCAAAATAATAGATACATGCATATATAGCAGGAACAAAAGATATACAAGATGTCCTAATATGTCTATTATAACACTTTAATGTAGGTAAAAAGTATCTATGACCCGATGTGTGAATCATGTAGTGAAGCACTTGAGCCATTAGTACAGACAGTACGAGAAGTGAATAAACTCATCTGTTCCTCAATCCGTTGCTGAAAAAGTTATTGTTGTACCTGCATCTGCTGCTGGATCTGTCCGACCCGCTACTCCACTTGTTGTTCCAACTCTTGTTCAAGCTCAGCACGAAGCTCAGTACGAATCTCAGCTTGAAGCTCAACACATATAGTGGACAAACGCTGCTCAAACGTCTCCTCCATCTGTCTTGTAATGGATGCTTCAAAAGCATAAAAGGAACGAGATGCGCAAGCCTCTGGATAATACTGAGTCGCTGTAGCTCCAAGTCCATACACTTGTCCTCTATGTGCACCCCCTACTGCATCGAAGTATATTTGATTCTCATCAACATTTTCACCTTCATTTTGAGATCTTTCCAACCGAAGCTGCATGATTTTATTCTAAAAAATCCATATTTCAAATTAGAAGTAAGATTTGTAAATTCTTATAGTATGCAATTACAATATTTACACTTACATATATCGCTCTGCATCTATCATTAACAAAAGATGTTCCATCATTCTTCTTTGTATGGGTGTACAAGAAAACTTCACAAGCTGTGGGCTGTCGTCGTTTCTTCTTAGCCTAAAATAGAATAAAGCAAGAAAAATAAAAAAAAAGAAAAATTATAAAAATAGACTCGGGTATTGTCAAAAATTCGACAGCATTTCCCCTAAAAATAAGACAAATCCAAATTGTCAAACCTGAAAAAATATTCATAGTTACACTTCTATAAGGATCAATGCATATAAACAATCATTTTGGCCACTTCTAGGCCTCAAAGCAACACATCCAACATATTTTGCTCATTGTATAACTCAAATTTCATTTACACTTGTATAAAAATCAATGCATGTATAACAACCATTTTATTCATTATCCTCAATGGAATGATAATCATCTAATCATCAATCAAACATATAATGCTAAAAACTCAAATTCTATATCAATTTATTAATCATTGTTAAGAAAAAAGGTCGACTTACCAAATGTTTCATATGCATGGCAAGGGAGACAGACCCTCCAACATGGCATGATAATGCAATACCATCTTCATTACCGCAACATCTATTTTTTGAGTTTTGTTTTGCTCTCTTGACAACATCTGGATGGCTCCACTTCTCTTGCCATGAAGTCCAGACAGACTTCGATATATAATTTGGACGATTTCTTCTTTTTTTTATCTTAGAGAGGAAATTACCATATCTAATGGTTGCCTTTTTCTTCCAAGCAGACTTGACCAATGGATCTTTTAATGGATCCCAATAGAAAAATTTCTGCATCCATTATTAAAAAGTTTAATAATTAAAATAAATACAAGGAATGTAGATATAATTATATATAGGTATTTAATTTAAAAATGTATAGATTTACCTTAAACTCTTCGAAATATACATCCTTTGTCTCTTGACTGACAGCTGACCAACATGATCCTCCTTCTTCTAGTCTTCCCTAAAAAATCCTACGCATCTTGCGAGAACACTTATTGCTTGGCTCTAAAAATCTGATAGGATAAAAATGATAAATACATTAATGTTTTTGGCAAGGATCAATTAATAAAAGCACAAAATGAAATCATTAAATTTTTAATTCTCACTTTTCATCTCGAATGGTGACTTGTATCTTTCCAGATTCATCAAGGATAATTTCTTCTGGATTAGGGATTTCATCATCATTACCATCATCAACGTCTTGTGAATCTCCATTATCATGTGTAGTATCTGTTGTCAGGGACATTTGACGCACTGTATCGGGTTGATGAGATGCAAAAATTGGAGTAGAAGGCGGTGGAGATGTATCCCTATTTACTACTATTGGCTGCACTATTGAAGGTTGGGGAGGTGCAATTGAAGATGGTGTCTGCATTGATCGTTGTCTCTCTCTTACTTTCTTTGCAATCGCTAAGCTGAAAAGATTATGCCTTGCATTAACTCCACGAACCACTGCCACTCGAACGTGCTTTCTTTTTAACATATCTGTAATAAAATAAAACATATTATAAGTATATTTATGTTAGTGAAAAAAATGCAATCATTGCCCACTATACTAAGACATACAAGATTATTCACTATCCTCAGTTGAATGATAATCATGTCCTTCTTCAATATTAGAGTCGTCGCTTGAAGAGATCAATCATGGTTCCTCATTTTCTTATTCAACTTCTTCATCAAGTTCTAATAAAATTCTTTTTGGATCATTGAGGAATTGCAGTTCATCTTCCAAATCTGTGACATCGATTTCATGTGCTTCAACTTCATCTTCTTGAAAAGCAACATGTGTCTTTTTATCACCCTCTGGCAAATCAAACATTGATCTAGGCCTTACCTTCACAACTGCAAGCCAATCGACCTTATCTCTTCGTCTACTAGGATATGACATGTAATATACCTGAGTTGCTTGCATTGCTAGCACAAAAGGTTCATACTTATTGTATCGACGTCGACTATGTACATCAACAAGCTTGTATCCTTGATGAACCTTAGTTCCAACATTAGGGGTGTTATCAAACCATTCACAGTTGAATAAAACAAGTCTTTTAATTGGTAATCCTGGATATTCCAACTCTAAAATTTCCTTTATTCTTCCATAAAAGTCCCCCAGTACAGATTCGCTGTAATTAGAACCTTGAATGCAAACTTCGCTATTCATTATATCTTTTGTAGAAGCATGTCTCATTGTATGGAACTTATAACCATTCACAAAATAGACTTTGCATCTATTGACAAATCTCAAAGGTTTTTTAGCCAACCGTCGCAAGCAATCACTACCCATGTCATTATATCTTGCCTATTAAGAACAATAAAAAGATATGAGTTAATTTTAATTTGAGTGACAAATATTGGTTACATAACTTTATTTTTTTACAATTGATCAACTGGCTAATTATAAAATAGAACTCATAAATTCCTCAAACCAGTTAGCAAATTCATTGTCAAGAACTTCATCAATCTGCTCATCGGTGATGTAAGGTTGTGTCTTTTTGAGCCCATCAATATAAATGTTGTATCAGCGCATAATGAAGCACTTAGAACTTAATACACCTAGTTATTGAATGAACAGGCTAAGCAATATGGCATTATTACCTTATATATGGCGAGACCTCCTCACAATTCAACAAGATATATGTATGTGCTGCCTTATACTCATGATCTTCTAACATCCTACTTTTAGTCGAAGCATAAAATCGACCTGGATGTTTGAATATAGAAATATATCCATTTGCTTCATCAACATCACCGCCATCATCATTACAAGGGACATTTCTACTCCGACACATAACTTGTGGTTCAAAGTAATGTGAGCAGAAGTGTGAAGCCTCTTCCACAATGTAAGCATTACATATTGATCCCTCAACCTTTGCCTTATTTTTCACATTCAATTTCAAGTGACGAAGGTACCTAATTTTATTGATAAATATAAGTAAAGAATATTTGTATAATGCACATCTATACTACAAAAGTGAATAAAGCATTTGAAGTCAGCTCTTTTATGTACCTTTCAAATGGGTACATCCATCGATAATAAACAGGACTTGCAAGCTTGTCCTCATATGGAAGATGTACTGGAAGATGTTCCATTGAGTCAAAAAAGCCAGGTGGAAATATTTTTTCTAATTTGTATAAGATAAGTGGTATTTCTGTCTCTAACCTCACCATATCCTCCACCTTAATCACTGTAGATGTTATATCCTTGAAAAATAAGCTCAATTCTGTTAAAACTTGCCAAACTTTTGATGGAAGCAATTCACGAAACATAACCGGCAATAGACGTTGCATAAAAACATGGCAATCATGGCTTTTCATACCAAATAACTTATATTTTTTCTGTAATGGCCTCAACACCGGGTTAGCCGTGAATAGTACTTTCCGGCAGTGAATAGGGTTTTCCGGGCCCGAAAGGACACCCGAAATCCGAAAATATTTTATTTGATCATTGGGAAGTATTGGTCACGGTGACCTCGGGGTTGAAATTTGAAGTGAAATTAAGGTTATTTGGGCCTCGAAAAGTTAAAAATACGAAAAAGGTACCGGGTCGGTTTTGATTTGACCGAACTTTGACCTAATTTTAAAAATAGTAAATGGACTTCAAAAATTGTTAAATTTTACAGTTATTCATGAAATTTCATGAAGAATATTTTTGGTAAAAATAAATAAGTGTTTCGGTGATTTTGACAGTTTTTGAATCGGACCGACCGGTTTGAATCGGACCGGTAACAGACTCTGATTGAGCCGAAAATTTATGTTCAAGCTATTTTTGATAAAATAAAGCTAATGGTACTATTTTCGGAGTGATATGATGTCTGGAAGGAAGAAAACCGGTTTGGGCCATTTGCCTATATATATATGGGATTTGGGTTAAAAGGGTAATAAGGGAAAGAAAGAAGAAAAAAAAAAAAGAAAGAGGGAGATCGGGAACGGGAGGAGCGGAAGGAGAAAGAGGAAGGTGGAGGCGCCGCCGCCGGCCAGCGGCCTTGCGCCGGCGACCGGTGCGGCTGCCACCCCCTCCCCGTTCTCTTCTTTCCCTCCGGCGACCGATGAAACGGCGAGAAAGAGGCGGATCTCTCTCCGTCGGCCGGGACGCTTTTCTTCAATTTCCGACGACATACGGAGGCTAACGGCGACACGGTGACCACCAGGCGACTCCTCTCGGCGAGACGCATCGACCGGTGGCAACCGATCGTCCCCAATCGCCGGCGTTGAGCAGATCGGAAACGGTGGTTTCCGGCGGTTCCCGTGGCTTTTCCGGCCAAACGAAGCTGCATTGGGGCGCGTGAAGGCCACCAATGAACTTCTCGTGATGCCGGCTTCAAGTGAGGAGTGTCGGTGCAGTCTCCGGTGAGGCTCCGGCGAGGCTCCGACGATCAGAATAATGAAATTTTCGACACCGACGGGTATGTGACTATAAAATCCTTCAATTTTTCTAAATTTTGCCTTTAATTGTAATTAGAGAAAAATATTGAATTTAATATGAATTATTGAGTTAATGTGTAATTGTTTAATTTTATGTTAATTAAGCTTAAATTTGACATGTAATCTAAGTTAAGAAAATTATTGGTATTATTTGAATATTGGTGAAATATGTATGGTGAAATATGTATTGTATGTTAATAATTAATAAAATTAAGGAATTTTATTAATTATGCCTTAAATTGATAATAAGTATATAAATTGAAATTGTCCATAATTTTGAAGTAAAATTATGGAAACTATTGGAAAATTATAAGTCAAACATTGAACTATATGTTATAAGAAAAATAATGAATTATTGTTAAATAATTCATAAGACATACATGATTAAGTAATATAATTAATTAATGTAATAAGTGAAAAAGGCTAATAAAAGTAAAATAAATAATATGTTAAATTCATGAGATTTAAATGAATAATAATAAGAATAATTCCGAAATAATTATTGAATTATTGACAAATAATTCAATAAATAAGCCCAAAATAGTAGAGTAAGATAAATTAATTTATGTTGCTTACACTAAAATGAAGGAAGATGACAGGTCAAATGATGAACTAAGAAAAAAAAAAGTATAGTACATGAAATGATAAAATGTTACTAAAATGTTCTTAAATTCAAATAAATGAGTGAATTATTACTAAATAATTCACAACCCGTATAAATATTACAAATTTCGAATAAAAGTTAAAAAGTTATAAATTAAAGGTTTGACTAATTTATCACATAAATTAGTCATAAAAAGGTTAATTACTGAATTATTGCAAATAAGTTACAATAGTCAGCACAATAAGAAATTCTGCACTGTAATGCTATAATTTATAAAACGTATGAAAAGATTGAAAAGTTAAAGTACAATGCGACTAATTTATCAAAATAAATTAGTCAATATAAAAGTATTAAAAGACTAGATTATTGTAAAATGGATCAGTATTAATGGCGTATCCGAATGACCCAGATTTCGGATAAAAGTAAAATGAATGCAAGTACATAAAAAGAAGGAAAGAAATGTGAATTATAAATGTTTATAATTCATAAGTGTGTAAAAGGGCTAAAAAGTGACTTAAAAAGCATAATATGAAAAGAAAGTGAAGCAATAAAAGAGAAAATCTTTAAGTGATCAAAAGCACTGAAAAGAGTGTACTGACCCAAAAATGTAAGAATTTATAAGAAAGAAAATAAAACGTTCTGAAAGGTTAAAAAGTACTAAAAAGATGTGAATGTTTGTAATGTGTCGCAAAAGTGCACACATTACTTGAAAAGAATTTAAATGATGTTGTACAGAAATTAAAAGTGTAAAAAGAAAACGTTTAACAGCTTAATGTAATGTTTTATGCCCTTAGCAAATGTCTGGCAGTAAAACTTAGTTCAGGATATAATTGGCTAGCCATAGGGATTACTGTACCGCGGTGCAAGTCATGGCGACTTGCTTTATTATGGACGGATCGTTGATCTCCATAATATATATATCATACGTACTGTCATATGTTCATATGTTGTGAGAGATGACTTTTAGAGGTTATTTCTCATTTTATTGTGGCCCTGTGGGGTCCACGTCCCGCATATCCGGTCTGAAGGTTTTCTGCTGGGTCTGTACTGTACTAGGGGCGTACTGGAAATGAACAAATCAATATTGTTTAAATGAAAGGAATATGAAAAGTCATAAACGCAAAAGACTTCTTTGAAAAGGAAGGAACTGTTTTAAAAAGAAAAAGAAAATGTTTTATAAGAATTAAACCATAAATGATCATTAATTGCATAATTATAAAGAAAGTAATTTAATATGCATCCTTACATGAAAACAAAGTTAAAAGAATGAAAAGGAAGTTATAAGTGAAGATTAAAACTGAAAAAGGACCTAAGTGAAAAGAATTAGAAGTTTAGGGGTAAAATTGTAATTTTACCAAAAATAAGATAAAAAGAGCAATTTGAATAAGAAAACGTATAATAAGGGTAAAATAGTAATTTGGCAAAGTAAAGATTCCAAAAATGACCTTTTTAAACAAAAGGACCAAAAGCGTAATTTTTACGCTAAAAGGTCAAAACAAGGTAAAATGAATAGTTTACAAGTATTTTGAACATGAGTAAGTGTAAAAAGAATAATATGAAGATTTATATGTAAAATATACATTTTAAAAATAGTTGAATATGATTAATATAAAAAGAATGAAATAAAGATCCATAAGTAAAAGTTAAAGTAATTAAGAAACTGTGAAAGTACAAGTTAAGCCAAGTAAGAATCATAAGAATTAAAATTAAAGCTAGAGTTAAAGTAAAGAAGATCGTATAAGTAAAAGATAATATGAAGTTAATGAACTTAAAGAACTAATGTTAAGTCAAGTTACATGAAATAAAAAAAAAGGTATTGTCTAAAAAAAAAAAACGAAATTATGCTTAATTGGGAAATTCTTGGATTTATAGTCACCACTGAGCATATCTAGTGCTCAGCACGTAGTGTTTACTGCGTGCAGGTTACAAGGTGTTCAGGGAGCACAGAGCAGTGAAGCTTATTACACGAAGAATCAGGGCAAGAAGATGAAGTTATTGTATCTTTGTTTTTGTAAGCGTGGCATGTATATACTTAGTTAGTGATAATATAGAAATGATATGTAATTGAGATAAGTTTTTAATATGTTAAAAACTGTTCATATGAGAATTGTCAGATGTGAATTGTAAATGATGAGTATGGATTGAATGGATTGTTCTATTGATATATGATTATTGTTTATATGAATTGTGATGCCTCTGAGAGGCTGTACTTGTTTGGATTTTTCAGGAGGCTAGAAAGTACTAGCCGTTATGCTGCTGGAATTTCGAAAAAAATTAATAATGGTATGAAATTGGATTCAGTATTAGGTTGTGATTAATAAGTAAAAAAAAAAATTTTCACTATTACGGTTAAGTCAACATCGAAAAAGACTGTTCATAGAAAGGGTGTGACATTTTGTGGTATCAGAGCCTGGTTTAAGCGGTTCTAAGATCCGAGTGGGATAAGGTTAAGTGATAGGTTTGTCTGTATATACATGCCAATTATAAGTGGATAGGTGTCAATGAGTTTGAAGTGTACTTGCTCCCTTATAGGTTTCAAAGTGAAAAGTTGACATTTGACTGAGATTGTCAAGTGTGAAAAGATTGATTCTGCACAAGTAAAGATGGTAATAAGTGAATGAAAGAATTGCTGCTTGACATCTTTTGGAGATCAAAGCAGGGAAATGGAATGTTAATTGAAACTGTGTTTATATGTGAGCATCTAAGCATCTATGTGGATGAGAAATAGTCCAAGGAAAGACAAAGTAAAGAATGTGTCAGAAGTTAACATGGAATTGTATATTGAGATTTGATAAAATGTCCAGGATACAGAGATATGTTAATTGGATTGTTATAATATAAGGATGTTAATGAGCAAGATGTTATAAGTCAAGGTTGTCTAAGATGTTCTATATATATCTGTCAGTGATTTTCCTTATAGGAGTGGGGATTTGATTGTATTTCTCATAGCTCTGGGATGGGCTATGATATCTGCATTATATGAGGATACTTGACAGTATTCTATCTGCATACATGAATTCATACATTCATTGCATAGCATTTCATATTGTTTGACAGCATCTGATATGCATTATATCATATGTATAGGCCCCACTTGATAGGATGGAACTGACAGGAGATATGATGAGCATAGGGACGACCTAAGAATGAGATGAGAAATAATGTATTTAAGATTGTTTTCTGCATTTGATGCGGCCATTATGGGTTATTGGTCGTGATGCACAGAGTGATCAATGTATGGCTCGCCTTTGTGAAAAGATAGAAAAAGATTTTCCACTTTCTCTTAGATCAATGTTAGAGGATTTATGTAATAACCCTCTGATATGTTCTGAGATGATCAAAATAATATGGTCAATGTTTGAAATTGTTCTGTGGAAATCAAAAGAAAAGTGATTATCTGCTCAATCTAATGAATGTGATATCTGGTTAAAAGTGGAATTCTTGAAATTTATCCGGATATGAAAGAAAAGTTAATGAAGTGATCGAAACCTACTGAAATAGTAATGCTTTGTATTCTGAAAGTCACTAGATGTACCAGAGTTAAAAGTTTAGTTCTGAGAATCAGATTGAAAATGCGATGTGACGGATAATATGAGTAAATGTTTAAATGTGTTAATGCATGAAAGAGGATCATTAGATTTCTTAAGGAATTGTTTCAACTTATAAGGATAATTGAAAAATGGAACAATGTGCTTAGAGAATCTGCTATTGGACTGTTTAAATGTCAAAGAGAAAAGAGGAAAAACGAGAGATTGGTAATAATCTCAATACTGATATAGTGATTCACCCTTGGGCTAATGATTAGTCCGAGTGAATAGCTCAGAGTTTGAAAGATCAGATATGGTAAAATGTATTGGATTGTGATAATGACTGTAAAGAGAATGTGTTTATAATAGAATCTGACTCTTGCTAAGGCATTGTCAGAAAGAAATATTGAATCCTTTATAGTGGATTAAATGAAAATGTAAAGAAGTCAGCAAATCTTGATTTGATTCAAGATATGAAAACACTTGGCACAAGGATGTTGGGACCAAAGAAAAGAGCTACTGATAAAGGTTATTGATATTGAGCTTAGTCAGTTTAAAAGTAAACGGATTCCAATGACAAAGATGTTTTGGAATCATTAAATGTGAAAGAAATGATAAGACCACTGTTTTGTATCCTCTACTTTTAAATGTAAGTAAATTTCGAGGACGAAATTTCTATTAGTAAGGGAGAATTGTAATGGCCTCAACACCGGGTTAGCCGTGAATAGTACTTTCCGGCAGTGAATAGGGTTTTCCGGGCCCGAAAGGACACCCGAAATCCGAAAATATTTTATTTGATCATTGGGAAGTATTGGTCACGGTGACCTCGGGGTTGAAATTTGAAGTGAAATTAAGGTTATTTGGGCCTCGAAAAGTTAAAAATACGAAAAAGGTACCGGGTCGGTTTTGATTTGACCGAACTTTGACCTAATTTTAAAAATAGTAAATGGACTTCAAAAATTGTTAAATTTTACAGTTATTCATGAAATTTCATGAAGAATATTTTTGGTAAAAATAAATAAGTGTTTCGGTGATTTTGACAGTTTTTGAATCGGACCGACCGGTTTGAATCGGACCGGTAACAGACTCTGATTGAGCCGAAAATTTATGTTCAAGCTATTTTTGATAAAATAAAGCTAATGGTACTATTTTCGGAGTGATATGATGTCTGGAAGGAAGAAAACCGGTTTGGGCCATTTGCCTATATATATATGGGATTTGGGTTAAAAGGGTAATAAGGGAAAGAAAGAAGAAAAAAAAAAAAGAAAGAGGGAGATCGGGAACGGGAGGAGCGGAAGGAGAAAGAGGAAGGTGGAGGTGCCGCCGCCGGCCAGCGGCCTTGCGCCGGCGACCGGTGCGGCTGCCACCCCCTCCCCGTTCTCTTCTTTCCCTCCGGCGACCGATGAAACGGCGAGAAAGAGGCGGATCTCTCTCCGTCGGCCGGGACGCTTTTCTTCAATTTCCGACGACATACGGAGGCTAACGGCGACACGGTGACCACCAGGCGACTCCTCTCGGCGAGACGCATCGACCGGTGGCAACCGATCGTCCCCAATCGCCGGCGTTGAGCAGATCGGAAACGGTGGTTTCCGGCGGTTCCCGTGGCTTTTCCGGCCAAACGAAGCTGCATTGGGGCGCGTGAAGGCCACCAATGAACTTCTCGTGATGCCGGCTTCAAGTGAGGAGTGTCGGTGCAGTCTCCGGTGAGGCTCCGGCGAGGCTCCGACGATCAGAATAATGAAATTTTCGACACCGACGGGTATGTGACTATAAAATCCTTCAATTTTTCTAAATTTTGCCTTTAATTGTAATTAGAGAAAAATATTGAATTTAATATGAATTATTGAGTTAATGTGTAATTGTTTAATTTTATGTTAATTAAGCTTAAATTTGACATGTAATCTAAGTTAAGAAAATTATTGGTATTATTTGAATATTGGTGAAATATGTATGGTGAAATATGTATTGTATGTTAATAATTAATAAAATTAAGGAATTTTATTAATTATGCCTTAAATTGATAATAAGTATATAAATTGAAATTGTCCATAATTTTGAAGTAAAATTATGGAAACTATTGGAAAATTATAAGTCAAACATTGAACTATATGTTATAAGAAAAATAATGAATTATTGTTAAATAATTCATAAGACATACATGATTAAGTAATATAATTAATTAATGTAATAAGTGAAAAAGGCTAATAAAAGTAAAATAAATAATATGTTAAATTCATGAGATTTAAATGAATAATAATAAGAATAATTCCGAAATAATTATTGAATTATTGACAAATAATTCAATAAATAAGCCCAAAATAGTAGAGTAAGATAAATTAATTTATGTTGCTTACACTAAAATGAAGGAAGATGACAGGTCAAATGATGAACTAAGAAAAAAAAAAGTATAGTACATGAAATGATAAAATGTTACTAAAATGTTCTTAAATTCAAATAAATGAGTGAATTATTACTAAATAATTCACAACCCGTATAAATATTACAAATTTCGAATAAAAGTTAAAAAGTTATAAATTAAAGGTTTGACTAATTTATCACATAAATTAGTCATAAAAAGGTTAATTACTGAATTATTGCAAATAAGTTACAATAGTCAGCACAATAAGAAATTCTGCACTGTAATGCTATAATTTATAAAACGTATGAAAAGATTGAAAAGTTAAAGTACAATGCGACTAATTTATCAAAATAAATTAGTCAATATAAAAGTATTAAAAGACTAGATTATTGTAAAATGGATCAGTATTAATGGCGTATCCGAATGACCCAGATTTCGGATAAAAGTAAAATGAATGCAAGTACATAAAAAGAAGGAAAGAAATGTGAATTATAAATGTTTATAATTCATAAGTGTGTAAAAGGGCTAAAAAGTGACTTAAAAAGCATAATATGAAAAGAAAGTGAAGCAATAAAAGAGAAAATCTTTAAGTGATCAAAAGCACTGAAAAGAGTGTACTGACCCAAAAATGTAAGAATTTATAAGAAAGAAAATAAAACGTTCTGAAAGGTTAAAAAGTACTAAAAAGATGTGAATGTTTGTAATGTGTCGCAAAAGTGCACACATTACTTGAAAAGAATTTAAATGATGTTGTACAGAAATTAAAAGTGTAAAAAGAAAACGTTTAACAGCTTAATGTAATGTTTTATGCCCTTAGCAAATGTCTGGCAGTAAAACTTAGTTCAGGATATAATTGGCTAGCCATAGGGATTACTGTACCGCGGTGCAAGTCATGGCGACTTGCTTTATTATGGACGGATCGTTGATCTCCATAATATATATATCATACGTACTGTCATATGTTCATATGTTGTGAGAGATGACTTTTAGAGGTTATTTCTCATTTTATTGTGGCCCTGTGGGGTCCACGTCCCGCATATCCGGTCTGAAGGTTTTCTGCTGGGTCTGTACTGTACTAGGGGCGTACTGGAAATGAACAAATCAATATTGTTTAAATGAAAGGAATATGAAAAGTCATAAACGCAAAAGACTTCTTTGAAAAGGAAGGAACTGTTTTAAAAAGAAAAAGAAAATGTTTTATAAGAATTAAACCATAAATGATCATTAATTGCATAATTATAAAGAAAGTAATTTAATATGCATCCTTACATGAAAACAAAGTTAAAAGAATGAAAAGGAAGTTATAAGTGAAGATTAAAACTGAAAAAGGACCTAAGTGAAAAGAATTAGAAGTTTAGGGGTAAAATTGTAATTTTACCAAAAATAAGATAAAAAGAGCAATTTGAATAAGAAAACGTATAATAAGGGTAAAATAGTAATTTGGCAAAGTAAAGATTCCAAAAATGACCTTTTTAAACAAAAGGACCAAAAGCGTAATTTTTACGCTAAAAGGTCAAAACAAGGTAAAATGAATAGTTTACAAGTATTTTGAACATGAGTAAGTGTAAAAAGAATAATATGAAGATTTATATGTAAAATATACATTTTAAAAATAGTTGAATATGATTAATGTAAAAAGAATGAAATAAAGATCCATAAGTAAAAGTTAAAGTAATTAAGAAACTGTGAAAGTACAAGTTAAGCCAAGTAAGAATCATAAGAATTAAAATTAAAGCTAGAGTTAAAGTAAAGAAGATCGTATAAGTAAAAGATAATATGAAGTTAATGAACTTAAAGAACTAATGTTAAGTCAAGTTACATGAAATAAAAAAAAAAGGTATTGTCTAAAAAAAAAAAACGAAATTATGCTTAATTGGAAAATTCTTGGATTTATAGTCACCACTGAGCATATCTAGTGCTCAGCACGTAGTGTTTACTGCGTGCAGGTTACAAGGTGTTCAGGGAGCACAGAGCAGTGAAGCTTATTACACGAAGAATCAGGGCAAGAAGATGAAGTTATTGTATCTTTATTTTTGTAAGCGTGGCATGTATATACTTAGTTAGTGATAATATAGAAATGATATGTAATTGAGATAAGTTTTTAATATGTTAAAAACTGTTCATATGAGAATTGTCAGATGTGAATTGTAAATGATGAGTATGGATTGAATGGATTGTTCTATTGATATATGATTATTGTTTATATGAATTGTGATGCCTCTGAGAGGCTGTACTTGTTTGGATTTTTCAGGAGGCTAGAAAGTACTAGCCGTTATGCTGCTGGAATTTCGAAAAAAATTAATAATGGTATGAAATTGGATTCAGTATTAGGTTGTGATTAATAAGTAAAAAAAAAAAATTTCACTGTTACGGTTAAGTCAACATCGGAAAAGACTGTTCATAGAAAGGGTGTGACATTTTCATATCAATACAACGACTCAAATTAGAAACATGTCCATCAGGAAACTTTAAGGTTTTCAGCCATTCTAACAACACTCTCTTCTCTTCTTTATCAAGTGTGTAACAAGCTTTGCGGTACTTACCGCTATGCACATCCTTCTCTAATTCAGGTCGCTTACAAATCTTGCTCATATCTTGTCGAGCTCTGGCATTATCCTTTGTCTTTCCTTCAACATTAAGAACTGTATTAAAGATATTTTCAAACACATTTTTCTCAATATGCATCACATCTAAGTTATGACGAATTAGATTTGTTTTCCAATAAGGCAAGTCCCAAAAGATGCTCATTTTCTTCCATCCACAATTCTTAGATAATTGGGAGTTAACTTCATCTGCACCAAGTTCAGTGACTTTCATCAAACCCAATGTATTTATATGATTGAAGATTTCTTCACCTGTTGGTGTTGGTGGTGGTAAAGAATTCTCAACTACTTTATGACGAAAATTTTTTTTATCCCTCCTAAATGGATGGTAATTGGAAGAAACTTACGATGGTTATCAAACCAGCTCATCTTGTTCCCATTTGTTAATCTAAATGCTTGTGAATGCCGCATACAATAAGGGCGAGCTAGTTTCCCATGTGTACTCCAACCTGATAACATTGAATATGCAGGAAAGTCATTAATTGTCCACATTAGTGCAGCCCTCATTTTAAAATTCTGTTTTGTTGAGATATCATAAGTGTCAACTCCAATCTCCCACAATTCAAGCAACTCAACAATTAAAGGTTGCAAATAAACATCTATATTCTGTTTTGGATTGTTAGGACCAGGAATAATTATAGTTAGGAACAAGTATGCCTCCTTCATGCACATCCATTGAGGCAAATTATAAGGTGTAAGAATTACAGGCCATGAGGAATATTGTTGGCCTGACTGACCAAAAGGTTGAAAACCATCGGTACACAACCCAAGCCTAACATTCCTTGGTTCCGAGGCAAATGAAGGATGTGTTTCATTAAAATGTTGCCAAGCTTTTGAATCAGAAGGATGACACATCACATCTTCTTCTTGAGCATGCTCATCGTGCCATCTCATTGCTACAGCAGTTGCATTTGAATTGTACAACCTTTTTAACCTATCTTTCAACGAAAAATAAATCATTTGTTTACATGAAACCCCGTTCCTTTTGTATCTTGCATTTTAACAAAATTTACACTTGTCTAATCCATAGTCTTCTCCCCAAAAAATCATGCAACCCAACTTACAACAGTCAATTTTCTCATATGGCAACCCCAAAGCTTTAACTAGCTTTTTTGTCTCATAAAAACTTCCAACCATCGTATGGTTTTGTGGTAAGTAATCCCTTATCAATGCACATAGTTCATCGTAACATCTCTCAGATAATCTTTGATTACTTTTGCTTGCTAGCAATCATGAAACAACCGATATTTGAGATTGATTTTGACATCCAGGGTACAATGGAGTATCCACTACATCAAGCATGTCGAAAAACTTTTGTGCCATGGGATTTGGATTTTCCTCCATTTGGTCTTCCATCATTAAAGCTTGACCTGTCATTGCAGCATCAAATACCATTTGGCGATATGGATTCCTATCTTCAACCTCATCTTGCTCATAATGTTGGGATTCGGTAGGAACACTTATTGAGCATTGTCTAACTTCCCCATGATACCACCACTCTTCGTAATTTTCAACAAATCCCTTTTTCAGAAGATGCAACCTAACTTCTTCACTTGTGAGGTAAACTCGATTTTTACAACTCCGACATGGACATTTAATCTTTAAACCATCCATAAATCTTAATTGGTTTGATGCAAAATTTAAGAACATCGTCACCCCCGATATAAAATCTGGATTAATATGGCCATGATTATCTTTTCTCGCATACATCCATTTTCGGTTATTCTCCTCCATCATGACATACAATTAAGAACTGAGAATAACTAAATAGTTTTTCACATTTAAGAACCTGCCATGGAAAATTATGCATTTAAAAAATTATATCAATCCTAGTTTATTTTGAGAGGTCTAACTATAAGCATGCTATTCAAATTTGTTCATTTTGTTGGAACCCATTTGAGCAAATTATGGTGGCAAACAACAAACAGTATAAAGGAAATGCAAAAGGTACTGTACACATTTTATAATGAAAAGATCAGCAAACTTTGGAAACCTAGCTACCTTCCTCCATTATTGTACCTTCAAAAAAGCTTAAATTGTATGAAAACTATTTAGTTATTAGTTATTTCGTGTATGAAATTACTGAATTTATATGTATGAACAAAACTTTGGAAATAATATTTTTAACATTGTTCAGTAATTTCATACACGAAATAAAATTTTAAATTAAATCGTCCCTTAAAAATATCTAAATTCCTGACAATTGGAACATCAAACTACTATGACAACAACAATACCTGAATGTTGGTTTTCCAATTCCTTTCCAAATAAGAGTACTTACATAAGTGGTTTCCTCCTGCTCACTGAAATTACTGTGCAACAGTTGGTTTCATTGCAAAATTTCAAAAGGAAATTAATTAATTATATATATATATATATATATAATACATTATATATTTTATAAGAAAATTAATTAATTATTTTATATTTTACATACTCAGGTAAAGTTTATATTCCAAACCAGACACCAAATCTTACTCCACAAATGAAGTTTAGACTAGCTATTTGATCATAAAACCATCATTTTGGCCTGGTTCCATAGAGCCCACAGCTAAGAAAAATAAACACGCTCTTATAATTTTATTTAAAAAAATTGATCTAATAAAATATTTTGATTTCATTGAAATATAAAATTCAATTAAAATATTTATATATAAAACTCTAATGTCTAATTCCCGAATTGAATAGCATGGCACCATTTGAGGACAACACATATTAATATCACTAACAGGTTTGAGGACAACACATATTAATATCACTAAATGGCACCATTTGAGGACAACACATATTAATATCACTAAATGGCGCCACATGTAAATCTGATGCTACAAACTGAATTGTCATACCTAAATGATGGGTAATTCATTATATATATATATATATATATATATATATATATATATATATATATATATATATATATATTCATTTGATTTTGAAGTGATTTACTTGGTAATTCATTCAAGAAATTATTTGCTTCTATTATTATACAACTTGTTATGTGATTATCTAACCTATAATATCCTACATATACGTTTAGACTTTATCATGTTGAATTATTATTGATTATCTTGTATGTAAAGTCTTAATTAAATTATAAGCCAAGAAGGGTGAAAATTGAATAAAATAAAATTGATGAGTAAGGTAGAACAAGTCATTTACGTAATCTACATTGGCCTACCGAGCACCAATTACTCTTCAATTAATTACATTTTTTCAGCTGGTTCACTTGTATTTCAAGGACTACTATATGTATAATTATTAATTAACCCTTTAATTCTCCACGGGTTGCAGAAACTCTAGCCCTTCATGCAAGTTTTTTCTTGGATTGAAGGTCATCTCAAAATTTTTCATTGGCAGGCTATACTTCATAAATTGCAGCAGGAGTAGACTTATTAAGAATAGTCTGTCAAGAAGAAGAGATAGGGAGAGTTGGTGTATTTAAATCTAAAGCTATACTTCATAAAATGTAAACTATTATCTCAAAAATTGGGTAATAAATTGCGATAAATAAAGTGAGAACTTATGAATCTATGTCTTCATTTAACATTATGACTAGAGATAAAGTGAGAACCTAAAACGCTGCTAACGTATTCCTTCCACTATAAACAATAAAATTCTTGAAAGAATTGCATTTAACAAGATCAAAACCCAAAAAAGATATATCAGTCCATGCTTTTGAGCTTATATAAAATTTAAATTCAGTTTCACGAATAACTGCAACTACAAATTAATATTCACTCGCTTTGAATCTAAATCAAATTTAGCAAAGATTGAACAATTAACTGAGCTTGTGAATCATCAGCAGATGGAAAAGAAATGGCAAGAAGAAATGTAATAAGAACTTTAACTCTAATAATTTGCTGACCCATTTCTAAAATTTTTTATCATATGATCTGAAATAATGGGTGATGAATGCTTTTGACTCATTTAAAAAAAAATTAAATAAATATATTAATAAAGAGTATTACAGATATCCAAAATCTCGCATGCTCTAAAAAAATAAGTATGGAGCTGAGACAAAAGTGATAGGGAATTCACCGAGATCTAAACAAACCCAACAACACCACTTCTATGGCAGAGATTGAAACAGAGTAAAACAAATAGCATCTTAGATATAGAAGTCATCTATCCAGAGGAGGATCAGGATAGCCAATAGCAAGAATAAAGAGGCAATACTAAATTAAAACAAAGTAACCATGACTTAACCAAACAACAAACGATTGAACAGAGGTAACAAAATCAGAAACAAAAGGGAAATAAGGAGTTAAATGAACACCTACCGCAGAGTGATAAAAAAGGCACCGCTAAGAAGAGCATCTTGTTTCGGCTCACACAAGAGGACATCCACGATTTTGTTTCGGCTCACACAAGAGGACATCCACCATAATTTTAACTTCTAAAAAATACCCATAAGAGGACATCCACGATCTTACATCACGACAATATCTTTGAGGAAGAAAAAACGAAGCTTCCTTTGATTTTGAAGGAATTGAATATGATGTCGGTTGGGGCTGAATAGTCAGGATACAAAGGTCTAGGTTTGGTGCAGGGATTGTAAATTAAGGCAAAGATTAAGGATTTTGTAAAAGGATTGATGGGAATGGGAGAGGCGAACAAACTAGGGTTTTCTTATAATTGAGGACAATATATACTAGGGCAGAGAAAGCGTGTGAGGAGGCTGGAAAATAATAGGAAATTGGAGGAATTTTGGAAAATTGGCACCTTATAAAAGTTTACTAATTCTATTTTGCTAGGGATATTATCCAAGCTAATATAGCGAGGAAATAAGCCTCGCTAAATTAGCGAGGACTGTTGTCTAAGCTAATTTAGCGAGGGATATGTCCTCGCTAATTAACCCATAGAATTACTGAATTGCTTATTAGCGAGGAACTAAGCCTCGCTAAATTGGCAACAACTTATGTCCAAGCTAACTTTGTGAGGACTGTTGTCCAAGCTAAATTAGCGAGGGTTTTGTCCTCGCTAATTAGTCCAGAAGTTACCCCACTATGAATTGCCTATTAGCGACGAACAAAGCCTCGCTAAATTGGCGAGAACTGTTGTCCAAGCTAAATTAGCGAGGGTTTTGTCCTCGCTAATTAGCCCATAAAGTTACCCTATGAATTGCCTATTAGCGACGAACAAAGCCTCGCTAAATTGGCGAGGACTGTTGTCCAAGCTAAATTAGCGAGGGTTTTGTCCTCGCTAATTAGCTTACAAAGTTACCCCACTATGAATTGCCTATTAGCGACGAACAAAGCCTCGCTAAATTGGCGAGAACTGTTGTCCAAGCTAATTTAGTGAGGGATATGTCCTCGCTAATTAGCCCATAAAATTACCTCCAATATGAATTGCCTATTAGCGAGGAAATAAGCCTCGCTAAATTGGCGACGATTATTGTCCAAGCTAAATTAGCGAGGACTGATGTCCAAGCTAAATTAGCAAGGGTTCTATTATCGCTAATTAGCCCATAAAGTTACCTCCACCATGATTTGAGTATTAGCGAGGGAATAACCCTCGCCAAATTTGCAAGGACTGTAATCCACGCTAAATTAGCGAGGCTTATGTCCTTGCTAATTAGTCATAAGTCACATTCAATATGAATTGGCTATTAGCAAGGAAATAAGCCTCGCTAAATTGGCGAGGACTTTTTTCTCGCAAATTAGCGAGGATTAAGTCCTCGCTAAATGCTTCATCTATCATATGCCATCTTTTTTAATTGTTAGCGAGAAATTTGTCCTCGCTAAATTTTGCGCCAAAATTTAGGCACCAAAATTAGCGACAAATTATCGATATTCTCGCTAATTTGTTGAAAAATATATGTTCATTTGCATCCCTACCAATATTGTGACAAAATTCATTTGTCGTCGCAATTTTATCGCTATATCAATAATTTAGCAACGATTTTTCTTGTACTTGCTAAATTTGGTCGCTATTCTATAATTTTCTTGTAGTGGATAAAGCCTGATGCATGCATCTTAGCTCGCATAGTGGCTTGGAGATGGGAAGAGAACGAGAGGATCCCGAAGGTTAGCTCAAAATTGGGAAGAAACAGTCGACATGAATCCAGGACGTACAAAGCAAGTAGTTCATCCAACTGTACATACACAGTTTTCCAGCATCAATCTGGAGATAAGAAGGAAGAGAGATTCACACCCCTCAATATGAACAGAGAAGATATCCTTGCCTAGATAAAACAGAACGAAAAAGTTATTAGGCCCAGACCAATGCGGGAAAATCACAACAGAGATCAGAACCTCTACTGTGCCTTCCACAGGGACAGGGGGCACGTGAAAAAAGAATGCAAACAACTAAAACGAGAGATAAACACTGCTAAGGAGAGGATCCTGCACAGTTTGTGAAACATGATGATAGAGCCAAGAAGCACAACTCTCCCACACCTCCATCAAATAGGAACTGAGCTAGTCTGAGCAAGAAGATGCTAACGGAGGTAATCCATGTAATAGCAGGGGGAGAACAATATAATAATCCAGAAAAAGAAAGGCAAATGAGGTGCTTACCATCAAAGAAACATTTATACCCCCGTCCAAGTAGTCCAGTTTACAACAGTGGATCCCATGTTAAACATACACACAGTGATGCGCTAGTGGTCGAAACAATCATCTGGGATTTTCTAGTCCAGAGGATACTGATTGACACAGGGAGTGCGGTCACTTGATCACCCTACAGGCATATAAGACCCTAGGAGTGTTAGAAAATCACTTTAAGGAAGTCAACACCCTCTTCATTGGCCTTTCTGAACAACCTGTCAAGGTAGAAGGACTAGCAAATTTGCCAGTCCAGTTGGAAGATGATACAATAGTTCAAACATGCAGTGCGAATTTCATGTAGTTAACATCCCTTTGTCATATAATGTAACCTTCGACTGGCCTCTATTGGTCGCAGTCGATGCTTATGTGTCCATGCAGAATTTGGTGCTCAAGATTCCGACGGAAGAGGGGATAGCGATATTAAGGAAAAATCAGAAAGCGGCTCGAAAGACATAAATGACCATGCTAAAGGAGGCTAACCAGACTCTTCCCCTCGACACGATGGACACACCGGACACAAGGGATCGAAAGGCCAAACCAGGAACGTGTTACAAGTAGTCGAGCTAGCTCATGGGAAAAACATTCAAATATCAGCCACAGAGAGGGTTTAGACAAGAAAGCACTCCTTTTCAAGCTTAGGAAATTGATGGATATATTTGCCTGGCAGCCCTCAGACGTTAAGGGCATATCAAAAGATCTGATAAATCACTCTATGAAAACTCGTCCATAATGCAAACCAGTCAAGAAAAAAAAGAAACTACGCCCCAAAAAGATAGTTGGCCGTGGAGCGAGAGACAAACACCTTGCTGGAGAATGGATTCACTAGAGAGTTCTTTTATCCGAACTGGCTACCTAATGTAGTGCTCGTCAAGAAGGCTAGCGAAAAGTGGCATATGTGTGTAGACTATTACGAACCTTAATAAAGCATATCCAAAAGACAGTTATCCTCTGCTAAATATAGATCTCTTGTGCACTCCATAGCTAGGTTTGAAGAGTATGCCTTCCTCGATGCATCAGCGGGCTACCATCAAATTCCAATGAATCCAACAGATGAGGAAAAAAATGACTTTCATCACCCACTGAAGTACTTATTGTTACCATGTTATGCCTTTTAGACTCAAAAATGCAGGTGCTACATATCAGAGATTGATGAACCGACTATGAAGGAATGTGGAAGCATATATATCATCAAAAGCAAGGTCTCTATGGACATGCCATTCAAACTCATAGAGACTTTCCTTACTCTAAGGAGAGCAGGCCTCAAGCTGAACCCAGAGAAGTGCACTTTTGGGGTGCAGTCTGGAAAATTTCTTGTTTCATGATATCAAAGCAAGGAATAAAAGCCAATCTCGAGAAGATCAGGACGATCCTGGATATGGAGTCCCCAAAAATAGTCTAGAACAATAAAAGCTTAATGGAAAAATCATAGCTCTGGAGAGGTTTATCTCCTGTTCGGCCAAACGATGTCTGCCATTTATCAGGTGATTAAGAATTTGAAGGATTTGAGATGTACAAAATAATGCCAACAAGACTTTGAGGCTTTGAAGCAATTCCTTACCACACCACACCCTTTACTCAGCAAACCAAAGGTCGATAAAAAACTATATGTCTACCTAGCAGTCTCCAAGGGAGCGGTAGGCGCAGTCCTAGTACAGAAAGAAGAGAGCCAGCAGTTTCTAGTCTACTATACAAGCAAAGTCCTACGAGGAGCCGAACTGAAATACCCTATCCTAGAGCAACTGGCGTTCGCATTAATCACCTCCACGATGAAGTTACGTCTGTACTTCCAAGTCTACACAGTCATAGTACACACCAATTCCAACCTGAAAAAGGTGTTGCAAAGATCGGAGGCCTCAAATAGGTTAACGAAGTGGGCAGCCCTCCTTGGTAAGTTCGATGTCAGGTATGAGCCGCACCCAGCAATGAAGGCACAAGTCCTGGCTGACTTGGTGGCAGAATTACACATATCTATTCCCGAGCAGTTGAAGGAGGCATGGAAGTTGCATATTGATGAGGTCGTTTGATCGAAAGGGGCTGGAGTCGGGGTCCTACTAATAAGTCCAGGCACAATTTGCATCAGAGCAGTGGCACATCCAGTCTTCCCAGGCTACAAACAATATGGCAGAGTATAAAGCCCTATGTATTTGACTATAACTAGAAACAGAGGTAAAACCTGACATACTATAGATCTTTTCTGACTCATAGTTAGTCGTAAGCCAGCTAAAGGGAGTGTTCGAAGTGAAGGAGAGCTATATGATCCGGTATAAAGAATTGATGACCATTCTCTTGGCCAAACTTGAAGCAGAAGGAAGTACTTAGTCAATCACGTAGATGCCCACGACAGAGAATCAGGAGGCGAACAACCTGGCCAAATAAGCTTCCCTCACATCACGATATAGAACACTAACATTATTTATCTGTCAATGCCACAGCCAACTTATGAAACTTACCAAGTTCGAGTATAAGAGCCATTAGACGGGTGGTGCCTCTCTATTTATCAGCATTTGACAGCATAAACTCTGCCGAATAGACCATACACAAGCCAAAAATAGTACGAAAGGCGAGCTTATATGCCGTACTTAATGAAAAGCTGTACAGATGATCTTTCTCAAAGCCTTGGACTCTGTGTGTAAGTGCAGAAGAAGGAAAATACATCTTGAAGGAGATCCATAAAGGGATTTGCGGAGCTCATGAAGGAGCACAAACCATAGCTCGAAAGGCACTCCTACAAGGATATTACTGGCCTACGATGGAGGCAGATACCAAAGCACTAGTCCAAAAAATGCCAAATACCAAGCCAGATTTCAACATGCCCCCAACACCACAATCGACAAATGCCCCCCACACCCGGATTTGCCCAAACATCCCACCCCCCCACCACACACAGCTCGGCGAAGCAGAAACTGATTCACAACCTGTGACCCTTCGGCCAATGGGGGATTGACATACTGGGACCTTTTCCTCCAGCAACTAGTTAAAGAAAGTTCCTTATTGTCGCTGTTGACCATTTCACCAGATGGGTGGAAGCCGAACCCCTCGCCACAATAACCCCGACTAACATCATAAAGTTCCTACAGAAGAATGTGATCACCAGGTTCGGTATACCACACTTCTTGAGGCTATCCGAATTACCATAAAAAGTGCCATAACCTGCTCAGGCGTGTATATAGTTATGGTCCTCTGATTCAGCTCGTAACCCAACCATGTGAGTAGCCCGGAATAGCTTCAGTGTCAGGTTGATGTCGTGCTCCACCGCCTAAATTTGCAAAGTGGAGAAAATGCGCCAGGCATTTGGGTGCAGTTGCCCGATAGAGAGGTCAAAAAAGTTGAACACCTCCACCTCAAAAGGGGTTAGGGGGAGACACACCCCGGCCTCCAACTGCACCTCGTAAATTGATAGCTTGCGCTTGTTGGTAAATGAGGTATTCACGCTCTGGAAAGAGCTAGGTACACTAACAAAATACTGCTCTGAAGACATCACCTTACCGAGCAAAATAGGGAGCTCGTCCTCCTCACATACGAACTTACACTACCCACTCTGGGCAAACGACGGGGAGTCTTTCTCGAAGAAGATAAGGTTACCGATTGCCCCAAATGGTGGAGCCTCGTTAGAAGCAGATCTACCGCTGACATTGGGAGCACTATCAACCGAAATCCTTTCTCCCTCTCTCTCACCGGACTCCTCAAAAATACTCATAGTCGAACAGAAAGGAATAAAAAGATGAGAAAAGCGACAAACCTGATTCAAGTTGATGGGTCGCAGAGAAAAAAAGGGAGGGGGCAGGAAGCAGCAAATCGCAAAGCATAAGACCTTCACACACCAAAATCTCCACAAAACTTAGTCTAAAGAAAAAAATGCTAATGCAGAAAAAAGGCAGAAATGAGAAATGGAGAAGCAAGATGGTTTAAATAGGAACTCGAAGGTCATCGCGAATCATACACGTGGAGGACGATTTGCAGTAACGGTCCTATCATTATAAGAGGACGCGGAAAATGAAGGGCAACTGCAATAAATAGCAGCCGTTACGCTACAAAAGAGGAGGTAATTATGACTTGCCTTCAATGCCCCGATTAAAACTAAAACGATGTCCCCAATCAGCATGGTCGGACAAGGATCACAACGGACATAAATGTTCGTGCCTTGGGGGAGACTTATGATAACCTGGCCTAACTCATTGATCGGCCCAAACTTGCGACGAACCTGGAGTCCGGTGCTAGTTGTCTGAACCTTATTGAACTCACGGTTCGGCTAGTCTGGCTAGTAAGGCAGATCGACTACGCATCCTCGAGAGCCCGCCTATTTTAGATGCTCAAAGAGCTCAGCACCAAGCTCTCGGCAAATTCCGTCATTTCTGACAGTAACTGTTCCTCTCCCTCACGTCTTCCTAAAAAATAGGAAAGTGAGGAAAATGACTAAAAGTAGTGAGAATTCACTCACTACTTACGAAGGAAATCGAGGGCAATATAAAAAGAAACCAGGTATTTTTCTGATCATCTTAAACACTAGAGAGAAAGATATTTTTCACTTTTAACCAAAATACTCTCTGACTTAATTATCGAAGGCTCTCTCATCGGAAATCCCTCTCGGTCTTTTGGTTATGGAGATGTAAGAGATGGTAACAGCAAATCATGGGCCAGCTGTTTCTTTTGGGTCTAAGTACCTAATAAGACACCCAATGGAGTAATCGAATTGGTCCTGGACAATATATGCGGCCCAACAAAATATATTGTTAGAATTCGAAAAGATGACTCTTGCTGCTAATGC
>CM075808.1:112480847-112537014 GCA_037975025.1 Excoecaria agallocha
AAGCACAAGTTGAATATTGAATATAAATAAAAAAGGCTAATAGTTTTGATGGTACCACGTGTAGTGGTGGCTGCAATTGATGTATTAATTTATTTTTGCTTTATGTATTAATAGTTTTGATGGTACCACGTGTAGTGCTGGCTGCAATTGTTTTATTTTTGCTCAACTAAGGGCGGAGCCATGCGCAACAATTGCCCCCTTATCTTTTAAAAAGATATTTTTTTGCCCAGAATCTGGATAGCAATTCAATAATTAATAATTCTCTAATTTCTGCAATTGCTATTAAATTTTTGCCTTCTTTAATTAGAATTCTAGCTATGGCTGTGGGCAGTGGACATTCATGGCCTATCAATCCATTAAAACTGGTTTTTAAAATTTTAATTTTAATTTAATTTATTAATAACTGATTAATGGTTAAATAAGATCAATTAATCATTCACCATTGGTTAACTGTTAAAATAATTTAACAAAAATTTAATACAAAAAACTTCAATTTATCCATCAAATTAAAATAAAAGTTTTTTTAAAATTTTAAACATAACTACAAGTGATTCAAATTTATAATAATATACTAAAATAAAATTACATAAATATTAATTTGTCAGTTACTTACTTTCTTATATTAAGACAAAATATAAATATATATAAAAATTATCCTCATATTCGTATATATGTATAAATTTACGTATAAACTGGTTAATCATCTGATTAACCAAACACTTAAAATCAAATTTAAATCTACTAACTCTAATTTTAAAAATTAAGTTCAAGTACATTCAATTAAACTGATTAATTACTTTTTGAACTTTTATAAGATCGCTAAATAACAATATAGTAAAGCCAAACTTCTTTTCTTATATTTGATGGTGTTTATCAATTAATTTGTTATTTGATAGTTATTTGATTTATTTTTCATATGTAGGGTATTGTTGATTTATTGGTATGTCAATAAAATTGGTAAGTTGCACCACTCTTATAATTGTTATTGCTAATTTTTCATAGTATTGTATTCTTGTTTACAATTGCTTCTATTCTTTAGCTATATACATATTACACATTTTTTTTCCTATTTTGTGTTGAGTTGTTTTTTATTATTACTCTTTCTGTTTTTTTTTATGTGTTACTTTTGAGTAAAATTTAAATTTTATTTATCTGTTATTTTTAAATTTTTCATATAATTTAATTTATTTTTTCAATTTATTTTTTTCAATAAAGTTAGAATCAATTAGATTTGATAATTTAATTTTAATCATACAATTTAAAACTAAATTAAAGTCTATTTATTATTTTTTAATGTTAGTAAAAATAACAAAAATAACAGATAAAAAAAATGAAGTGAGTATATCTGTTTATTTATTTATTTATTATGTCTATTATATTATATATGTATGAGTAGAATCTACTATAATTCTTGGGTTGCAATTTTGTTCATTTATAATTATAATTCCTCCTTTTCTTTTTATTCTTTTTTTCTATTTTTTTTTATAAAATTATTATGTGACTTTAATTTCTCAAACTTTCAGTTTTGATGCCTTTTTAATGTGCCCCATGAAACTTAGCTTTTTCTACAAAGTATAGCGATTCTGATTTTTTTTTAATTTGTTTGTTAATTTGGAATTATTTTTCTTTGGAAGCCTAATTTGATATTTTGCTAAACATAAAAATTACGAAGTCACGAACTCAGTACAAAATCACTCAGTCAATTTTTTTTTTCCCATTTTTTCTTAATTTTATCTTCTCTTATATTCATCTATATACGTAGTTACGAAATCCCTCTATTGATGTTATATGAAAATATATTATTATTTTTGTTTTAAAATTTTAGCTTATATATGTTTTCAATAATTTCATCTAACTATTTGTATTCATCTTAATTATAAATCTATTTATATTTTACTTTTATAAAAAGGATATTAATTGCATTTTTTGGGATAATTTTTTAAATAATATATTTTGTTAAAATTTACAAAATTGAGATATGTTGTAAAATAGCTACAGAATTAGAATTAAATACAAAACCGCTGCATGGAGTAGTGAATTATATTTCCTTCGTTATTTTTATGTGTCAATTTTAAGTAAATTTTATTTATTTGTCGTTTTTAAACTTTCAGTTTAATTTAATTTTTTTCAATAAAAATTAATTTTTTTAAAATTAATTAGTTAAAATTACATAATTTAATACTAAATTTAGACCTATTTAATATTTTTTAATTCTTATAAAAATAATAAAAGTGTCATCTAAAAAGAAAGATGGGAGTAATATTTATATCAAATTATCAATATATTTATGGCGCGGCTCCTCGACAAGTGTTATTAATCCTAGGGGTTCATTCCAAGTGCAAGTGCCTTTCATATCTTGTTTTTTTTAGTCGCTAAATGGCAAGTGTTTCCATTTTTTTTTTTAGAAAAGAAAAAAGAAAAGAGTATCTTTTTAATGTCATTAATCCGAATATTGCCTTTTCTCTTGGGGATTCGTTCCACTTTCCAAATGGCTTATATTTCTTTGGATTTTCACCTTTAAATGACAAATGTGTCTATTCTCTTGCCTTTATTCCATATGTTTTTATTCTTATATGATAAGTTATTTAATTTATTTTTTTATAGGTAAACTTTAAAAAAAGGGCACCGAATTTTACTCTTAATCAACAAACAGTTAACTTATCCATGTCTGATTTTGACATGTCTATTGATCCGGCTCAGACCAAACAGTAGCCTTAAACTTGGCTTAAAAAGGAACCGAACCAAATCCCAAGTTTTTACTAAAAAAGTAAAAATGAACTTCTCCTAATTTGGAAAAAAAAAACTTCTCCTAATTTTTTGTACTGCATCGTTAAAGGGAATCAAATTTTCTCTTATCCAAACAAAATAAACCATCTCACTTTGCCTATAAATAGCTTCCTTGGCTCATCGACTTCATCAAACCACAAGTACTAAAGCTCCGCACTATCTTCTTCCTCGTTAGGTTTCATATTTTCCAAGAGCTAAAATGGGTGTTGTGACTCGCCAAATGCAACTTACCTCTAAAGTTGCTCCAGAAAAGTTGTTCCATGTGTTTGTGATTGATCCCGATACTCACAAGACTGTGCCACATCACGTCGAGTCTAAGGATGTCATTGAAGGCAGTGGAGGTCCTGGAAGCGTTGTCAAGATGAAATTTGCTGAAGGTTGGTTTTTATATTATATTTCTCATTTAACTAGATATATCTGATCGTACTGAATCGTTTTTCTTTTCTGTTTTTCTTGCACATGCAGGGAGTGAAATTCAGCATGTGAAGAAAAAGATTGATGTAGTTGACAAAAACAATATGGTATTCAATATGACCATAATTGAAGCTCATCCATGGATGGATGAGTTCGAGAAAGCTTGTTATGAGACCAGGTGTGTGCCTTCCTCCGACGGAGGATCCATTTGCAAAATCACTGCTAAATACTACCCAAAGGGAGACAAGAACATTGATTTGGCCAAAGTCACGATTGCTGAAGACAAGATCAAGGCCATGTTCAAGGATATTGAAGCTCTTCAGGGTAATTAATCCTAATGCTTCTATGCAGCGCGGTTGTAAGCTTTGGCTTATATAGTACTGGTTTTCTACGTTATGCTCTGCCAACATCGCCGCGATATAACTAAATAATGATTGTGATAAAAACAATATTGGTATTATAAGTCTGTGGCATGTTACTTAACTGTTTGGCTTCTACTGTATCATAGTAAAGGTTAATCATCCAACTCTTATGGTTATCACTATATGGCCATAATAAACTTTCGTCATTCATCATGCTAAAACGGCGATTTTTAACATTTTAATCTTATGACACCGATGACATAGAAGCTATTAAAAAGATTTGTTTGAATTGTCGTGCTAACGTGCATTCCTAAACTAATAAATTTCTAAGTTTTTGGCCAAAATTATTTTATTTGAAAAAAATGTTTAGTTATTTTTATGTTAGAAATCGCTTATCATCTCCAACTGATTATTACCTCTAAAATACGATCACCTATAATAAGTTTATAATAGTTTGATTGTAATTTCTCATCTAAATTGCTGTGGTGGAAGGATTAATATTATTAATTTAATAATAATTGTCTAAGCATAAATGAAACTATTTACAACACTGAGTTGTGGGCTCTGGCCTCTCAAGAAGGCCCAATGGAGCCCAATCTTTTGGAGAAATATGAGCTGTTGAATTGTGGGCTCCCGTGTTGATCTAGCAAAGAACTTGATTCAGTAATTCACATGTTCAAATTTTAAAGTTTCGTCCAAAGGAATTCCAAAAATTGGACACAAATTTTATCCATTTATTCATAAATCAAGTCAAAAGTGTCTGTATATATACATATAACAATCTGATAAATAAATTTATCGGTTTGATTAATTCAAATTTACATCAAATAGGTGCACAAAGAGAAAAAATATTTCTTTCCAGTTTTAAGTGATTAAAATTGTTCAGTTCTCATGACTTCTAATTAAAAGATAAAAGATTATTACTATCTTATATTATCTTTTGAGGATAATTAATTTTTATTATTTAATTTAAAGAAAAATTTATTTAGATTGGATTATGAATGGTTTCATATTATATTTAGGACTCCATATATAATTTAGTTTTCAATTGCTTTTAAAATATATTCATAAATTGGATGAAAATGAGTATTTCTTGACTAATAAAGTAATAAATTTGCAGCAGCTGTAGCTAATGACTCTGGCAAACCGACATCTTAATTAATTATGACTTTAGGAGCTATTAATCTAGCTTTAAGCTCTGTCAAAAATTCAATTAATCTCCGTTTTTAAGAAATAATTTATGTCACTATCTAAAACAATTATGTCAATTTTTCAATCAATCTCCGATCATGATGTCGCTGGCTAAATAATGTATATTATTAGTGTAATCCTAAATTTTTTTTTTTGCTAAATCTCATTATTTAATTTATATTTTCTTCTTCTAATTGCCGTTCTTATTAAATTTATTAGAAGAAAAGGACAATAGATGAAATTTAATTTAAGCTATTAATGCTTTCTATACTAATCTTACATAAATTGTTGAAGAATGCCCTTATTTTGGACGAAAAGTCCAGCTAGTAAACGAACTTAACGGTAGCTAATGGAGTCACAACATGTCAACATACATGTGAAAATATCTCTCATAGTCAGCATTAATTAAAAAAATAAAAAACAAATTATGGCAAAAAGTTTTAAAAGAAAAACGAAAATTAAAAAAAATCCTCTCTCTTGTTCTTCCTCTTTCTCTCTCTTGTTTTTCCCCAGCAACCTAGCACTAAAAACCGTTTTTGTTGTTATTGCCGACAAGTTTTTACAAATTCGTCAAGTAGTATGCAGCTTCAACCATAGATTTTACGCCATTTGACTCAAGATGAATCCCTTTGAGATTTTTCAGTATTTTCCTCAGAAATTAGAGATAAAGGAAAACCTAGTTGCTATCTTGAAATCTTCTGCAAATCAATTGGCTAATTCACACATCTACTTTCAATTGTTCATGCTCTTGAATTTATCATTTGACATGGTGAAAATCGTGGAGGATTTCATTACAAATTTTGTTTTAAGAATGTATGTAATAGTATACAAATTAAAAGCCAAAAGAAAGGGTTTATTGACCCAAAACTAAAACTACTGAAATCAGTTTGGTTATTTTGGTTTGGTTTCCCCATTCAACTTCATTATTTCTTATGGATGGTTAATATATGTTTGATTTTGACTATTTTTAGATCAATTGTACGTGCATACTCATAGCTCCAACACACAGACAGATAGAGTAAGCAACAGAGAAAGAGTGGAGGTGGGGACCTTGCTGGGACTATAAGAAGCCACATTTTGACTCTAGGTAGTGTACAAAGTTTGAAGAACATTGAATAATTTGTGCAAATTAGAGAAGCTATGTTGGATGCATTCACTTGCCCTCCCATGAGAGCTATGTGAATGGCTAAGCCTCCAACACAATGTACAATTACATGTATCTTTGTTCTCAGTCTATATAATTTAAGGATCTTATTGATTGCTGCAAAAGAAATATTGGGGGCAGCATCTAAAGTATCTAAAATTAAAGGATATTCCTCTGCATATTGGGGTACATATATGAACCTTTTTGCATATTTTCCCATGAGGCTTAAGACATAGGTTCTTAATGTTGGGTTGCAGGGAAAGAATAAGAGAGAGGATTTTTTTTTAATTTTTGTTTTTCTTTTAAAATTTTTTGCCACATCAGAATTTTTTATTTTTTTTTATTAATACTGATTAGGAGCGATATTGCCACGTGGGTGCTATATGTCGCGATTCCATTGGTTGCCATTAAGTTCATTTGCCAGCTGAACTTTTCATCCAAAATGGAGGCATTTTTCAACAATTTAAGCTATCTTAAGGGTATAAACCGATCAAAAAAAAGTTGGAGGGCATTCTACCCTATTTACAATAGTTAGAGGGCAAAAAAACCCTTATCCCTTTTACTTATCCTATTTCATGTAAAATTTTGCTTTTTACATGAGTCAAGTTATAAAAAAAGATTAACTAAATTTATCATATATGATATTAATTTGTAAACATTCGATCCTCATATCCTTCTTTATGAAGAACTTCTTACAGGTTTTGAAACCAAAATGCTTATTGTAACATCTTAAATTCTTGTGTAGAATTTTATAATTTGTTTTAATTAGATTAACTGTCAAAACTCAGTATACTATATTTAGTTTGAGAAAAAACTGAATATAATGTATTGGGTTTGTCAAAAGTGAATAAAATGTAATTAAATTGCTTATATATTCATATTTTTTAACTTTAAGCAAAAATTGAATATAGTGTATTAGATTTTATTAAACTCAATACAATATATTAAGTTTTGGCAAAACTCAATACACTATATTTACTTTGAGTAAAAACTGAATAGAGTGTATTGGGTTTGTCAAAAGTAAATATAATGTAATTAAATTGCTTATATATTTGATAAGTGATCAAAATTACAAATTTATACTTAATTTTGCATGTTTTTATAATATGATTTTTAGCAAATCTATAACCTTTTTACTTGTTTTGTGATTTTGACTATTGCAGGATTAAATTGGTAAGAAATGAGCAATTTATGGCTAATTGGAGTTTATTTATAAAAAACCTTTAAGATTTGAAGAAATTTGAAAACAAAGAGCTGAATTCGAGCAGATCTGAATGTTAGCCTTGGCTAAGGTTAACTGGCAAGGGTAAGCTTCGACCTTACCCAAGGCTAAGGGGCAAGATGACTAGATAGTTTTCTTTAGTAGACCTAATTTTGTGCGCGACTTACCTTAGCCGTCAAGAGAGTTCCAGCTAACTTTTGAATAATATCAGGCTATATTTTAGCAATTTGAAGGCAATAGTTTTAGGAAATTTGGATTCTATTTTATATTCTATTTTATTGTACTTGTTTGGGTAAGATTAAACTACCTTTATTTTAGGAGTTTTTTTTTAGGAATAAAAAAGAGGGAGGTCATTTCTTCTTCCTCATTTTCATGCTTTGGTTTAGTTCTGTAATGACCATGAGTAGCTAAATATTTATTTTGGTTAAAGGTTAATTCAAGTGCAGGAATCAACCAATTACTGTAAGATTGTTTGTGCTTTGATTTCTTCTTTAATTTTATGTAATGTTCATGTTATTTACTGTAGTTTAGAGAAATCATATCGATTGTTATTGTTTATGTGCAAAAAGGGCCCGTTGTTCATTTAATTAAATAACATGTAGCTACTTAAAGATATCAAATCCGTAATTATTTGATAGATTCTATAACAAGTGGCAATTAGTATAACATCACTCAAAATGGTTGTTATATTAAGTAAATTCATGATTTGTTTTAACTCAATCTCACTTGTAGATTGTTTAGCTTAGGTTGGGTCTTTCTAAATTGTGGTGCTATTGATAAATAAAATTCTTTCACTTGTTAAAGGGTTGTTTGTTGGTTAAATGTTAATTACAGTCTTACTTGATTAGCCTATTAATATGAAAAGATTGGTTAGGAGCGCGAAGCCGACGTCTATAATCGATCCATTGCATGATTTTAAAATTATATTTTCATCTATGATCAGTAAATTAAATCATATGCCGCGAATATCTTTAATTAAAATTTTCCATCCATTAATTTTGTCTTTATTTATTTTTTGTATTTTTATTTTATTATTTTAATTTTATTTTTAATTTAATTCTATTTTTAATTCTTAGTTTACAAAACCCCCCATCATTTATTTTTAGTTTGCTAATTTTCTAGTTATTTAAAGAATTAAAACTCGACTAATCCTTATAGATTCGACCTTACTAATCACTAATTATAAGTCAGTTTTAAGCAGAAATTTTATTTTTGTTGGTTTCGACACCCATTAATATTCATATTTTTTAGCTTTAAGTAAAAATTTAATATAGTATATTAGATTTTATTAAATTCAATACAGTATATTCAGTTTTGGTAAAAATCAATACACTGTATTTAGTTTGAGCAAAAACTGAATATAGTATATTAGGTTTTGTCAAAAGTGAATGCAATGTAATTAAATTGCTTATATATTCATATTTTTGAGTTTTAAGCATAAATTGAATATAGTGTATTGGGTTTACTAAACTCAATATACTATATTTAGTTTGAGCAAAAACTGAATATAGTGTATTGAATTTGTCAAAAGTGAATACAATATAATTAAATTGTTTATATATTTATTTTTTTAGTTTTAAGAAAAAATTAAATATAGTGCATTAGGTTTTATTAAATTCAATATAGTGTATTAAGTTTTGGCAAAACTCAATACACTATATTTAGTTTGAACCAAAACTGAATATAGTGTATTAAGTTTTATTAGTTTTAATCAAAGATAAATTTTAGGCTTTATGTTTGCTTTTAAGCTAATTGACAAGGAAATAAGACCTTAAATCTATCAAATTGTGGCTGATGACATTCCAGCTGTAAACGTTGATGACTAAGAGTTTTCATCTGTGCTTAATTGCACTAATGGGCATTTATTTGCAATGAAATGTTCTCATCTGTAGAACATTAAGTTCTATGTTTTCTAAAAGCATGTTACTTTTCTCATTGGTTAACAAAAGAATATTTTAAAAGCATCATAGTTTTAAGGTGGTGTTTTGTCTAACAGGTGGAAATAGCCGGTGGCTGTTTTTATCCCAACAGTTCATTAAATGTGTTTGGTTAAATTTTCTAAACAGCAGCTCTGATGGTTGTTTGTGAACTAATCAGTTGTTGATCCAATCAACAACCTTTTGACCTTTGGATCAATCGTTCTTATAACTAGTTTATGACAGGCCAAATTACACATATGAACGTGAGTAATAATCAATTGAGATGATATAGTTGAACTAAAATTGAATAATTATACATATAATAAAAATTATCAGTATAATGTTAGGAATTAAGCAACATATTTTACTATAATGTATTATCATTTGCCCAATATACAAACACTAATTCCATGAAATTAGTAATACTTCAAACAATGAAATTGATTTTAATTCTAATTGGCGTTTCTTTTGTTATACCCACTCAACTCCATTTTCTACTAATAATCCCTACAGTGACAGTTAACAAAGTTGATATTACACTGTTCAATTTTCTTTTCAATCCATGAATAAATCATTTTATTCTAAGAGAACAAATCTCCTTTAGGTATTTCATCAAACATTTCTATAGCAAGATCGAATTTGGAACTCGATAAATAGCCACTTATCATTACATTGTAAGAGACAATGTTTTGATGAGGATCTGCAAATGCAAAACGTTATATTTTCTGGCAAATGCATAGTAATCTTATTTTTATTTTTATTTTCTAAAAAATTCTCAATTTTTTGTATCGGTTCAGAATTCTTAACATTCGCAATCTCAAAATCATTGATTTTGCACTAAAAAAGACCTCTTTTTTTAATTATTGAAAGAAAATAATATTTTTTGAATGCGGAACATTTTTGAAAGTTGAAATATAAAAAATAGAAATTAAGAAAAAAAATTACAAAAATGATATTTATAAAAGATAGAAAATGAGAGGGTGTAAATATAATTTTTTTTTCTTTTTTGTGGCATTTGTGAAAAAATCCCTTAATGATAATAATTGTATAAGCATAAATGAAACTATTTACGAGACTAAGTAGTGGGCTGTGGCCTCTCAAGAAGGCCCAAGAATCCCAAACTTTAAGAGAAATATGAGCTATTGAATTGTGGGCTCTCGTGTTGATCTAGCAAAGAACTTGATTCAGTAGTTCACATGTTCAAATTTTTAAAGTTCGGTCCAACCAAAAAAAAAAAAAAAAAAACAGAGAGAGATAAAGGAATTCCAAAATGGATTGTACAATTGGAAAACACTTACATAAATTTCGTCCATGTTTTTATTCATAAATCAAGTCAAAAGTTTATATATATATATATATGATAAATTTATCGGTTAATTTAGATTCGCGTATCAAATAGACGCACAAAAAGATAATATTTTTTTAATCTCAAATATTTAAAAATGTTCAGTTTTCATGACTTTTGATTAAAAGTACAGACGGTAAAATTAACCTAAATTCATGAATCGATCCAAATTTATTTACAAAAAGTATTTAAATTCAAACAAATATCTATTGGGTCAATTCAACATTGACTCGTTTTATTTTTTAATCCAATCCAATATCCATTAGATCAATCTAAAAATGATTCATTTTATTTTTTAATCTATTGGATCTATATTCAATGAATTTCTTTCAAAATCTTTTCTTCTAAGATTCAGATTAAGAAAAATTCATTGCGGATAGAAAATTTAGATTAAGGAAAGCAAGATGATAGAAATGTGCCCTCCACATCAGTCTCAGAGTTTTTTTTTTTTTAATTTTCTTCAATTATTGTTTAAATTAATTTGTTTCTTAGAATATTCTTGAGCCGATAATTATGAGAAATTAGTATGTACAGTGCAGAGTAGAGTATTCATCCACAACACTTTAAACAGAGTCACGGCTTTTTTTATATACTTATATCTGAAGGTAAGTCACAACAAAAACACACACACATATATATCTATATACATGCGTACGCATTCATGGGTCGATTCAAATTTGTTCAAGCTATTTGAATATTGATCCATTTATAATTCACATTTTTCGAGTCATTTATGATCCAATTCATTAATGATCCATCTATTAATAACCCAATTTAAATTCATTCAATTCGTCCATCTATCACCTCTAATTAAAAGAGAAACAATCTTTACTATTTTATATTATCTTTTGAGAATAATTAATTTTTAATATTTAATTTAAAGAAAATTTTGTTTAGATTGGATCATGATTGGTTTTATATTACATTTACTGTTTAGGATATTACTTTCTTCGTTCTTTTTTATCAGTGGCTTTTGTTGTTTTCACTATAATTAAGAAATAATAAATAAATTTAAATTTAATATTAAATTACGTGATTAAAATTAAACTGTCAAATTTAATTGGTTTTAATTTTATTGAAAAAATAAATAAATTAAAAAAAATAAATTAAATTATATAAAAAATTTAAAAATAACAAATAAATAAAGTTTAAATTTTATTTTAAAATAACAAATAAAAAAACGAATAGACTATAATTTAGTCTTCAATTACTCTAATGACTGTGCAAACCGAAATCTTAATTAGTTATGACTTTAGGAGCTGTTAGTCTAGCGTTAAGCTCGGAAGAAAATTCAATTAATCTCGGTTTTTAAAAAATAATTTATGTCACTATCTAAAACAATTATGTCAAATTTTCAATCAATCTCCAATCTTGATGTCGCTAGCTAAATAATGCATATTATTAGCGTAATCCTAATTTTTTTTTTTTTTGCTAAATCTCATTATTTAATTTATATTTTCTTCTTCTAATTGCCGTTCTTATTAAATTTATTAGAAGAAAAGGACAATAGATGAAGTTTAACCTATTAATGCTCTGTTCTATACTAATCTCACATAAATTATTATTATTATATTTTTTTCCCTATTTTTTGTAATCTGACAAACTCTCAATTTTTTAATAAGGTCATAGTTCTATTAAAAATATAATGATTTACAAATTTATTTATGGCATATAAATAATTTACTGTATAAATTTTGTTTTAATTTAATGTTTTTTATTTTATTTTTGATAGTGGAAAAGAATTTAAAATATATCTTTGTGTATATCTAGACCAATCTTAATATTTGATTGCTAAAAAGAGTTTTGGCCAGCAATAGTTTTTTTTGGTAGGGCTGCAAACGACTAGGAATTAGGGGGCGTGCAAAAACCGAATCGATTCGATTAATCTGATTAATTTGAACCGAACCAATACATTCGGGTAAGGTTAGTCGGTTTATTAGGATCGATTCGGTTATTTATAGTTGTTGTTGTTCGGGTTTCGGATCGGGTGAAACCCAATTTAATTTAACCTTCTATCATATTTAATTAATATGAATATCAAATTTTTTAACCTTCTACCATATTTAATTTATATTTTCTCCCACTTTCGCCTTTATAGAAAAAGTTTTTAAAAATTTTATGTTTCGTTCGGAGCAGTGCACCTTTAAAAATAGCCAGATAAAGGTTCTCCGTGCCGTGATTATCCCTGCAAAATGGAATAGACTAGTAATTAGAGGATCAATATCATGTGAAAAGTCCTTTTTAAGTAACATTAAATTCAAGCAGCCCTCCGTCGTCCAGGATTGACTGTGGAAAAAATATCTTATCCCTTCAAATTATGACAAATAAAATATTAGAATAGTCCTATGCAGAATGTTGACTAATAAACAAAGCTTTGATTAAGCCATCACTTTCTATCTCTCTCTCTCTTTGTTATTTTTTCAATCAAGACATTATTACGCTGAATAATCAATCTTTCTATGATATACAATTTAAATTAAAAAATAATTTTATTATTTTGAGTTGCAAAAAAATATAATTTAATGCACGTACAATTACACCACCAGATTATCAAAACGCGTGCTATTCAATAGTTTAAATGTATATACACAGTGACAAAGTCAAAATTTATAACCAAGAGGAGCAAAATATCAATAACAGCCACATTTATGAATAAAATTATAAAATAAATTCCAATTCAATTATTAAAATATTCTTAAAAAAAAGTTAATCGACGACAAAACTACAAATCAAGAAAAAATATTCATATTAAAATATGATAATAAAGTATTATGCAGAAAGTCATGATCATAAAGTATTAAGTAAAGCATAAAATATGTATTATTTATATAACAACCCAATGAAATAAAAAAAACAATTATTAATATTATTCAGTTTATTTATTAGTCACATATTTTTCATTTATTTATTTAGTTTTGTTGTTTTTGTATAAACAGTTAGATATTTTATTAGTTTTGTTAGATTTATTATTTTAGTGTAAACAACTTATTTTAATATAAAAGACAGGTTGTATTCTTTTTTCAGATATATGAAAAATATAACGAGCAGGGTTATTTTTTCATATATCTAAAATAAAAATATAGTCTGTCTTTTATACTAAAACAGCAAGCTGTTTACACTAAAATAACAAAGCTAACAAAACTAATAAAACAGCTAACTGTTTATATTAAAACAACAAACCTAACAAAACAAATGAAAAATACATGACTAATAAATAAACTGTACAGATACAACAATCCAATGAAACTAAAATCGAAAGTACTATCAAAAACCAAGGAACAGAACCTCAAACACAAAGAAAAAATAAAACTTCTGCTACATACTTGGAACTTTAAACTAGCATAACTATAATCAATTCATTATCAAACAGTTAAAAGCATAAGAAATTAGAATGGAATAAAGAAGAACATATTTTAAGCAATGAAATCATCAATCAAGAAGAATAGATTTTAAGCAAAAATCTAAAATTGTAAAAATTAAATTACTAACCTTTAAGAAATATAAGAGATATAAAAGCAAAAAATATATATATAAAATTAAATTACTAACCTTAAATTAAAGATAAATTTTGCAATAATGCTTAATTTCTTCTCAAATTTATCTGATTTTTCTTTAAAATTTTGAAGAGATAAGAATAAAATTTTATATTTTTTGTTTCAATAGAAGTGGGAATATAAAAGGGTTGATTGATTAAAAACTTAAAGAAACAAGTTAAGGAGAGATGGATAAAAATAAAATTTTAAGGGAGTAAAATGGTCTATATATATATATAATTGTTTTTCAAAAATTAAGGGGGATAATTGCCCCCGTCCCTTTCAAGTGGCGTCGCCACTGTATACACACATGCCCAAATTATTATTTTACAAAAATATTGGCAAAATTACTTTTTTAATTTTAAATATAAAATTTAATCCGAAAATTTTCAGAAACATTTAAAGTATGATATTAAAATCAAATAATGAGATTGAATATTTAAAGTGAACGAAAAGAATAATGAAAAACAGTTTATCGTTTGATTTTACTCCAATAAATTAAAATGAATATCCGTGGGCAATTTTATTTCAGTTGTAAATATTTCTGGATTTGTTCTTATTTTGCAAGTTCTTAAAAAAGGTACATTTCCGGTCCTGTTATTAACTCTTAATTAAATTTTTATTTTCTTTTTTTCTTTTAAATACTATTAATGACTGCTAGCCATATTTGCGTCATTTAAATAATAATAATTTAACAAGTTTTTAAAAGAAAAATATTTAAACGGTCAAATCAGTAACATAAATAAAACTTAATAAAGAGTGTATTTAATGGTGATGAAGATTGTTATATAGTCTGTAACTAAACATTTTCGAATAATAACAGTAGATCATTAGTGATATAGCATTTGTCAATTGTATTTTATTTTCTATATGCTAATAACACAACCGAAAAACCAGTTGGATTATGAATTATGTGCAATTGAAATTATGCTGACATATTTAATCATCTTTTTTGTGCACATTAGCATGTGTTGAGGTTTTTTCATAATTTGATATCAAAATTATAAGCAAATTCCAGTCTGATCAGTCCAATCTAGAAATAAAGAAAAGATAGAATCCGTTGATTTTACTCTAGAAAAAAAGGGCTCCTTTTCTAGAAGTGGGATGACATTAAGGGAATTAAGTCCATTAAAAAAGGTTGGCAATTTTTTGACCCTAAGGGCACGTATCCTACCGTCACCTCATAAATCTTGAGCCTCATTTGCTATAAATACCTTCCTTAATCTCTGCATTCTCCATCCCAAACTCACACTACTCTTCCTCTTAATCTTTTTAATACAGATTAATTAGTTCTTAATCATCACAGTGATAATGGGTGTCTTGACTTTTGAGCACGAAAACGTCACAGCAGTTCCTCCAGCCACCATATTCAAGGTGTTCGTCGTTGAAGTCGAGAAATATATCCCTAAGATCGTTCCTCATATCAATATTGAGGTTCTTGAAGGCAATGGCGGTCCTGGTACCATTAAGAAGACCACATTTTCTGGTCCAGGTTAGTTTAATTACCATATTAATTATTATTTTTTTTTTTTAGAGTTATTTTGGATTAGAACTTTAAATATTCTATTTGTCACAAATTTATTTTAAAATGCATGTATTAAAGTCACAAGTATATATTGCGATGACAATCAATAAATGGATCGACTGTAAACTAAATAGAATTGTGAATAAATGTGCAGATAGCGACGTGAAGTACATTAAGAGCAAGATAGAAGCAGTAGACAAGGACAACTTGACCCACACCTATACTATTTTTGAAGGAGAGCCATGGATGGACACACTTGAAAAATCTACATGTACAACGAAAGTAGAAGCAGCTGCCAACGGAGGATCCATCGTGAAGAGCACCACCAAGTATTTCCCCAAGGGGAACGGTCAACTTGATGAAGAGAAGCTCAAGATTGGAGCTGAGAAAGGCTTGGCCTTGTTCAAGTCCATTGAAGCCTATATCTTGGCCAATCCTAATGCCTGCAACTAAATTCAAATATACCCTTAATTTCCAACTTTTGAGTTGAAAAAATATGTATGGTTTCATCTTGATTCTTCTTTCCTTTTGTTTGGGGTTTGGTGCCAAATGATATTTGGCCTCAGAATAAAATTGTTTGAATCAGTTGTTTCCAATTAATGTATGGCTTGTGATCAAATTAATAGTAATAATTAAAGCATAAGTTTTGTTTATAGTTGATGGCCCTATTTCCTTATTATTTATTGCATTTTTATTTAATTAAGATTTTAAAACTATATTAGTAAATTAATTTGCCTATATATAAAACTGAAATATATATCTAATTTTCTTCTATATACACTTTTTTTTAAAGAGGAAAAAAGAGAGTGAACATTCGTATTCTAAACTTAACAGAAATATGTATAATAATGTATTATTAAATGAATTCATAAATAACAACATAATCCCTTATACAGATAAAAAAAATTGTTTAGGATCAAATTAATTAAAATTTGCTATATATGAAAATAAATACTATTAATTTTTTTGTACACATGGTAAATTTTAATTAATTTGGTCCGCTTGAACTAAAAAAATTCCAAATAAATAATGTCCGTGTTTTTAAGGATTCAGAGGTTATGTATATCAATACATGCGTTCTCCAAGTCACATGAACTTGGTTTGGTTGCCTAGGAAACGAAAGAAACTGTGAGAAAGTTTCAGCAATGGTGATTTTCCTACAAGAATTCTCCGATGATCAAGTTACCTGATCAAGTACTGGAATGGAAAGCCCGTGACTCTCCATGCTGGAAATGGAGACAAGTCTCGTGTTAGCATATGGCCATGGTAGATGTCTGGTCTGATGTGGAACGGAGTACGATACAGAGGGGACAAATGTTACTGTAATAGGCAACGCAACATCATGTAGCGTGTAATGGATTATAATTTAAATTGTCCACCTGGTAAGCCACATGTCCTTATTTTGCATGTTCTTGAAGAATACATTTCTAGTCCGTTAGGTAACTCTTAATGCCCATCATGTTCAAACGAGGCCTAAGCTCGTTAAATGCCCAAAGAAAAACCGAAGCTCAGTCCTGGAAATCTAAGCTGATATTGGCTCAGCAGACAGGATTTCAAAACATTTTTGTGTCCTAATATATTAGGCATGTTTTTGTGCACAGTTGCACACTACCATTGTCTTCGAGCTCTTGTGTTAAGTTGCTAAATAAGCACTTATTTGATTGAATTTGGCTTAATATTTTGTGCTCTTTTAAGTCAGTTTTAGGTGCTTTTCATTGGTTTGTTTATTTTTCTGACTGTAGGAGTGAATTTTGAGAAAGTTGCATTTTTGGGGCTAATTGTTGATGATCCGGAGAAACAAAGACTTTTTGAGGTAGAATTGAAGCAAAGAGCTGATAGTTGGAAATTCTGGAAAGAGCCTTGCCCAAGGGAATCGCTCAATTGCCCAAGGCAGAAAGCCAAGCCTTGCCCAGTTCTCTTGCCCAAGTTGCCCAAGGGAAATTGACAGTGGACTGCGTTTTTTCAAGATAAATTCAAGTGAATTTAACCTAGCCGCCACTAAAACCCTAGCTGGTATTTAGGAGTTTTAATACTTTATTTTAGGAGTAAAAAGGAGAGTGATTTGAGGGATTTAAAACCCCTTTAGGAATTATCTTTTAAATTTCCTAGTTGGTTAGATTTATTTCCTGTTTTTGGTTTGTTTTATTTAAGAGTTCTTCTTGGAGAAGAGTTCTTCTGCGTTTTTTTTGGACGAAAATACTGTAGCAGGGGGTTCTTTCTCATCTTCTACTTTTTATTTTGTGAGATTTCTATGGCCATGAGTGGCTAAATATTTATTTCAGCTAAAGATTAATTCAAGGCCAGGATTTCTTTTACTGTGAGATTGTTATGTTTAATTTTTGTTCTAAATTTCATATAATGTTCATGTTATTTACTGTGGATTAGGGAAACCATATCCCGATTATTATTTGTTAGGTGTGCAATTTGAGCTCATTGTGCATTCAATTAAGTAATAAATATCTAATTGAATTTGCTAAATCCGTAATTGTTTAGTGAAGTCAATAACAAGTAGCAATCAGTGTAGCTCCCTCGTAAGGGCTGTTATGTTGAGTGAATACATGATTTGGTCTAAATCGATCTCGCTTGTAGATTGGTTGGCTTAGGTCGGGTCTTTCTAATTCGTAATGCTGTCAATAGATTAAATTCTTTCGCTTGTTAAGGGTTGTTTATTGATTAGGAATTAATTACAGTCTTACTTGATTAATTCATTAATACGGAAAGATTTGGTCGCGATGACTATAACTGGTCCATTGTTTGGTTTTAAGAATTATTTCTTCATCAATGATCAGTTGATTGAATCATGTGCTACGAATGTCTTTAACTGAAATTTTCCATCCATTGATTTTCTCTTCATTTATTTTTTCTGTATTTTTATTTTATTGTTTTGATTTTGCTTTTTATTTATTTAATTTTTAGTTTACAAAATCCCCCCATCTTTTATTTTTAGTTTGTTAATTTTTTAGTTATTTAAAGAATTAAAACTCGACCAATCCCTGTGGATTCGACCCTGCTCATCACTAATTACAAGTTAGTTTTAAGTAGGAATTTTATTTTTGTTGGTTTCGACACCCACCAAATTTTGGCGTCGTTGCCGGGGATTGGTATCTGTTAGTTTTAATTTTTTTAAATGGCTGAATTTTTATGTTCTCTTGAGTCAACAATTTCACATCTGACGTACTTGGTTTGAAACTTGGCTGCAGAAAATAATCAACAATGTGGAGCTTATTACCAAGGGAGTTCTTATGAACATGAAAGATTTGTAGGTCCGCCACAATGGAGTTATGACCCTTATGCAAATAATGATAATTCATGGTGGATGGATCAATCAAACTTTAGTTATGGAGAAAGGCAGCAAAATTTACAGCAACAATTCCAACCAATAGCACTACCACAGCCTTCTCAACCAACTCCTAAACAAGGTATGTCTCTTGAGGATGTTGTTCAATCTTTAACAACTAATGCCAAAGTTTTGCAACAGCATGTAAAGAAGACAAATTCTAGGTTTCAGAACTTGAAAAAACAGATGAGCCAAATAGCAATGTCTTTGAGTAGAATAGAGTCCCAAGGACGTTTGCCTTCACAGCCCATAGAGAACCCGAGGCAAAATGCAAGTGCAATTATTCTAAGAAGTGGAAAAGAGCTGGACCAACCCTTGCCCAAGGAGGATAATCAGAAGAAGGAAAAAGAAGTGGAAAAAGAGGCAGAAATAGAGCAAACAGAGCAGCCCACAGGAAAAAATTCAAAACAGCCCCCTGTTTTAGTTATACAGCCCCCATTTCCTGACAGGTTAGCTAAATCAAAGAAGGAGAAAGAGGAGAAAGACATCTTTGAAACTTTTCGCAAGGTTGAGGTTGGTTATGAAAAATTTACTGTCAATGAAAATGTTTATGCTGTTATTCAAAGAAAAATACCTCAAAAATATAAGGACCAAGGTATGTTTGTTATCCCCTGCGCTATAAGCAATGTTATGATAAAAAGAGTTATGTGTGATTCTGAAGCTTCAATAAATATTATGTCGTTGTCTATTTATTCATCTTTACATGTTGGTCCATTAAAAGAGACAAATATAGCACTTCAGCTTGCTAATAAATCTATTGTTTATCCTGAAGGGGTATTGGAGAATATTTTGGTGCAAGTTGATGGGTTAGTCTTTCCTGCTGATTTTTATGTGCTTGCCATGGAGGATGATGAATCCTCAAATTCTTCAGATATTTTGTTAGGAATGCCATTTCTCAACACAGCCAAAACAAAAATTGATGTGTATGAGGGTACACTCACTATGGAATTTGATGAAGAAATCATTAAATTTTATGTTTATGATACTAAGAAAAATTTCAGTGATGTGTCTAATATTTTTAAAGTGGATGTTAGTGAACATTTAATTAATGAATCATTTAGATTGTGTGATAATTCTAACAATTTAAATTTTTCATATTATTTGGACTCCACTTTCAAAAAGCCTAACAAATTTGAGAAGAAATTGGTGAATAACACTAATTTGCAGGAAGTGATAAATGGAAGAACACTAAAATGGGATTCTAGACCAGGTTGAAAGGTGTAAAATTCTGCAAATGTCTGGCCAAAGACGTTAAAGAAAGGCGCTACTGGGAGGCAACCCAATGTTCAGCTTTACCTAAGGCTGCAGTGTTACTGTTTAGATTTAAATTCTAGTATTTTATTTTTTATGTTTTACTGTCTTTTGCCTAATTTAATAAGTCTTTAACTATTTTTTTTTATTTTCATTTTTGCAGGTGAAGTGAGTAGCTAGTTGGTTTTATGGTGGAGAGATAACAAATAAATAAAGTTTCAATTATTTTTGCATTAAAAAAAAATCGTGAAGGTTTAAAATTTTCTGGGCATTTCTTTTGAATGATGGGTTTGTTGGATTTTTTTTCAAAGCCTCAATGGCAATTAATAAGGGAAGCTCATTATTTAAAGTTCATTCTTTAAAAAAAAAAAAGAAGAAAAAGAAAAGATGTGGGCACGTGAATTTAATTTTGACACTTACTGGGAGTTGAAGATTAGATTTGCTGTAACTTTTTCAAAGCTTTATTTGTTCTTTCATGGTGAAAATCCATTAATTGTTTTAATGGGTTTAAAATATTTTAGTGGGTTTTAAATCGTTTGGGTCTTACTTCTAATTTGATGGGCTTTTCAATTCAATGGATTTTTAATTTTTATTTTTAACCCATTTCATTTTTTTAACCCCACTATTATTATTTCTTTTTCACCTTAGTTAATTTATTTCACTTTCACTGTAGGTCTTTCTTCCCCAAATCAAAAGCCCTATCATATCTTTTTAATTGCAGATCACAAGCAGCAACCCTCCTACCGCAATCACCACATCGGCCAAATCTGCCTTCTCTATCACCGCCGATCAGCGATCAGGCTCCGTCGTCAAGTCCTTCATGCTGTCAATAGTAGTCAAGCAAATCGAAGCAGAGAAAAATGGCTAGACTCAAGAATTGATAAGATGTATGCTACCACTCTATTTTTGCCGTTGTTGACAGCTTTGGACCATAGCTTCATAACAGGGCAGTACCATTTCTTTCTTTTTGCTTATATATTTTGATGTCCTTAGCCCCACGATTGATTTGTTGTTCCGCATTGAGGACAATGCGAGGAGAAAGTGTGGGGAAGGGATTTGAAATAGAAGTGTTGTGTTGATTTTTGTGGTGTTGTGCTGAAATTTTTGGATTGTCTACGCTGATTTTGTGCTGATATTAGAAAGCGTATTTTGAAAATTTTCCTATTGATTTTTGTTGACCAAATTTGCTGCTATATTTTGTTGATAATATTTTAAATCCATTTTTTATGAGCTTATTTTGTTAAGCTAAATTTGGTTAATAAATGAATTTTTGGTAAAGTTTTTTTGGTTTAAGTGATGTTGGCATAGCACTTGTCCCATGGATTTAAATGATTTGTTCCTCTAGTTCATTGTTCTTAACATGTGTTGAATTGCATTCTCCTTTCCAACAGAAAATACTTATCTTAGACCAATTCCTTAACCATTTCATTTTAACCTGTTGGATGTTAGGCAGAGATGAGTCGATTTCTTGATAATTTACTCTATTTCATATATTTCATGGTAGCCTCAGCATTCTTTTGAATTAGAAAATTCAAGGCTCAAATTTAACAAGTGAAACAAATTTTTGCATGAACTTAATTTGAAATCTTTGCACATTAGGTGATTGTTAAAACCAGTTGAGACATCAAATAAATCTTTGTGTGCTTATGGTTTGGGAATCTAGTTGCCAGAATTTGAAAAAAAATAAAAAAAGGGAGATTAGCAAATAAAATTTTACTTCGCTATCCATTAAAAATTTGGATATGAGTAGAGCTAGTAGCCGCTTGGATTTGTGTTTTCTGAGTAACCGGGTGTATGCGGGTCAGAACCGGGTGCCCTCGCGTAAAAAGGACATCTACATTCCTTGTAAGCAACCTAGTCTTCCCCATGAAAAAAAAAAGAAAAAATAAAATAAAATATAGGCATCAAAAAGTAAAAATGATGCCAAAAATAAAAGTTTTGGTAGTTTGATTCCCTTGCTTGTTGAAATTTGTGTGTGAATTATCTCTTCTGGTTTGGTAATCTATCTATGTGTATTGATTTAATTTTAAACTAAGACCTTAAAATTCTCGCATGCTTTAAATATTTTGAGTCTTGTTGTTTCTGGTTTAAAAAGATTGTTGAGGAACCCATGTTATGATATAAATTAGTAGGAAATTGTTCTGAATGTCATTTTCTGATTTGCCTTGCACTTCAATATGGTTGGAGCTTTTGGGATGGGATTTGGTTAAGGATGAGAATGTTTCTGATGGGAATGATTGTATTGTTTGACTAATGCTTGAGGACAAGCATGAGATAAGTGTGGGGGAATTTGTTAAGTTGCTAAATAAGCACTTATTTGATTGAATTTTGCTTAATATTTTATGCTCTTTTAAGTCAGTTTTAGGTGCTTTTCATTGGTTTGTTTATTTTTCTGACTGTATGAGTGAATTTTGAGAAATTTGCATTTTTGGGGCTAATTGTTGATGATCCGGAGAAACAAAGACTTTTTGAGGTAGAATTGAAGCAAAGAGCTGATAGTTGGAAATTCTGAAAAGAGCCTTGCCCAAGGGAATCGCTCAATTGCCCAAGGCAGAAAGCCAAGCCTTGCCCAGTTCTCTTGCCCAAGTTGCCCAAGGGAGTTGCCCAAGGGAAATTGACAGTGGGCTGCGTTTTTTCAAGATAAATTCAAGCGAATTTAACTTAGCCGCCACTAAAACCCTAGCTGGTATTTAGGAGTTTTAAGACTTTATTTTAGGAGTAAAAAGGGGAGTGATTTGAGGGATTTAAAACCCCTTTAGGAATTATCTTTTAAATTTCCTAGTTGGTTAGATTTATTTCCTGTTTTTAGTTTGTTTTATTTAAGAGTTCTTCTTGGAGGAGAGTTCTTCTGCGTTTTTTTTGGACGAAAATATTGTAGCAAGGGGTTCTTTCTCATCTTCTACTTTTTATTTTGTGAGATTTCTATGGCCATGAGTGGCTAAATATTTATTTCAGCTAAAGATTAATTCAAGGCCAGGATTTCTTTTACTGTGAGATTGTTATGTTTAATTTTTGTTCTAAATTTCATATAATATTCATGTTATTTACTGTGGATTAGGGAAACCATATCCCGATTATTATTTGTTAGGTGTGCAATTTGAGCTCATTGTGCATTCAATTAAGTAATAAATATCTAATTGAATTTGCTAAATCCGTAATTGTTTAGTGAAGTCAATAACAAGTAGCAATCAGTGTAGCTCCCTCGTAAGGGCTGTTATGTTGAGTAAATACATGATTTGGTCTAAATCGATCTCGCTTGTAGATTGGTTGGCTTAGGTCGGGTCTTTCTAATTCGTAATGCTGTCAATAGATTAAATTTTTTCGCTTGTTAAGGGTTGTTTATTGATTAGGAATTAATTACAGTCTTACTTGATTAATTCATTAATACGGAAAGATTAGGTCGCGATGACTATAACTGGTCCATTGTTTGGTTTTAAGAATTATTTCTTTATCAATGATCAGTTGATTGAATCCTGTGCTACGAATGTCTTTAACTGAAATTTTCCATCCATTGATTTTTTCTTTATTTATTTTTTCTGTATTTTTATTTTATTGTTTTGATTTTGCTTTTTATTTATTTAATTTTTAGTTTACAAAATTCCCACATCTTTTATTTTTAGTTTGTTAATTTTCTAGTTATTTAAAGAATTAAAACTCGACCAATCCCTGTGAATTCGATTCTGCTCATCACTAATTACAAGTTAGTTTTAAGTAGGAATTTTATTTTTGTTGGTTTCGACACCCACCATCTTATCATTATTAGTAAACTCCAATCTAATCACTCTTATCTAGAAATAAATAAACCACAGCATCCGTTGATTTCAGAGTCAAAAACGGGGGTGTCCTTTTCTAGAAGTCGGTTATATTTTATTTCTTTTCTTTTCTTGTTTTAATTGTAAAGGGAATTATATCTATTCTATAAAGGACGGCTTATCTGACCATAAGGGCATATATCCTACCATCAGCCCATAACTTTGACCCAACATCTTGAGCCTCATTTTCTATAAATACCTTCCTTCACTATAGAATTTCCCCATCCCAATCCTCTTCCTTTTAATCCATACTCTTCTGCTTAATCTTTTTAACACAGTTTAATTAGTCCTTAATCATCATACTGACAATGGGTGTCTTGACTTTTGAGAAGGAAATCACCACAGCAGTTGCCCCAGCCACCATGTTCAAGGTCTTCGTCCTTGAATCCGATAAATATATCCCCAAGATTATTCCTCAGATCAGTATTGAGACTCTTGAAGGCAACGGTGGCCCTGGTACCATTAAGAAGACTACCTTTTCTGGTGAAGGTCAGTTTAATTACCATATTATTACTATATATTATCTTAATTAGAATTTAACCTTGAGATTTTGCTGTCATGGACTTGACCTGTTAAAACAGACTTGGTCAATTTTGCAAATTTTTAATGGTGGAAAATTATGAGATGGTTGACAAAGAGATGAAGATCGTAATTAATGAATTAATAGCAAACTAAATAGATTTGTAAACAAATGTACAGGAAGCGATGTGAAGTACATTAAGACCGTACAAGAAGCAATAGACAAGGACAACTTAAGCCACCGCTACAGTGTTATTGGAGGAGAGCCATGGATGGATACCCTTGAAAAATCTACAGTAGAGGTCAAAATAGTAGCAGCTGCTGATGGGGGATCAATCGTGAAGAGCACCAGCAAGTATTTTCCCAAGGAGAACTGTCAACTTGATGAAGAGAAGATCAAGGCTGGAGCTGAGAAGGCCTTGGGCATCTCCAAGGCCATTGAAGCCTATATCTTGGCCAATCCTGATGCCTGCAACTAAATATCATTTACTCACTATTCCTTTTTATTTGGGGTTTGATGCCAAATGATTTTTGGCCTCAGAATAAAATTGTTTGGAATCGTTTTTAATTAATGTGTGTATGGCTTGTGATCAATTTAATGGCTTGTGATCAATTTAATAATAATGAAAAAGAAGTTTTGTTTTGTACTTGATGGCCCTATTTCCCAATTATTTAATGCATTTTTATTTAAGATTTTAAAAATCTATTAGCATATTTTATTATATATAAAATAAATATACACAATTGTCTTTTATAGACTTGGTCTACACTTTTATTTACGTAAAAATCTATATATTAAAATGTATTAGTAAATGAATTCATAAATAAGAAACATTTGTCCCGAAAAAATTTACAAATGAGACCATGCAATGGATAAGATAAATAAAAATGCATCCATCATTTGGTATTGTTTAAAAAAACGTTAAAACGATATGCTGACTTAAATTTCTGGTATTGTTTAAAAAAAGCGATATACTGGCTTAAATTTAAGTAACAGATATCGAGTTTAAGTTTTTTATCTTCTTTTTGTAATTTTTTTATGGAAAAAAAATTGAATATTATTAACAATTTAAAAATAAGTCAGTCTCAAATTTATAACTTTTTGCAAAAGGTAACCTGTAATTTTGACTATTACAATTAGAAGTTTGAAGTATAGAATTAAAGAAAATCGATAGTATATTATTAGCTAGATTTATAAACAGAAACATGAATTTAGCTTTGAACACTATTGATCGATTCCAGATATTTTTGCTGTTTTAGTTATAATAATCAGGATTAGCCAAGAGATAGGCTTCAACAGCCTTAAAAATTTGCAGAGAATTTTGTATGCAAGCCTTAATCTGCTCTTCCTTGGGCTCAAAATCTCCAATGGTATAATAGGTGCTGCGGTTCTTGCAAATCGATCAGACAACTCGAACTTAATTTCGTTACGGATTTTTTCAATCGCAGTCATCAATACATCTTCAATCACGCTGTATTTGTTTATAAACTTTTCGTTGTCAATCACCTCAGTATATGGTGCCTGCATATACAAATTTCCATAACTAAAAATTCAAAATCCATAGCTAAATGAAAATCACTACGAACCTAAATCTGGTATATACATTCGACGCGCAGCTCACATATTTGCAATGAATTCTTCATCTGTAGTAATATTTGTATGCAAATTTATTATTAATTTCATATAGACTTATTCTCATAGCTAAAATCCGTCACTAAATTGCTATATTTGCAATAAATTTTCAATATAATTTATTTCTATGCCTATTTGACTCAACTATTCAAAATAATTGACGTCAGAATTGTCTTAATATCAAATATTAATTTTCTTTTTTAATTATAAGGGAATTGTATCCATTAAATAAAGGGCGGCTTCTCTGACCATAAGGGCATATACGTGCCATCAGCACATAACTTTGACCCAACCTCTCGAGCCTCATTTTCTATAAATACCTTCCTTCACTATAGCATTTCCCCATCCCCACTCCTCTTCCTTTTAATCCATACTCTTCTGCTTAATCTTTTTAATACAGATCAATTAGTCCTTAATCGTCATACTGACAAATATGGGTGTCTTGACTTTTGAGAAGGAAATCACCACAGCAGTTGCCCCAGCCACCATGTTCAAGGTCTTCGTCCTTGAATCCGATAAATATATCCCCAAGATTATTCCTCAGATCAGTATTGAGACTGTTGAAGGCAACGGTGGCCCTGGTACTATTAAGAAGACTTCCTTTTCGGGTGAAGGTTAGTTTAATTACCATATTATTACTATTATTTTAATTAGAATTTAAACTTGAGATTTTACTGTCATGGACTTGACCTGTTAAAATAGAATTGGTCAATTTTGCAAAACAAGTCCTGTTAAAGTAGACTTGGTCAATTTTGCGAATGTTTAATGGTGGAAAATTCTTATGTAAGCCCTGAAATGTAATTATGAGACAGTTGACAAAGAGATGAAGATCGTAATTAATGAATTAATAGCAAACTAAATAGATTTGTAAACAAATGTACAGGGAGCGATGTGAAGTAATTAAGACCGTACAAGAAGCAATAGACAAGGACAACTTGAACCACCGCTACAGTGTTATTGGAGGAGAGCCATGGATGGATACCCTTGAAAAATCTACAGTTGAGGTCAAAATAATAGCAGCTGCTGATGGGGGATCAATCGTGAAGAGCACCAGCAAGTATTTTCCCAAGGAGAACTGTCAACTTGATGAAGAGAAGATCAAGGCTGGAGCTGAGAAGACCTTGGGCATCGCCAAGGCCATTGAAGCCCATATCTTGGCCAACCCTGATGCCTGCAACTAAAGTCATTTGCGCAATTCCTTTTTATTTGGGGTTTGATGCCAAATTGACGGCCCTATTTCCCGATTATTTAATTAATGCATTTTTATTTAAGATTTTAAAAATCTATTAGTATATTTGCTTATTATAAAATAAATATATACAATTGTCTTTTATAGACTTGGTCTACACTTTTATTTATGTAAAAATCTATATAATAAGAAAATTTGTACTAAAAAAATTCACAAATGAGACCATGCACCGGATAAAATAAATAAACAAGCATCCAGCATTTGGTATTATTTAAGAAAAGGTTAGAGCAGTATGCTGACTTAAATTTAAACATGAGATATCGAGTTTAAGTTTTTCCATCATCTCTTCACAATTTAAAAAGAAAAAGAAAATTAAAGATTTAGAGGTAAGTCAATATTGTTGGACAAGTACCTATAGATGGCCTTTGATCTAAATCCATAATTTACAATTTTTTATTTTTCAAAGCAGGATAGAATTCTAGAGCTTGGAAATACTTCAGTAGTTCATTCAAACAAATAAAATAACTGAAAATTATTCAAGTTGATCATCTTAATTCACAATTCACATGACAAATAAATATTGAAAGAGAAAGTGTTACAACATTTATTTTCCTGGGCAAACATTTATTGGAAAAAGAAAACGAGTTATTTTGAGCAGAACAATATGTATAGAAGTTGCAGCTTAATTATTATCATCAAGCATCAGGGTTTGCCAAAAGGTAGGCTTCAATGGCCTTGAACATGCCTAGAGCCTTCTCTTTTCCAGCCTTAAGTTCCTCTTTGTTAAGCTCAATATCATCGGCAATAGTATAATACTTGCTAGTCTCCTTTACAGTGCATCCTCCGTCGGAGGATTGCTCGAATTTGACATCGTAAGTGATTTTTTCAACCGCGTTCTTCAATATATCGCCTTCAATCACACTATGGCTGAATGTTAGATTATCTTTGTCAATTTCATCAATCCTGTCCTTCATATACTTGAATTGGCTACCTAATTTAGACAAGTTAAACTAGCTAACGTCATCATAAGAATTTTATGTTTAAAATTAAGTGAATGAAATTAACCGCTGAATATCATAAAAGCCATCATGATGAGGTGTAATGAAAAATACTACTAATAAAGTATGATAAATCAAATCAACTGACCTTCACCAAAGGTAACACTTTTGATGGTTCCAGGGCCTCCGTCTCCTTGAATGATTTGAACAGATTTAATGGCCTGGGGCACAATCTTTGGTAGGAGAATGTCGGCATCAAGAACCATGGCCTTGTAGAGTTTAGCAGCTGGGACAGAGGAGGTGACAACCAATTCATAAGAAGTAACACCCATGACTACCTCTTAATTAGAGAAATTTATCAAAATCAAGGATTTTTTTTTTTTTGATGGATTGGTGAATAAATGCATTCCATAAACTTCGGTATTTATAAGCTGTCCCTAAACAGACTTTTTTAATCCTCTTATGATTATATTTTGTTTTCTTCTATACAGACCAAACTTTGGAATAAAAGTTGCCTGCAATTATAAAATTTAAGGACTTCAATTCTGATATTTGTACTTTTACCTATGTCTAACCTGTAACTGTAAGCAACTGCCGGCAGCCTCACTTTTCTGCCTAATTAATTTCATTCCTTCTTTCTATTGGCAAATTTTGATTTGATCGAAATCAATTTTTCGATAAAAGTATGAGAGAAATTTAATCCAACATGTTTGATGCGTAAAGCCACTAATCTAATTTGCCGGTCATATAATACATATAAACTCAACCTATTTATGTGGTGCTTCTGATTGACTTATGACATATTATTATAATTTTTTTTTATTTTATAATTTTTGTATAATGTAAATATAAAAATAATTATTTTTATAAATTATACCTATATAATTTTTTTATTTGTAATAAAAAACATTTTAAAAAATAAAAAAATTAATGTTATCAAGCTGCTTATACCATTTTTGACCAAATATATTTAACAATAATACATTTAGGTAATAATATCCAATTCATTATAACATACAAAATTTTAGCATATTTATAATCTAATCCATTTATATCTTAATTTATTTATAATTTAATTTAAATTTATTTGACTCTATCTGTTTATCACCTATACAATATTACATTCCATTACGAGAAGACCGAGGAACAATCACCAAATACGAAAATTTTAAATTCTAAGTTTGGCATAGGTCGATGGTGGCAATATACGTCAACATATAGAAGGATATGGTGATCTGGAGGATGGTGTGGCATGATACGGATGCGCAAGTGCTGGAGGTATATTCTAAACGGGGCCGAAAGTGCTGACTATGCGATTGATGACAAGAAAAATAATAGTAATTTATTCATTGATATAAATAAGTAGGTGCTATGCATATTCTCATAGGACTTTTTTCTTAAATTATTATAAATTTTTACTTACAAATATAGGAAACATGTAGACATCGATTTGCCCTTATATAATTTTTCAGTTTATGTTTATTTGTCCTTAATTAATGTTTATTTCTTTTTTTCAAATTTCACTAAAAACATTTCGAAAATTAATACCGATTTGTCTTTTTTATAGTGATATTGTGCATGCATGAATGAGATATCGGTTCGTGACAATAGAAACTAAAGAAAATCGATAGTATATTATTAGCTAGATTTATAAACAGAAACATGAATTTAGCTTTGAACACTATTGATCGATTCCAGAAATTTATGTTGTTTTAGTTATAATAATCTGGATTAGCCAAGAGATAGGCTTCAACAGCCTTAAAAATTTGTAGAGAATTTTGTTTGCCAGCCTTAATCTGCTCTTCGTTGGGCTCAAAATCTCCAATAGTATAATAGGTGCTGCTGTTCTTGCAAATCGATCCTCCATTATCAGCCAACTCGAACTTAATTTCGTTACTGATTTTTTCAATCGCATTCATCAATACATCTCCTTCAAGCAGACTATATTTGTATATAAACTTTTCTTTGTCAATCACTTCAATCTTGTGCTTCACATAACTGAATTTGGCGCCTGCGCATAGCATTAAACACAGATATTAATTACTTATCATTTTATATAGGAAAATACACTTTGGCGACCAAAATTTCCATACCTAAAAATTCAAAATCCGTAGCTAAATGAAATTCGCCACGTACCTAAATCCGGTATATATATTCGGCATACACAGCTTACATGTTTGGTACTAATTTCCTATTTATAGCGATATTTGTATATAAATTCTTTGTTAATCTGATACAGACTTATTTTCCTAGCCAAAATCCATCGCTAAATAGCTAATATTCAAAATAATTAACATTGAGAATTGTCTTAATATCAAATATTAATTTTGACATAAAAAGTATTTAGTTTTTTAAAACGGTGCTGACGAGATAGTTGAATTGAATCAGCTATATATCAGTAATAATTTTTAAGTGTTATTAGGTAATTTTACCTTGGCCAAAAATGACTTTTCTGATAGTTCCGGGGCCCCCATCTCCTTGAAGGACGTGGACATCAGCTATAGCCTGTGGTATAATCTTATGAATGAGACTTTCATTGTCAAGAACAAAGGCCTTGACCAGCTTATCTGGAGGGATTGGGGAGATTACCTCCATGTCATAAGAAATCACTCCCATATTACAATACAATTAAGCTTGCAAGTTTCAACTGAGGCAGAAAATCTTGGTTAAAAAGGGATGATATTTATAGACTGATTGTATGGAGATGAGTAATGTTTGTTTTTTTCACCTATGCACTACCTACTGAAATAAATAAATTAAGCTTTGATGAGAATTTTTCTTGAAGCACAATTAATTCCAAATTTCGTCCTTTTCTCTAAGCAAAGAAATACTATCATGAATATATATGTTACAGCCAGTAACAGTATGATTAAAATATTGTTTAAAAATTTTGACTCAAAAATATAATTAAGGGCAATTATATATCATTTTTTAAGATTTAAGGGGCAAATTTGGTCCAAAATATATTTAAGGCTAAATATGCACCATTTACAAATTTGATTCTTTTCTCTATTTTTAACTATGGATAGGTTTGGGAAGTAGTTGTTCTTAGAAGTTTCTCCCGAGTACCCTTAAACATTTTGGTAAAACATCGGTTGGGGTCAAAGGATAAGCAATTTTAAATTGCTCTTGGTTCAATTTGAGTCTAGTTATGATTAAAGTTTCCAGCCCAGTGGTCATGGTTCACAAATTCATCATCAGTTGTAGCTGTTTGGAAAGAAGCATTGTGATAATTTCTTATGTGTAAAAATTGGCATTTCCATGCACAGGATGAGTCGCAAGATTTTATTAAGAGACAGCAAATGCCTACTTTGGAGATTTGAGGATAGAATTTTGGAAGCACAAAATCTTCAGCTTTAGAAGTTGAGCAACACCAATATCCATGTAAAGGATGATATGATTTTGGAAGAAGAAAAAGAAAACACAAATTATATCATAATTGATCGGGACAGCAAACTCGTGTGACATTTTCTCAAATTTGTTTATCCAGATTTCACATTTGATTTCTAATTGAAAGGTATATAAATTAAATAAATCTAGTAAATTCAAGTATTTCTTTTTTATTATAAGAAATAAGTATGAGTAGTTCAACTATAAATAAAGGAATTAAGTAGACATTAACTTTGAGAAGTTCCGTCCTTTTAATTATCAGATAAAATTCCGGTGATTTATATTTAATTATCTTTAAATGTTTTTTCATGCTAAATTCTAAGTTGTGGCAAATTGTAGATATGCCGAGCTTTAATATGTTTAAAAGTAATAGAGTTGGTTATTGGAACTAATGTTGTCTCAAATCGATCCAAAAAATCCCGTAATAGAAAATATTTTTTTAATGGAAATTAAATTTTTATTAATAATATAAAAAATAAATCTAAAAAGTATAAATAAATTTCTAAATTTTAAAATTTAAAAGTATATAAGATGTACGAAACTAATGAAGTTACTAGACTATATCTCTGAACTTTTTTTACGAAAACAGTGAATAATGGTAACATACCACAGGCAATTTGACTTTAAGCGAGAAATTCAATCTATTTGTTGTTCACGAAAAAACTCATTCTAGAAAAACAAAAACTTCCATAAAATAAGATAATAAGCTCCAAATGTGAAACAAAGTTGCATAATAAAAAAAAAATTGCATTCAACATTAACTAAAAGAACCAAATTTAACCAGATTTTCCAGAGAAAAATGGGAACATTCATAATTAATAGAATAATATAATAAGTTTATTCAAATTAAGAAACACAAAAGTTTACACACACTTTAAACTGTTGACACCCACAAATTAAACTCCTTATTACCGCCGGCTGATTGCACTTTTATTTAGGCAATCTACATTTTGGCTCAGCACACAAACCACTAACATGAAATGATTTTTCTTGCATATCGTCAATTATAGGCATCAGGATTAGCCAAGAGATAGGCTTCAACAGCCTTGAATAATCCCATGGATTTCTCTTTTCCAGCCTTAATTTCTTCATGTTTGATTTCATGGTCACCAATAGTATAGTACTTGCTGTGAGACTTCACGATGCATCCTCCATCTGAGGATGCCTCAAATTTGATCTGATTTGTTATTTTCTCGATTTTTCCCATTAAAACATCTCCTTCAATCATTGTGTAGGAATATGTTAGATTCTCTTTGTCTACACCATCTGTCCTCTCCTTCACATACTTGAATTGGCTACCTGAATAATTTGCATCTGTAAATCACGGTTTATAAAACTAATTACAATAACAAATCACCAGAAGTTGCTTCAGTGAGCAATTAAGTACCTTGGCCAAAATTAATTTGTTTGACAGTACCAGCTCCTCCATCGCCTTCAAGAATCTGGACGCTTTGAATAGCCTGTGGCAACACTTTGGCAATAAGGTTGCTGCCATCAAGCACAAAAGCTTTGAACATTTTTGACGGAGGAATTTTGGTGCCCACCTCCATTTCATATTCCACAACTCCCATTTTTATTTAAAAAAAAATAATAATAATAATGAATTAAGGAAATTTAAATAAAGATCTTAATTTGGGTTAACTTTTCTGTGTCTTTGGGATGGAGAAAATGTGAGAGCAAGGGGTGCTATTTATAGTTGGAGAATACGTTAGAAAGAGTTGAATTAGTATTACACAATCAAAGGTTAGAAAAATTAAATTCTACTAAGATAACTAGGCAACATGCATTTTTTTAATAAAATAAAATCATTATAATATGATTATATGGTGTTCAGTCCTCTGCATTATCAATTAAATTTAGGTTTACGGATAAATTAAATACTTAATATGGACAAATTTCTGGATATTTAGGCGTTGATGTATACAGCTTAACATGTAATTAAGAAAACAAACAAGAATTGGAACACATGCTCTTGATGGTTAAAAAGTCTGAATTCTTGACTTTGTTAATTTGTATGCTATTCCATAGACATGACTTGGTTTCGACCGTGACGATTTCCCTTTTTAGTAGCACTTGCCACCCTTTTTAGTAGCACTTGCCAGTCATATATGTTTAGAAACTTAAAAATTTAAATTTATAAACGTTCAAATAAGACAATTCGTGTAAAATAAATAATAAATTTATGTAGAATGACAACATATAAATCTTTGATATCACGGGTGGTACTCGATGCATTTACTAGTACTTGAAGCTTGACTTGCTCAACCATGGATGGTTAACTAAATTAATTAATAGTGCTTCCTATCATTGTCCTTTTCCCCTAATTTAAGGACAAGTAGCTCAATTTATCCTATTAATTTCTTTATTTTTTTATTTGTTGGTCTTATTGACTTTTTCTTCTAGGTGTGCTATGGTGCATGTGTGCAAACAGTATACATACATATAAACGGTCAAATGAGGTAGAAGATAAAAATATTGAAAAGAAATAAAAAAAATATTTTATATTGATCCGATAGTGAATACGTATACTTATTGTTACGCACACATACTACAACGATACTTCTTATTTTGAGATGAAAACTAATATTTAGTTTATTATTTATTATAACTTATGTCATAAGTTTACTTTTTTTGTCAATTGCACAAACTCGTGATAGTCAAAAATTTTGATTTAAAGTGATGACATTATTAATTAAATTTTGTCATGGAAATCGATGTTTGAACCTCAGCAATAAAAGTATCCATGCCTAAGTTATTCCATGGAGATATAGTCAAAATATCATACCATTTCACATAATATATTGATAGACAAAAAACATTTGTTAGTGCTTTTACACTATATATTCTAATAAGTTCAATTTATAGGAAAAAATAAATAAATAGACAATGTGTACCTAATTTCTTATTCCTCATTGTGGGTTTAAACTTCAATGGGGTGCTATAGTTAAGTTAATATGGGCCAGATCCCATTATCTGGGCCCAAGTATCGGACACATTTTGTTTATTATACTTGTTATCTATGGGTTAAGCCCGTCTACAATTCGGGTCTTCTAAACCCATTCAGCCCGTTTACCTAGTTCTCTCCTTTTTTTTTTCTGATTAAATTTTAACCCTATGGTCCAAAAGATGGATGTAAGTTATTGCTCCCTCCTATTTCTTTTTCAAGCGTTGTTTTTGAAATGAATTTTTTTTTTATGTTTCAATTCAAACGTCGCTTTTCGAAATTTAAAAAAATAATTTAATACATTTTTATAATTTTTATTTCTATTTTGATATTTTAAATTTTTTTGTGTTTGTTGTCATTTTTTATTTATTATAATTATTAATATTTTTTATAATATTTAGATATATTAATTATTTTTTAATTTATATACTAAGAGTTAAAACCGAAGCTTAAAGACAAATGGAGATATTACTCGAAATACTTACATTATTTGAGACTAAAAAGTAGATGGGAACAACATTTTTCGGATTAATATGTATGTGAAAAAACAATAAATAATGGACTTTTCGTTTCTGTTTTTAGGCAACTGTTGGGACTATAACTATGATTATATGATTGATTTGAGGTTAGTTGGCATTTAAATTTTCAACTATAAACTATAAATGGCCAAGCACATTTTAATTATTTTTTCACAATTATTTAAAATGTATGAAATATCGCTTAACTTTCAAGTTAACTAGTGCAAAAATCTCATTTAATGCATTATTTATAATATGTTTTAAGACAGAAAAATTGGGTTAGTTTTACCTATAATCATTGAATTCATGGTAAATTTCACAACAATAGTAAAATATTTTTTTTTTCATAAAAATCACTGAAATTTACGAATATATACAACATAATTACTTTGATCTATTTCTGGTAAAGAAAATGCCGAAAAATTCAGTTGATATGTCTGATCATCAGAACATGCGCACATGGCATACATGGTACCACGTCAGCATGACACCTGTCATGTTTGCCATGTCAGTGCACACGTAGATAGAAAATAATGTTTGAAATCGCCACATGTCATGCTGATGTAGCGTCACGCTGGATGCTATGTGTGTATATTATGGTGGCCGGACATACCAATTGAAATTTTTGGTATTTTTCTTGTTGGAACTGGTTAAAGTGATTTTGTTGTATATATTTATAGATTTTAGTGATTTTTTTATAAAACAAAAAAAAATATTGTTGTTATAAAATTGGCCACAATTTAGTGACCATCAGTGAAACTAACTCCAAAATCATGTGAAATTCGAATCAAACAATAAAAATGATGATGAGCAAGCACGTGCACACCCTAATTTAGCTAACAAAAATGAAAATGGTCAATAATTAAATTAAAAAGTTAATTTTAGACAAATTAATAATGGAGTAATAAATTGACATTAATTTGATATTTCATTGAGAAATATATTTATATAAATGGATATAAATGTCATAAGTCAATCCAATTATAAAAACTAAATCTTCAGTGAAAATCCAGCTTTTAAAAGTAAAAATCCTTGCATTAAATTAGTTCCCAAAAAGTGCCAAACTTGTGGGATTTTTCATTTTCACATCAATTCATTAGTCAAATATCCTTTCCTTACATATGCCAATCATTATTGGAATCAAAAGCATAAGCTATGAGCATATTCCCCTCATGAAGAAACAAAATTGAATTTCCAAAAAATAAAAATAAAAAGTTAAGTATGACTTTTACTTCGGAATTATTTATAATGGGACAATTTTGCCGTTTAATTCTTTTATTAGTCTTTTCTCTCCAACTATTTAAAATCATACAATTTCATTTTTATCCCATATAAAAATTAATTATATAATATAATATTCCATCCGCTTTAAAAAATAATATATATTAATTTTAATAAATTAAAATTTTAAATTTATTAATTTTAAAAAACCTATAAAACAACTAATTTTAAAAAATTTAGATGCACAATCGATCTATTTTGAATATTTAAAAAAAATAGTTCAAAAAAATTTTGAAAAAATTTATGGAATAACACATAAGTTTTCTATAAACTATCATTTATTATATTTTTCTTTTAAATTAATTACATGTTATATTATCCCTCTAAACTTATTAAAAATATCATATTATTCATTTAAATTTTATTTAAAATATAAAAACTATACCCTATACTATTTGATAAATAGTCATAATTTAAAAAAAAATTATATATTTACACAGAATTTATTAAAGGAGCGTATACGTGAGTAACAACACTCGCCATCAAATCCACCATAAGCAATTAAATGGTAGCTAAATTTTTAAAAGAAAATATATAAAAAAAAAGGGGCTCTACCCATTGGACTAAAACCTAATCCACATCCGAAACAATCTGAGAAGTATTAAACCCCAGATTAAAAAATCAACCAATCAAATTCCACCTTACCGTTACACGTTGTGGGATACATCCGTCAATTTGAAATATCCATGAGGGCAGTTTCGTCCCATAGATGACACAATAAAACAAAGTCTTCCCTCGATCGAACGAAAACGAGCAGCCACATCTCATCGACACGGAAAATTTCTGGATTCTTCTCGCCTTCTTTTTGGCCCAATTTCTGAAACCCAAAACAAGAAAAAATGTCAGCTTCGTCTCTCCATTTGAAGTAACAACGTCTTCCACGCTTACCCGTTTGCATATTTTGAGTCTTTTGACCTATCCACCCTTCTTTCAGATTCCTATTGCGTAGAAATTGTTAATCTAACCCACCTGTCTTAATCGATAAAAATCCATTAAAGACTCTTAAAATATTGACTTTGTATCAATTTGCCCTCTTTCTTGTTTGATTTTTCGTGGGTTTCTTACAATGTCGGGTTCTGGTGGGGTTTCGATCGCCGCCCGTGGCGAGAACCGATTTTATGTTTCTCCGGCGATGCGAAGGCAGCAGCAGCTGCTGCAGCAACAGAAACAGCAGCAACAGCAACAGCAGCAGCAGCAGCAGCAGCAGAGGGTTTCGATTTCGAAGAATTGTTCGGTGGAGATGGACAAGAGAGTGGAGTCCGATCAATGCGGGTCTTCGGGTTCTTCTTCGTCAATGTCGAATTGTTCAATTTCTTGCCGTACAGGGAGCGAGTCTAATTCCACGAATTTAGATCGATTCTTGGAGTACACAGCGCCTGTGGTTCCTGCCCAGTATTTGCCCAAGGTAATCGAATTTCAGAAATGTTGGTATTGATATTATGTGTTCTTAAAGATGTGGACTTGAACTTTCAGAATTTTCCCCTTTTTTTGGCTTTTTCTTTTTTGGCTTTGATAACTGATATTTGGACTTCCAGCTATTCACAATATAATCTTCCTGTGTGATGAAAATTAGGGTTTGAATTTGATCGTTTTCCGGTTCTTAGTTCACGTCATCTGTGTAATGGTTTAGGAAGTGTCTTACTATAAAGTACTAATTATTAAATTGGCTATATGGCTTTCATAGTTGATTGGACTGCTCAGCTTTAAATTAGTACTGTAATTGTCATATGTAGTGAAAATTAGGGTTGGTAGTTTGATAATTTTCTGTTTCTTGCTTTTTCTGTGGAATACCTAAAGGAAATGTATTATCAGAAAGCATTAGATTTGGCTATGTTGACTTTCACTCTCATAATTGATTAGACTGCACTCTTTAATATTCATCAAGAACAAAGTATTCTCTTTGTTGTTTATTTGGCAATATTTGGGGCCTTACGTGGTAGAATTTGTGGCCTGATAGACAAGCTGCAAGGGATGGAGAACTCGTGAAGCAGAATGTCAATCATACTTTATGCTGGGGGATCTATGGGAGTCTTTTAAAGAGTGGAGTGCATATGGAGCGGGTGTTCCCCTTCTGTTGAATGGAAGTGAAACTGTTATGCAGTATTATGTTCCTTACTTGTCTGGCATTCAGCTGTATATAGACCCGTCCAAACCCTCACCGAGGCTAAGGTGAGCTAATATACTCTAAACAATTCTTGCCCATAAATATAGTTTTTTTAAAGTCTTCATTTCAAGACTTGAGCTGATTGATTGGTATGAATTCAGCATTTCTTACCACCAACAAATGACCTTCGTGTTTTCCTTTTGTATCAGATGATACATTTTGCTTCTTGCATGTAGCTAAATTGCCTCCAGTGTTTTTTGGTATCCTGTAACTATGGTTGTAATTACATGATATGATTGCTTTAGGGACACTATGAATGTGAGGGTTGAATTAACTGAAGTTTGTGATAGTTGTGTCAAGCATTTGCATTTAGATGTCCTACTAGTTTCCTAGATAGGCACGGTTTCCTTTTTCATTTGTTCCAAATTATAGCCCACTCTTTTTTTTTAATACTAATTTATCCTTATTTAATATTCATTTTTCTGAACAAATATTAAATATTATCTCATACTTCTCATATATACATTTAATAAATCTAGGGATGAATTAGTAAAATTACAAATAAATTATATTATTTCAAGAACATTAATTGCATTTTCTTAATACTCGTGAAATAGAAAGTGTGCATGTTTATGTGGGAGACAGAGGGAGTATAATTTTCTTCTACATAAGTCTCAGTTGTGAGGTGAAAATCAACATGTAGGTAGTGCATAATTTCGGCATTATTGGTTTAGAATTGTGTTAATTTGAAAGGCTATACTATAAGTGTTGTTGGCATTTGCCTTTTTGTTTTGTCAACCTTTTACTAGTTATTTTTCTGTTGTTGCAGCTTGCTTAATTGAATTGTTTGAGCGAAACATTATTTCTCAAACAGAAAAGTTTCTACTTCAACTTGTATCTTTCTATTCATGGTGTGATGCCTTCTACCTGTAACATTTTAACCTCATTGTGTAATAGGCTACACACTTACTGTCTAAGTATAGACCTCTTCGGTATCTCTTCTATTCTGCATTACTCGTAGTTACCTCTTAGGTAAATCAAATCAAAAGTATTGGTACCTTTTCTGCCAGGCTTGGAATATTGACTTTCTCAAGAAATATCTCCCAATATGTGCAATTTATTTTACTCGCTTAGCGGGAAAATAATTGCATTCTACACTTACTAGTTGCTGGAAAAATTTCGTTGTTCATGCAGATTGTTGTTTCCTTTTCCTGGTTTATGATTGTCTTTTGCTGTCTCCTTGTTCATGGTTTCCGGCTTATGTGTAGCAAAGCTATAGAGGCAAACACAACAATTTTTTTTCTTAGTCATGCAATTGTGCTCGTAACAGAGAACTGGTGGCTTCCCTAGAATTGCATAGTGTTTCTTGTGATATCTAAATATTCATGTGTTACATCAGGGTTGAAATGATCATGTGGAATCTACTGATTTCATTCATTTTATGTATGTCTGAGCAACATGTACATCTGTAACTGTGATCAGTGCGTTATAATTTCTTCTTTGATCCTTTGTCAGGAGACCAGGTGAGGAAAGTGATGCTGAGTCTTCCAGGGAGACAAGTAGTGATGGTAGCGGTGACTATGGAGCAGATAGAGGTGTATGTAATGGTGCATGTATTCAGAATTTGAATAGACTTTCACTGATAAATAAACCCTCTAAAGGTTCTTCGAGCGATGAATGTGAGATTTCCTACCCTCCAGGCCGGCTTATTTTTGAATACATGGAGCATGCTTCGCCATTTACTCGGCAACCTCTTGCTGACAAGGCAAGTTCATAATATCTTGTGTTTTTCCTTCCCCCTTTTTAATCCTCTTCATGACTAACAATTTTTGCTTAACACCCTTCAGATTTTAGTTCTTGCATCTCAGTTTCCTGAGCTGAAGACATATAAGAGCTGTGATCTCTTGCCCTCAAGTTGGATTTCTGTGGCTTGGTATCCCATATATAGGATTCCAATGGGTCCAACACTACAGAATCTGGACGCCTGCTTTTTGACCTTTCACTCTTTATCGACACCCTTTCAGGGTATGTCTCCTCATTCAGCAGCTCTCTTTGCATGCTTACATTTGTATGCTTATATCTTTGCATGTGACTGAACTGCTAATTTATGCATGCGGTCTTATGAATTGGATGCGACTGCTTGTTACAGGCCATAACACTGAAGGTGGTTCTTATATAAGCGGTGCTGAGAGAGAGATTCCCGGTGCTGACATGTTGAAGTTACCTTTGTTTGGTCTTGCTTCCTACAAGTTTAAAGTCTCTTTTTGGAATCCGAATGGAGTTTATGAAACTCAAAAGGTGAATTCCCTCTTGCGGGCTGCTGACAACTGGCTTAGGCGTCTGCAAGTTAATCATCCTGATTATAGTTTCTTTATCTCCCATAACTCAAACTGGAGATGATTGTGAGTTTTCGGAGTCTGGTATGAATCTTAAAAGAGGGGAGGGGGAGGGGGAGAAAGAGATGAGCCTCTTGAAGTGAGAGAGAAACCTTTGCCTGCATCAAACTTGCTAAATGGCTTGTATTCTTCTGTAACTGCATGAAGCAGAGTATCTCCAGGGTTCTTGACCTAAAGTTATTTCGGCTCCATAAACATGTGCTGGTACCAAATGGCTCAAGGTTGGTCTAATGTTGGGCTCTATAAATGAGAGATTGCATGGTTACCGAGAGATTGCATGGTTACCGATAGTGATTATGGTGTTTTCATCTTGCCGCCAGTTTCTTGGACTTGGAACTTTTTAGTTTTGAAATAACAATCCACTTGGTGGTGATGATGATGATGAAAAAAGGAATTAAAGTTTTCTGTAAATAGTTGTTTTGTGATGTTCATTATGACTGTACCAAATAGATTCTATAGTTTCTATCGTCTGATTGCACTATGGTGTTATTTCCGTTTTATGTGACCTTATGACATTAACAGACAGACAATGCTTTCACATGGCTCAGCTGTTTCAATTTCTCTTTTTTTATTTGCTTCCTGGTGTTGACGTCACTCATAATTTAGCCAAGAGAAAGAAAAAAAGAGCAAGAACATACTTTTTATTATATAATTGTAATTTATTATATTGTCTTCAATTACTATATAATTGTAATTTATTGTTATTTAAATATTAGCAAAATTTTTGAAACTTAATATAATTTCATAATTGTAAATTTTATAAGATTACAATCTTGATATTTGCAACCTATTGGACGTTTTAAAAAGATATATGGAGTCTATTTTTATTTAAAAAATAGACTGCATAAAATTGAAAAAAAAAAGGGAAAAGAAAATTGATGGGAGGTGGTTAGTAAAAGGAAAAGCAGCCTCTTAAAGCAAAAGGTTACCCTTTTAATAAAAGTTTATGAACAAATTTAAACCCTAATTCTAATATAATTTTTATCACTTTCATTGCTTTCTCCCGAAATTGAAAATAGATGCACAGAATTCAATAAATATTCATTTACACCACAAAAGGCTTTTTAATTTTTTTTCACTATCCTATTCTGCAGAAAAATCGTTTACAATTTTTTTGGGGTTCACAAGAGTGAGCAAAACTCTGAAGAAAATACTAACGAAGATAAAAAAATAAAAATAAAAACTAAATAAATCATGAAAAAGCAAGGTTGAATGTCCTGCGGGGGACAAGGTCATGGAATCCAGGAGGAAAATCATAGGCCAAGTGGGACAAGAAATCGGCTGAGAAGTTCGGATCCCTGTGCAAATGAAACATTTTTGTGGTTTCAGTGGATTTGCTTGCTCAAGGGCAGGAGGCCGAGTATGTAAGATACAAAGTGCCAACAGCTGATGAATACACAGCAACTGGTTTTATCACAATTGGATTTGGACCTACAGTTCTCATAGCTCTTTACCTTGTGGACAAGATGTCTCAAGAGGTCGGGAACAGTCAAGAATACCAAAATCTGCATGTGCATATAAGCATGATTGGGAGACTTATCCACAATTATGTGACTGAGAAGTACTGGGAAGAGCTGCTTGGAATGGTGGTGAAACCCGAGGGAAGCATTGTGGCCAAAAATGCAAGGATTTAGTTTGAATGACCAGCAAGATTTTGCATCTTTTCTATATGACCGAAAATGGCTTTTCTTCTCCAACCAAAAAATGCAGTTTTACATCACCCCATCTCCGTGCTCTTCTAGGAAAAAAATATCATAAATTGTGAACATAAAATTGTTATTTAATTTTATTCCTCTTGAAGGTACGACAGATTTTTAGTCGAATCTACTGTAAACAAATGAAAATAAACTTTCTTTTGTTAATTATACTTTGCAGCTATGCGGTGAAAGGGACACTATGGGCATCATCCAACATGTAAACGGAGAAATTTACTCCTTTCTCTTATCAATTCCTCCTTTATTTTGTGCCCATAACCCGTGCAATCTCATTGTTTAAACTCTTCGTGTGTCTAGTTTTGGTTCAAAAAGCATTTCCATAAACCCACAAACACAGAGATGTAAGAGTAGACAGAGTAGATAAAAGTTCTTCCATCTTTCATTATGCATGCCCACAAGTTGTAAATACAGCGATAATACATATAGTTCATTTCACCTAAGCAGATTATCACTTGTAAATTGAACATCTTCCTTTGCTTTGCTCCCGCGCCTATTATAATGTTAACAACTCCATATTTACTATCCTAGCCTCATACTTCATCATCAAGAATTGTTGACAGCAACAGTCCCCGTACAAACTCGCACCTCTGAGACTTCTCCTCTCGATCCTTGTCTGATAACTGCGACTGTTTTACTTTTCTGCCACCAGTACAACTCGTGTTAGAAAACCTTTCATGACTGCAACCAAAAGAATCATCCACAAAACTTAAAACTGATCAATGTCATTGGTATTATGCATTCTTTCAACAAAGACGAACTAGATTACCAGTAAACTCAACCAGCTCTCAAAAGGCAACCATGGCTATAATTAATATTTTCTTCCCTATTTAATAGTATGTCACTTCAAGTTGTTCGTGATATGATCAGTTCAAACAAATTCAACTAATGATACAGGATTTCGCAAGCTCTTTAGTTACTTCTGTATGGCAGATGGATAAATTTTCAAGCATCAAAAAGGTACCTTTCTCGAAACTCCTCATTTGTGCTCCCCTTGACTGGGCCTACTTCAACTGAAGAAAGAGGCTGTGTGCTCGAAGGCCCGTCTGAAGTAGGCAGATTAAACATGAAGGAGGAGAGCAATGGATCGGGCTCTGAGTTGGAGGAAGGAAAAAAGCACGAAGATCCACCAAGAAGGGACTGCAAACTTCCATCTCGCAGCTCTTTCCTCAAAAGAGAAAACGCTGAATTAGGTCCACCCTTACGCAATCTCCTTTTCCGCTGAACGTAATCACCAGTCAAGGAACTTGGAGACAACAACCTTTCATAGGAAGTGGCATAAAGCAATTAAAAGAATTTGAATAAAAGCAGTACGGCTTCCAACTTTGCAGGTATGATGAATTTTCAGGATGATAAGAAGTTCAGAAAATCACTGCTTTAATATTTTAAGTTCAAAATCATAGTAACTGAGAAAACAAGTGAAAGGGTGAAAAGAAATTAACATTATAAAAGGGATATTCTATTAAATATTATCCAGAAAACTCAAAGAAAGTCCTATAAGAATAGATGCTTTCAATTGCCACAATAATCCAGTTAACTTATCCAGCAAACTAGCAGCTTAACCATGAGAGATACACAGGAACAAAAACCATATAGACAAAACCAAAGCCAAATTTAGTTAAAGGATATCTTAAAGAAGTTGCCATGTTGCATGGTAATATGGCCAACAATGTCCGCTCCCACTCGTTTAGCACATACTGGGCACACCTGGAACAAATAATTACAAACATCTTAGAGAAATGATCATTAAAAAAATTTAACCAAATTAAGCAATCAATATGCACCATTAGTCAATTGTAAAAAACCAATACGGTCACATTCAACTCTAGGAAGCAGCTAGGTCCTCAAAAGCATAAGCTTAAACTTAAGGTCCCTCCTTACATGCCATTTCAAAATAATAATAATAATAATAATAAATAAACAGTCCTTCACTGGTACCAAAAGAATCTGTTAGAGTATATTAAATTCCAACCAGAGAGAAGCATATGATCTACAATCCTTTAACAGCATTAAAATTTCCCGACCAGCAAACACTATGAAAAGTTCAAATAAGCCGCCCAAAATAGTTCAATAAACTAAATCAAACTGTTCCACATTGCTACAACAAAGCAAATTTCCTATCATTTCTATGAAATGATCCTCCAACTAAAAGAGAGAAAGTGGGCAAAAGAAGAAACTTTGAAGTAAACATTTCAACCCAAAAGAAGAAAAATACCATAACAGCACAATCAATTTAGAAGTTAAGCGAGAAATTGAATAAATACCCCATTCTTGGCTTCAACAGGATGCTCCTCATCGATGTGACAACACAGTCCCACAACATCAAAATCCTCAGCACAAAAGGGGCACAGAAACTCCGCTTTCAAATCTTCTTCAATATCAGTTTCCTCGTACAGATCTACACATAACAAAAACCAAGTAAATTTCCACAAAAAGACCAAATTTTTTCCGCAACCCAAAAATTGTACAAGCATGCCATTATTAAAAATCGAAAGAAGTTAAGAAAAAACCGAACCAGATCTAGATTGATATCGCCTTGAGGAAGAGAAGAGACGAGAAGACCAGGAATCAGAAGCCATTTGATTTATCAACAATTAATGGTGTTTTTGAAGCCAGTAAAATGGTGATTCCAATTTCAATTGAAGTAATAGACCGTAAAGATGGTAAATTTAGAGATCGAAAGAAAAACCCTAAAAAGATGGAAGATTAATTAGATAGATGAAAATGACAGCAGGTAAGCAAAGGCAAGGGACGAGGAAATTGTGAGAGAGAGAAAGAGCAGAAGAACAACCCTTCTCCACCAAGCTCCCTGGTACCCGTTCAGCCCTTTTCTATTTCTTTATTGGAACTTTTTTTTGCAAAAAAGGGCTTCTATTTTTCTGTATTTGCAGAGATACGTATCCACCACCACACAAATTAACACTGTATTTGGTAAGATAGACGGTAATGTGATGTAATATAAAATGTAATTAATTATTTTTTTGTTAACAGAATTTTTAATATTGTAATATAATCATGTTTACAGATATATTTATGAATATATTTATTAATGTATTTTCAAATCTTTCAATTTTGTCATATATTTCTCATTACATTACTTTTTTTCTCTCTAAAATCTAAACCTAAATCATTATATTTTCTAATTTGGCGAATGATATGTTCAATGAGTGGAAAAAAAATACATAAAAAATTATATTCTTATTTAATATTTTGATGATATTTTTATTTGTTTTATATAATCATAAATATGTTTTTCTTTTTAAAAAAAATATACTTTATTAAGTTCAATTTTTATATTTTTATAATATAATAAATATATAAAATAATTATAAAAAATAAAATAAAATGATTATATAAAAAAATAAGTTGATAATTATAAATATAATTATATTTTAATATACGTATATAATCAAACCGAATATAAAAATATATTTATATTTATATTACATTATTAATGTAATTAAATATAATAATATATTATATTATATGTGCTAAGTCATTATATTATTTAATACATCACGATTCATTACGTGGCACCAAGCATATAAAGGAGTAGTTTTTATGTTTTGACCCCAACAAAACCCAATGTTAGTTTGCGTCACATGCCAGGAATTTTTTTTTTTTTGCTGCGTCACCCTCTTATTTATGTTGCGCCACGTCATTGTCGCTCGTGTTCTTTTGTGTTAGACCTATTTATTTATGGAGACCGACTTAAATGCGGGCTCTATTAAAATCTCAATTTCCAAGTTTGCGTTAAGCCCAAACTTAATGCTCCCCGCAGACACCAGCTTTCTGCTCTCTCAATTTTAATTGTTAATAAAATTTAAAGTTAAATTTTATTTAAAAAAAAAAATTTAACCAATCTTAATTAATACTTACTTCTTTAACAATAAATGTTGATGTTCATTTGTAGTAATTAAATATCCACCTGCTAAAAAAAAATATTTTTTAATATTTTATTCTAATTATAATAATTATTTGTTCAATTTTTTAAATAAAAGTAAGAATTAAAACTCATCCTTTTAAAGTCTGATGAGTACATAGGTTCCATCCCGTGAAAACTCTTATTCGGCTACACCTGTTGGTGGCTTTGGAAATGGAGAAATGATAATGTTTTCAAGAATATCTCGGTTTCGTTTGAGGTCAAGAGACAAACTATTATTGCAAGTTGCTTAGCCTTTATGAATGCCAAAGACTACTTGACTGCTGTAGGTCATAAGACCGGAGAGAAGACTGAAGTGCTGATAGGTTGGGAAGCAGGTTCTCAAAATTGGATTACGCTGATGTTGACGGTTCCTTTGATTACAACCTCTCTATCACTACCGCTGGTGGGATTTTCCGTGATCAATTAGGTAGATGGTTGGGGGGTTTTTCGGCGATTGTCAAGGGGTAAAAATGCCTTTGTTGTTGAACTTTGGGGAGTACTGAATGGTCTTCAAGAGACATGGAACAGAGGATGGCGGAAGATTATTCTGCAAGTGGACAATATGAGCGTTGTTACCAGCATCACGAGAGAGCACACGACTACTCCAACCTATAGTGCAATAATACAACGTATACAAGATCTTCTCCGTCGAGATTGAAAGGTAAAGGTCATTCATGTTTTTAGAGAAGCCAACAAAGCTGCGGACTTTCTAACCAGATGGGCATACAATCAAGATGAGAATTTTATTTGGCATCCAGATCCTCCAGTTGGTATTTGTGATATCTTAAATAGCGATTCTATGGGGATTGTCTTCCCAAGAACTATTTGTCTTTAACTTGTTTTTCTGTTATTTTTTTCTTCATAAAAAAATGAATGAATTTCTTAAGAAAAAGTATATTTATTTTAGAGTTTTTTGATCTTCAAAGATTGCTCTCGTAGCTCAGTTGGTTAGAGCACCCGTTTAGTAAGCGGGAGGTCTTGAGTTCGACTCTCAACGAAAGCAAAACAGATATTTTTTCCCTGACTTTTGATTCCAGCCCATGTAGACCACACCCATCTGATCGCTGATTGTGGGATCAAAATGGGCCAATGAAGAAGCCGGAAACAAGTAATTGAATGCCGATTGGGCTTTTGCTATGTTTCTTTTCTTTAAAGCTGACTTATGGAATTTTAACTTGCAAATATTTTTGGTTCTTTTTCTGGTCCAAAAGCTTTCCAAATAGGCTTTAGGCCTATTTATTCATGACCCAAACAAATACTAATGTGATTTATAAAAAAAAATGAAATAATTATTTCTTTAAAAAATTAGCTAATAAGAAAAGCTAATTATTGAATGTGATAATCTATTATGGATTTAATTTATGAATAAGATATAGAAAATAAAGGAACATCAAATGATGAGATATTGACTTAGTAATGATGCCAATAATATTGGATAAATGGTGTCACGCGGCCGCACTATTCCTTCCTTCTCTTTTCTTGGTATAGAAAGAAAGATGCCAATCCATTCCATTTTGAATTTCTAGATATATCTAATTCTAAATTCACAATATTATAATTACATTTTAAACCCCCCTAAAAAGGATTAATTAATAAAATCTCATGCCACTTATGCTGCTTCACGTGCAATTAATTACCTATGTCTCATCTAAACAGACAACCATCAACTATTGCTTTGCTTTACGCTGCCTACTTCTTGCTCAACTTTATTTCTCACCATTTCTCTTACATTCACACTAACTGCCTAACATTGATCATAAGAAATGGTTTGCTTGTTTTCGTATACAAAACAATGGGCAAGTAAAATTCCAAAGGGAGAAATTAACTTCTATATATGCATGCATGAACAAGTAAAGTCTTCAAGGCAATCATCATTATAGACAAAAAGCATGTGGAGACTGAAGACCCGAGAATTTTTCGCATTACCCACATGCAAAGGACATTGCACGTACAAAATTTGCATTAATTCATCTAAAATGCGTCAATCCTACTTCCCGACTTTGATAAATACATACTCTTCATTTCTTATTTTGGTGCCAACAAATTTTGATTGCTTGCTGTCCCTTTTATTTTGGTTACGGAAAGATTAATCACATTGGTCTCCTAAGCTGTTTTTGACTGAATTTATTCACTTGCATTTGCTATTATTTGAGATTCAATTATAATGGTCAGATGTTATCTTATAAAATATTAGACCGTTATAAATTCTTACTCAATATGACTCAACATATTTAATATTGCTCTACCAAACACTATATAACTTCCTCATGTTCTTTAAAGTAGACCTTCTAACCTCTAAATCACATTCTTATTTAAGTCTATTTTTTTCTAAAATCATTGATTTGACTGTTAAAAAACTTTCCAATAAGGAAATCCGCCGGTGTTTTGCCCTTTTTCACGTCTATTTTGTCCCAGCAATCATCAAATATTGAATTTACAGCTCATTAAAACTTGCATATACAAGCAAAACTTTTCTTGATTTTATGTATGAAGTTATGGCAGGCTTCAACTTGAGAGGAAGTACAGGAGAAAGAACTCAAGAATCAATGACAAGCTTTGAGTGGAGTGGAAAATGTATCGCAAAGTTCGAAGGAATCTTGATTCTTAGGGCATGTTAAAAATCAAAAACAATCGAGTCATACTAAAGATTGTAACTTCAGAATTTGATTGCATATTATTTAGGGATATTGGGTACTGGGTAGGGTACACATAACTCTATCTAAGGACAACAGATTAGCTGGTCCTACAAAGCTTGCAAGCCTGGCAAAGGGTACTAACGTAAGATACATGTGGCTGTAGTTCTGTGGACTCGTACAAATAGGGTATCGCCCTTATAAATTAGTAACAACTTGTTCTGAGCTCCACTTCATTTATTACGATCCCAATAAATTTGTGGTCAATTCATCATTTAAACAGAAAAGAAATCTTCAAGTGCAATTCATAATTTTATTTGTACACTAAAATAATAATAATAATAAAATATGCTGTAAAAAATATATTTTTTAAAAAATATTTAAAGAGGAATTGAAAATTTTTTGATTTCTGATTGTGGTGGGTTTTGAAAATTAAAAGATGAAGTATGGTGGGATATTGAGCATTCAAAATCTGCTGACACGTGCCAAAATTATCACAACCTACGTTATCGTTTTACTATAAATGGGAGTTGGAGTTGAATAATGGAAAGCAACCTATATATGGCCAATCATGCAATTTGGGGATCGACATGGATATATTTTATTCGGTCCGTTGCACTCATACCGCAATCTTATATAAACAACTCAAGCCCACTGTAATGCAGACAAAAATTACTGATAATAACAGTTCAACATAATTTTCTTAAGCTTTGATTATTTTGCTAATCGTACTAATTAATATTACTTTATCCATTTTTTTAATTTGTCATTTCTATTATTTTAATTATAATTAAAAATAATAATTAAACTTAAATTTAATATTAAATTATATAATTAAAATTTAATTATTAAATCTAATTAATTTTAATTTTATTAAAAAATTAAATTAAAAAATAAAATTATATTATATTATATTATAAATTTAAAAGTGATATATAAATAAAATTTTAATTTTACATAAAAATAACGGGTAAAAGAGAACATGTAGATAGAGTATTAAGCACGTATTTGGATTCAAATCCAACCTTTGGATCGTTGGCATGGTACAAAAAAATATAAAATATTAGGGAGGCCGAAAAGATCATAAATCACAATACCCTATTTTTCTAGTCTCTGGTTTATTTGTTTCAACAAGCAATGTCAATGTGTACCAAGTGAGCACGTACACCTCGAGTGGGTCCCTGTTTGTAGAGGTCAGAAAGGGCCCACACCTATGTCAGCGTGGGTCCCACTCAGCTCCATAACATGTTTCTTATTTGCCTTCTTTTTTTATATATATAAAATAAAAGAAATTAAGGGGGCCCCGCCTTTGGAACTAAGGACAGCACCACGTGTCCCTCCGAATTCTGAGTTCAAAGATCGTCTAACACGTCACGTCTATTCTTCTTTGAGCTTACGTGGGCTAGTCGAAAGTGGGCCTGTGGGCCCCTTCTCAACTCTAGGCTTATCTGTTTGAGTCCATTATTTTATTGTACGTTTTACTTAAATTTGTTAATCTTTATTGTTAATAATATATAATATAAGGAGTGCAAAATACATTCCTTTTACTATACATATGCAGATGTATAAGAAAATTAAAATATACAATTTATAATTTATAAAATGTATACATGTCATGTAATTAATAGAAAATAATAATAATAATAATAATAAAAGTATTTAGCGCTATGAATCTTTTGGGGTTGATTATGTACTAGACCATGCAAGCTGAGATCCACAGGATCGTTGCTCTTTTCGTGCTAAGAAACAAAAAGTGCACAAGCTTGTATATTTCATCATGTTTTCTTTTTATTTTATTTTATTTGACTAATTAATCTTCTGATATAGAGTGATGTTGCCACATTATAACTTTTTTAACCAGAAAAACACGGAAGCATGAAAAATTCTAATTCTCTAGTGCTTGTCTATTAAGCTAATTCTAAATAATTTTGTTATAAAAGTCGATGTTTACTGATATTTAATATGATGTACGTCAATGTTAATAAATTAAATTAAATTAAATAGCAGCACAAATTTTCAAATGTATCATTTTCTATCACCATATTCTTTGTATTTTTATATTGAAACAATTATATATGTGCCTGCAAGATAAAAGTTTTAACTTCTAATAAAACTCAAACTATCCGCATTTAACAATTATGTCATAATTAAATTAACCAATGTTATAATATTAATCATCGATCATTACTAGACATCTCGGATGTTAGCTGATTGAAAATTTCGTTTATTTATATATAGCGGTTAAAACAAAATTAATTTAAAATTAAATTATATCAAAATTATCTACAAAAGAAAAAATAAGATTCGGTACGCTGGTTGTATTCAAAGTATTAGACTTGGATTGTTGAATGAAAAATATAAAAATATTATTTTTATTTAATAGATCATACCGATATACAGCATGAAAATCCCACTATACATGTAAGCGATATTGCAAAATAAAAAAATATAGAAAAAATGGCACTCAAGTGCTGATGCAACGAGTCAGAACAGAAGTAGGACAAGAGATAAGATAACGGGGGAGAAGGAAAGATAATAAAAGTTGCTTGGAGTTTTCTCCAACTTCTACCAATATGCCACGTGGCAGAACCTGATAAATGATTAGTTTAATCCGCGCATGGCAGAATTTGCTCGAGGTTTTCACATATTCGATTTTCCTTAAAAGCATTCATAAAAAGCCAAAACCAACGAACGAACAATAATTAAAATGGTTTTCCTTTTACTATGAATATTATTAATATATATTGAAAATGTAAGAATATAATAATAAAAAGTTACTTGCATGCAGCAGTTTGGAGGGTTTCTTCATTGATAATTATCTTATTTTATCGGGTTTTGACAGTGGTAAAGATTGAGACATGAAATGAAATCATATATATTCATCCTCGTAAGAGAGAAAAGGTCTCGGGGAATATACGTTTTCAGTATTCTACTTTATAATTTATTTTAAATTTACACAGCTTTTGTTGCGGTGAAAAAAAGAAAAGCAGACTCTATTTATTTATTTCTGCAAAACACGAAAAGAAGATAAAAACTAGACTCGTGGATTGGTGATTTTTCTTTTCTCATCTTCAACATTGAAACTTATGAGACAAAAGATTATGGCAACTTTTGAACGTAAATGGCCATTCGTTGTTTTTGTTTTATACCCAAAAATTCTTTTGTTCTCCATTTCGCATCCATAGATCATTGCTTCAAGCCAATTACAATTATTTAATGCTGTGAAAACTATATTACTATAACAAAAACGTTAATTTGGTTACTTAATTTTGTTAAAACAAAACAAATAAATCATCACTTTATTTCAAGTAAGATAAATATAATTGAAAAATCAAATAATCAGTATTGACGTGATTATATGATATGTGATAGGAAACAGTCGCATTATGCTACTGCGCCATGTGAAACTGCTACATGGATAAATAGATAAGAAATTGAGGGTGTAACGTAAAAATCCGTAGCATGTAAATATTTCAATGCCGGTTAAATAATCTTTCAGTCAAATTTTTTTTTTTTTTACCGCTGAATGAAATCCAAATAAATAATTAGTTAATAAAAATGGGGAAAGCAAGAAACGAAGCAAATGGGTACAAGAAAAAGAAGCCAAAAGGGGAAGTGGGAAACAATATAAGGAGAACAGGGCTTATCTTCAAGAAACAAATGCGGCGGCAAAGGACACGCGTCGAAATGGGGATGTGGAGTAGATAGGGTGCAACTGCAAAAGCCAATATTGGCATAGGGGCTATGGAGATAATACCAAAATGAAAAGGAAACCCTAGCTTAACTCTGCTCAAAAGTTACCATCACCACCCGTCAACTACACCTACACTTATGTGTATAAGCCAATTATTTGCTGCCCACATTCCTACAATTTGCAAGTTTATCAAAAAAAATTTTACTAGTTGATTCTTCAATACCTTTTTACTATCTTACTAACTTGCAAAGTATTAAATCCTAGAAATGTTCACGGAAAGAAAATTTTCCTAATTTTTTTCCTGCGGGAACAAAGATGAAAAAAAAAAAATTTCGTTATGAATTCGGAGACTGAGATGGAAAATGGGGTATCCATCTTGCGGGAATCCCCGCCTTGCAAATTTTTTTTTTAATTTTAAAATATAATATTTTATAAATAATTAAAATTAAAATATAACTTAATTTTATAACTATTAAATTTTAAATTATACTTAATTTTAAATTTATGAATGGTTAAAATTTATATTAATTTAAATTATTATTTATTTTAAATTTTTTATTTATTAAATATTATTTTTTAATTTTAATTATTTATAAAATATTATATTTCAAAAATTAAAAATATAAAGGACGGGGATGGGGAATTCCCAACCCCGTGCGAGACAGTGAGTAGGGATATAATTCCCGGCCTCGCTCCGTCCCGTGAGCATCCCTATTAAATCCGATTCAAAATATCTTTAAATACTTATAAAAAATATTTTATTTTATTTATAGATATATTTGATACAAATATAAACAAATTTCAGATATTGCATGAATTATAAAAAAAATGCTTTTGATTAAAATTCTTACCAAATTAAATGGGTTATTTTTAATTTAAGGCCTTCACACCTCTTTTTATTTTTTATTTTTTTACAAATACGATATATAATATCTAATTATAACTTTAAATATCAGTAAATATAATGGAATTCAAAAAATTCAATACTTTTCTTAAATCAATTTTTATTGATTTACTCCTCTCTTTCATCACTTTAAAGAAAAAAAATTTGCTCTTATACTCTTTTTCATCATTTATTAGATGATAGTAAGGAAATTCATAGTGGACAAGAATTTTAAGAAAAAATATTTAATTATTTTAAATTAAAAATTACATAATAATTTAGCTCAAAAATTAATAATTGTGAAAAAAATTAGGGGTAATTTTACACCACTAATCAAACATTAATTTATAAAATAGAGTAATTTATGAAATTTGAGTAGAAGGGAGAAGAAGTGCATGACGATTGTTTCTTTAAAATAAAGAAATTAATAAAATTAAGTGCTCTCGTAAATAGAGTAATTATATCTCTACATTAACTTCATTGCAATTTTGGAACGCTAATCTCAAATAAAAGAGAGAAAAAATGCTCTAGTTCCGTTTAATGGAGTCACGAGGAATCCGTATGGATTAATGTTTGGGTTGTTTTCACCCCTTTTTCTTTTTCTTTTCTTTTATTATTTTTTTAATAATTATACACTTTTTTTGTCCATTAAGAATGCCAAGAGATTTGATAATGTTTGCATGCGAACCCAATAAAAACTCTAAATTTTATAAAAAAATATAAATAAAAAACTTTAATACTAATATAATCAAATCGATAAAACAAACTTTTATACTACTAATCGAAAATCAAACCAAATGATCAGAATTTAGAAAATTATTGACTAAACTCATCGAATCGATTGGCAAATTAGAGAAGTATCAACTAACATAATTCAGATTAGATCTTTTCTCACTCTTAATGCATATTCGAGAAGATTAAAGTTATGTTGTTATGTTTCTTAAGGAAAAAAGAGAAAAAAATTAAAAATAAAATGAAGTAAAGTTTGTAGTGTATGAAATTGGAATTGGCCACTCTTTGAAGTTGTAAGTGGAAAACAAAACTAACCCACATTTGCAAGTGGTGGTTGCCATGCCAACATTTGCTTTGTAACAAGAATATTACCTCCCTTAATTCGCCAATATAAAGCATTAGCAAATAAATAATTTATTTTTTTCATATTTACACTACAAAAAAAATACAGAATAGCGATGAAAATTAGCGAGGACAACAAAATTTGTTGCTAAATGCACAATTTAGCGACAACATTGCGACGAAAAATGATTTTTGTCGCAAATGTTGTTAGCTGTGAGTGGGAAAACAGATTTTGCGACGATTTAGCGAGCAATAATTTTTTTTGTAGCTAATTTTGGGCGCCAAATTTTTGGCGCAAAAAATAGAGACGACTTTGCGAGCAAAGACCCCTCGCTAAATCTTAATTCACGGCTAGAATGATAAATTAACCATTTAGCGAGGACTTAATTCTTGCTAATTTTGCGAGGAATAAATCCTCGCTAAATTAGCGAGGACAATTTCCTCGCTAACGGTTTAATAGTTTAGCATTTGGTATATTAACCATTTAGCGAGGACTTAATCCTCGCTAATTTTGCGAGGAACAAATCCTCGCTAAATTAGCGAGGACAATTTCCTCGCTAACTGTTTAATAGTTTAGCATTTGGTATATTAACAATTTAGCGAGGACTTAATCCTCGCTAATTTTGCGAGGACAATTTCCTCGCTAACTGTTTAATAGTTTAGCATTTGGTATATTAACAATTTAGCGAGGACTTAATCCTCGCTAATTTTGCGAGGATTTGAATTAGCGAGGACAATTTCCTCACTAACGGTTTAATAGTTTAGCATTTGGTATATTAACAATTTAGCGAGGACTTAATCCTCGCTAATTTTGCGAGGAACAAATCCTCGCTAAATTAGCGAGGACAATTTCCTCGCTAACGGTTTAATAGTTTAGCATTTGGTATATTAACAATTTAGCGAGGACAATTTCCTCGCTAACGGTTTAATAGTTTAGCATTTGGTATATTAACAATTTAGCGAGGACTTAATCCTCGCTAATTTTGCGAGGAATAAATCCTCGCTAAATTAGCGAGGAAATAACGGTTTAATAGTATATGGACCTTTTAGCGAGAACTTAATCCTCGCTAACATTGAAATAGGTGGCATTTGATGGATGAATCATTTAGCGAGGATCTACTCCTCGCTAGTTTTGCGAGAAAAATAATCATCGCTAATTTACCATTTTGTGAGGTCTTAATCCTAGCTAATTTAGCAAAAATTAGATAATTATATTTTAAATATTTATATATAATTTAAATTTTATTTATATTTAATTTAGTAAATATATATTTTTTAGCAAAAATTAAATAAACTAAATTATTATTATTATTATTTAAATTAACTAAATTAGCTTGGAATGCAGTCCTCGCCAATTTAGCTTGGAATGCAGTCCTCGCCAATTTAGCGAGGACATTATCCCTCGCTATTCCCTCGCTGACAACAAATTCAT
>CM075808.1:112537214-112582261 GCA_037975025.1 Excoecaria agallocha
TCTCCCCCTCTCTTAATTTTTTCCCATCTCTGCATGCGTTGGCCTTTTCTGAACTTATTTAAATCAATCATCATGTTGTTCTTTGTTTCAGATGTTGCTCAATCCCTTGTTTTTTCTGTCTTTAGTTTTTTTCTTAAATGTCTAAAATTTATTTTTTGAAGATCCAATGACATAACGAGGGGATATAAGTTTTAAGATTTGGAATTAACAGGACGTTATCTCAATATATTTTTTTTAAATAATAATTAAACAATCCCTATTAATAATCAATTTAATATTTTTAAAATTTATAAATCATTATAAATTTTTTGAATTTGGTATACCAAGTGGTATACCGGTATACCGTCTAGTATACCAAATTCCAGAACTAAAATTTTATTCAATATTTTGGTATACCATACGGTATATCGGTATACCACCTGGTATACCAAATTTCAGAACTAAAATTGTATTCTGGAATTTGGTATACCAGACGGTATACCGGTATACCACCTGGTATACCAAATTCCAGAACTAAAATTTTATTCAATATTTTGGTATACCATACGGTATACCGGTATACCACCTGGTATACCAAATTCTAGAACTAAAATTGTATTCTGGAATTTGGTATACCAGACGGTATACCGGTATACCACCTGGTATACCAAATTCCAGAACTAAAATTTTATTCAATATTTTGGTATACCAGACGGCATACCGGTATACCACCTGTTATACCAAATTCCAGAACTAAAATTGTATTCTGAAATTTGGTATATTAGAAGGTATACCGGTATACCACCTGGCATACCAAATTTCAGAACTAAAATTTTATTCAATATTTTGGTATACCAGACGGTATACCGGTATACCACCTGGCATACCAAATTCCAGAACTAAAATTTTATTCAATATTTTGGTATACCAGACGGTATATCGGTATACCACCTGGTATACCAAATTCCAGAACTAAAATTTTATTCAACTAAAATTGTCTTCAATGATGCCATAATTAAACAATCCCTATTAATACGAGAACCATTAAAATATAAATTTATAATATTTTTAATGTCTGAAATAATTGTATATATAAATTTTTTTTAATATTTTGATAGGCTTTATAATTATTTTAATTATAATTTCATGCGAGATTAACAAACCGTGTGTTTTAATTTTGTTAATTCCATTTAAATTGAATTTATTCTCAGTGATATGAAAATACAAAAGTTCAATATTAACTTTTCTTACATAATGCGTTTTTCCAAAAAGTATTGTATTTGTTCATTTCAATCACTACATAAAGTAATGATTGAAAGAGAAATTGCTATGCAAAAGTGTTGCTACAATAATTCAATCCATAAGAGTTAATTCATTATCAAAAATGATGTGATTAAAGTGACGATAGTGGCCAGATGAGGACTAATTAGATAAAATTGTAAGAAAAAGGGGATATATATATAATTCTGTTATCACCCCAATTAGTTCCATACTCATGGTAGTATCTTTGCTCACCAGCAAAAATTTTCTGTAAAACCATTATAATATATCATCAAATCCTATTAGGTGGGGAAACAAACTAAAATGGATAAAATTGTAAGAAAAAGAGGACTGTTTAAGCTTGAATAATATATGTACATATACAAACTGATAAACGACATTAAAAAAATATATGGTCTCATTTACATATATTTTCAAACTACAACTACTTTTCCTTTTCGTTTATAACATTTCGAAACATTTTTCAATTTAGTTCTTTTTGGAGGTGCTTCAGATTCACTATCAATCCTTTGCATCCTCTTTGTCAACCCATGGAAATATAAAGATATTGCTAGTCTAGCTCGATTAGCAATCCGAAGCAAGTTCCATATTCCAGCAATGGCTTCTATTGGAGCAGTTTGTGTAGAGGTTTGAGTATTTCCCAGCAAAATGTTAAGCCAATGATTAGCAATCCGAAGCAAGTTCCATATTCCAATTACTGATACCAGAAAGAAAACTAATTTGAAAATCCTGGCTAGCCCTTGCCATAAGCCAAACAAAGGAAGAAAGTCAAGAATATAAAATAGTGCAGTAACTAGAAACCACATCCAAAGAACATTTGAAAAATAAGTCACCACAAAGAGCAACCAACCAATACGACCATAAGTCCATAACAACTTACCCTGGCAAAAAGCAAAAAATAGAGATCCAACCAAAACCAAACTCAAAAAAAAAAAAGAAAAATCAATAAGCCAAAATTTACAGTTGTTTTTTTTATCTAAATGTTTGATGAATGCCCAGCATTTTATCAATAAACCAAAAGCTTAGTAATACCTAATTTATGTGCCCACTAAATAATACCTATACGATTATTATATATATTCCATCACCACCATTTTATCTTTTACCACTTACCTAGTTCACAACCTATGCCTAAAGGTCTACTTGCCATACCAACAGGGCTGCTTGTTTTCCCAAAAATTAACCAGAGGGATTAAAAAGCTTTATAAGTATGTAAACCAAATTGAAACAAAATGATCAAGTGGCTATTCTATGCTTGAATGAATCTGCTCTTCGCTCCTTTTCGTTTTGCTGAAATTTCTCATCCTATTTTCCGAGAGACCAAACAGATTACTAGATGTTTGCATTTCTATACACAGTCTACACATCACAAAAATCTTAGTTGAATCAAAAGCCTAATAAGCTTAACTCACTATGGATACTACTAACAAAATGACAAATCTGATGTTTGATACTACTAACAAATTGAATACAAAAAATAAACAACAAATTTTAAAAAAAAACTCATCAACTGTCTAAAATGACAGATCTGATGAATGGAATCATTTCTACCAAAATGAAAACAAAAAATAAACGGAAAATTAAAAAAACTCACCTTCTTTTTCTTTGAAGAATAAGAAACTGCAGATTTGTTCTTTCAATGGCGAGAGAAAAAAGGAAAATACGACTGCTACTGGATTGCCGATCCTCCACTAGCGACAGCTGCACCGATGGCAAGTGGCAACAATGATCAATTTTCAGAAGTCGAGAATTAAGCCACCGTCGAGAAACGAAAAAGAAAAGAAGAACAAAATAAGCTAAGAAGAAGACAATGTCGGCTATAAGTGAAAAGCAATGAAACCCTAAAATGGGTATTTAGGGTCAAACATAAAAAACGGTATTTTTAAAAACAAAAGATTAAAATAGGGTACTTTTAAACATCTTAAAAGTTTTGGCTGCATTTTAAAAAACGGGGGTTAAAAAAGTTGTAAAACATGTAATTTCCTCTAATAATAATAGGAAAAGGTCGGACCAACTTCAAGTCCAATAAAACCCCATTCCACGGCCCATTTGATGCTGAATCGGGCTTAAAGTTTTTGAAAATACCTTCTTTTTTTTTTTAATTTTACGTTTTAAAAAATGTCACTTTTTCAACTTAAACCCTAATTTATAATCTGAAAATACGTTCCCGTTCCAATCTCTTTTTCTGAGGTTATTATTCTGGCAACGATGGTGCTCTATCTTCAACCCATCGTAGCAGCTCCGAGTGCATTTAATTTCTGATTTTTCCATCATCCATTGTTCATTGTCATAGTATTATTCGGTGGTACTTGCTTTTCTGTCAATTAATTTTGTGTTTTCTCTTCTTGTTTTGTTTTCTTCCCCTTTTCTTTAATTTGCTCTCTATTTATCTTTCAACAGTTAAACATTCAATAACCTTGTGCTTTTCTTTTTCTCATCTTTTGTATTTATTCATCTTTTTGTACTCTTAGGATTTATCATTTTTAGGGTTTTTTTTGGTAAGTTTTTATGTTTTGGTTTGTGGTTTTGATTCTTTTGGATTTGTAGGATCTTTTTTTTTTTTTGTGTTTGAAGAATTCAAGTTTTGGATTTATGTTTGGTTGCTGAGAAAATAAACAATGATGACAGTTCATATTTGGGTTTATGTTTGGATTTATTGTCAAAACAAATTCGAAATAAGAGTGTGGTGATTCAAAGATTGGAGATGTGTGTAACATTAGTGAAATTGGCCATGGAGTTTGTAATGGTTGTTGCTGAAGCTATTGGAATCGTAATCCACCAAAATTCTTCTCCTCACTTACAATCCCAATTCTTTGCTCCTGTTCCTTTTGTTTTCTTTCTTCCTTGATTCTATATATTTTCTTTCGTCCTTCAGTAATGTTCTGGTTTGTGGAAGGTGGGTTTTGTACATAAATGCAAGAGAGATTTTTAGTTTGTGGATGTAAACTTATGGAAATTTTTGTTTGCTAAATTGTAAGATTTCTTAATTTTGATTTTAATTTTGATTTAATTAGTTCTCTGCATATTATGTTTTAATTGATTAAATATTTTACTCATTTCAATACCTTTTTGTTTGCTTTGTTTATGTAATTATCTTTTGTTGATGTTCCTCTACACCCACTTACAAAATCAGCTAGAGTTTCTCTTTGTTCATCTGTTTGTTATCACCTACCATTATTGACGGTTTAAATTGCTATGATCACCATGTAGTTGGCTTATTCGCCATAGATAATCAAGCTCTGCACTTGGCAGATATGCTGATTTTATTATGTGAATTCCTTTGTTATTGTAGTTCTGCATGCAAGTTATCTTTTTTAGAAGCGAATCATTATTAGAGTTTGAATTTAATGACTTAGATGTATTGGTCCGAATAAGCAAAATCTAATTGATAGATAAGTGGAGTAAAAAGGACGTAATCTTTCACATGTAACCATTTTCATAATATGGTTTTTGTTGTTATTTATTTTTCATTTTGGAGCTATGTGATTGTGGATATGTTTTCTTTTATAAATGTGGTATTCGTTCCAGCATTACAACTCATGCATGCCCTAACCCTAAGTGTAAGGCATAGATTAGCACACAATTCTTACCATATCGTCTTTCGAGTGAGTTATCATTGAGTTAACTACATTCTATATGGGTTTGATTTCATGTAGATATTCTCAATTCTATGTTAAATACCAATCGGTATACCTAATTGATTGTACAAGAAACTATAACCTCAAAACCCAAATATTTATACAAAGAAGTTGGCTAGATTTCTATATTGAAACAACGCTATTGAGATTAAATAGCAAATAATTTGTTTAATTACCAAAAACTTTCTTGCTATACCTTGATTGCTCGTAAAGTTAACGGGAATTCAATAAGAAGTTGGTTGATGATAGTGTCTCACTGTTCACCCTCTACGGAAGGAGCTCATTAGAGTTGTTTGTTTATTTTAAAAAGTAGAGCATATAGAGTTGGACTTTACCCCCCAGAATTTGAGTTTCTTGAAAGGATGCAGTAGCAGGAAACGTGTAAGAAAAAGTAGGAAAAAGGAGCAAGCGTAGTATTTTTAAAAATATAAATTTAAAAAAAAATGTAATTTTAAAAGGGCAAAAAAGATTGAGATATTTTTTTAAGGTCACTTTTTTTTTTGGGTATTTTTGTAAAACGCCCTTTAATTTAAAGGTTTCTTTTCTACTAACCGTTATTTAGGGAATGTTTCCTTTTTTTATTTGTTAACTTTGAAACAATTGAGATAGAAAAAAAAAATTATTTTAATATTTTTAATCTTTTTAAATGTTTGTTAAAAAAATAGATCACACAAAAAAAATTTTTTAATTACTTATATATTGAAAAATCAAGATATACATAGTTTGACATAAAAGTCAAAATATACATTTATGTATTTTGACAGATAAAAAATAATTAAAAAATATATATTTTTAATTCATTTCAAAAAATTTAACAAATAATTGAAAAAAATTTTCGAAAAGTTTTTTAGTCCTATCTTGATTATTTTATATCTTGATCTGTTAAAATAAACCGTTAAAATATAAATTTTTATAATCACTAAAATATTAGACAACCACGAAAAAACACTAAAATTAAAAAAAAACTACTATAAAACATTATATATGTATGTATATATCTATATGCATCATTAACAGATGACTCATAGAATTAATAGATTGTAATTAGTGTCAGTAATTAGGATTATCTTGTATAGTTATTATAATTTTGGCACAAAGAAAATTAGTAGAAGGCGGTGTAGCATATGAATGAAAATTTTTCCAACTAGCCGTTGGTGGAAAAGATGTCTTCTTTTAGCTGCTTTACCCATCTTTATCTCCTTTTAGTTTCATTAAGAAATGTCTACAATTAAAAGAGGTCAGTATCATAGATGTTGGCTATGCGCAACGTCATACAAAATTTATTGAGTGAAATTGTACGTAATGCATACCCAATAACTTTTACACTATAAATTATACCATAAGCTTAACAAATTTAATTTGACCAAACTATAAAGACAAATTACCCAACAAACCAACTTTCTTATGTGTAATTAATAGCGGCACTTCATTGATGCAAGATCATAAAAATAACAGCCACAATAATGACAATGGAGACACTTGATGTTAACCAAATACTAAAATCCATCTATTTATAAAAAATATATAATACTCTTTATAATAATTTAAATAATTTTTTAGACTTAAATTAAATTCAAATTTATTTATTTATTTTTATTTTCTTAAAGAAGCAACGGTTTTGTACAAAGTGTGGCCCATTACATAAGCCCATACAAGTTATGTGGATCGATAGCCCATTACAACATGGAACCACTTCCATTACAGTTTCTCTAACTAGATAGTACTAGGCTCCTAGTCACGAATGGATGCTTAAAAAACAATTGAAAAGGAAAAGAATGAATCTTCGTTCTGTCGAGCCATTAATTTCCTACCAAAAATAGATAAACGTTTGAATATTCAGATAGGCATCATCGCTAACAGGACGTGGAAGAAGACATACCGTATGCTGGTCAACGGTGGCTTGCTGACCTTTTCTATATGTGGCAATAATAATTTATTTAAGTTGAAGTAATTCAGTCAAAACTGGCTGCTATATAAATCAAACTAACTGTTACGTCAAATGAATTCCAATTCCTATCCTTATGTTGCATTAATTTATGCCTAAACTCTTTTCAAAACAATCAAATTTCCCCAAAAATTATTTTCCTCGTAAAAGAAAAATAAATATTTTCTTATTATTGCTATAATTTTATATGAAATTATGCATTAAATTCCAGAATTTTTTTAAAAAAGGGAAAAAAACTATTTTATAAAATAAATTGGATTGACCCTGTTATGAAATGAAAATCAAAGTAATTAGTTTATCCGTGGTGAATTCGAATCGGTTGGTTAAAAACTTTTAAATATTGAATAGTTATAAACAAAAAAAAAAAGTGACAAATAATTAGACAAAAAAGATGGAATTCCAAGCAAATTAATCATTATAGGAAATAGACATATGGATGTGTAGACAAAGACAGAGACAAAAACACTTAACACTAATTAAACCGACCGTTAGGTCTATTCTAAACATTCGAAATCTCCTAAACTGCAAAAACGTTGTTAGATTTTGATGCTTATAGATGCAATTTTCTGGAATCTGAACTTTGCTTAGAATAGTCAACTCTCTATTAAACAAAGCCCATCACAACCACATTATAAACAATTATTGTTACTTACTAATCAATCATTTTCTTAGCAAAGGCCTACATGACATGAAATATTTTGCATTTTTGGAGTTTTAGAAATAAATTATTGACAATTAGGTCACTATACAAGGCATGTGTGAGGAGAATAAAGTACAGTGAAATGTCTCGTAATAATACAATCCTCAAGGGCCCCAAGAATATCTCAAACAACTAATGACTTGTCTTGGTTCGTAAATTAACTTCCTTTTTTAAAAAAAAAAAAATTCAGTAATTAACAGAAATAAAAGTTAGATCATTTTGATTAGCCAACTCACCAAACTTTCCTTCTTTTTTATTTAATTGTAATTTGGTATGTTATAAGTTACTAATAAAGAAGAGATGATTGTGAAATATGATAATAGCACATTATGCTATAAATACAAAATGCCATAACACAATGAGTTAACTCTCACTACCTACTAATAAGAACTTACAGTTACAAGTCTCAAGCTAAGCAATCATGGCAAGAAAGAAACGTAGAAAAGTTTATATAATATCATAAAGAAAAAGAATTAAGTAAAGTTAAAGATTCTTCTGCACATTTCCAGTTGAATATTTGCTTTTCTAGTCCTTCATCCATATGAGTGGACCTTTTAAACTTTCTTGATTTCAATTCTTTGTAAAAAGCCTGCTCATGTTAACTAAAATCTTCTGTTTTTATAGATAATTATTGTCTTTCCAAATGCGATTAATACAGATATTAAACCTGAAGAAAAGAGACGTTAAAGGGGGGGAAAAAAGATAATCAATAATTAATAATTCCCATTATCCTTAATTTTAAAAGCAATCTAACTTATTGATTTAATTCATGCATAAATTTTTATTACAAGCTTAATTCGTAAATAAATTTTCCAAATAATATAATATCTTTTATCACCTTGCATATTTCTAGGCTCCATTATGATCCCATGTGGAAATTAAAGAATAAAAATTTTATATTTATACAGACAGGGAATTGGCATGATTATGATTTTTGCAAGTAGCTTGCAGTTTATGTTTTTTCCCCACGTTTTATTTTTCAAGTTTAGGTCGTATTAATTTTCATTCGAATATGATAGAATCATTAGGAATGTAAACTTTTTCATTTAAGTTTTCAAGATTCAAATTCGAGACCGTCGGTTAAATCAATAAAAATTTTTATTTTTTTAATTACGTGACCGATGATTGATTTTTAAATATTTTTATTAAACACTAAATTTAACTAATTAGGCGTTGAGTAAAAATAGACCAAACACCACGTGGAACTTGCGTATTGTTTAAGGCTTCTTCCCATCTGCCACATCACCATGAATAACCTTTCCATATTATTCCACGTATGAATATCCTTTGTCTTAGCCCTTCTCTCGTCTTGTCACGGTTTCTATAATAATTACGAGTTGGAATTTCACCGTTTTTAAGTTACAAATTTCAACCCTACACACTTTAACAACCTCCTAAATTCCTTTTTTACCCTTGTAAAATTCACAAACTGACGAGGATTACCCTGAACGCCGCGTTTAGTTCGTGTACTGTGTTGAAATTCAGACTCTACTCATCCCTTTTTCTCAAGGAAAGTAAAACGTGTCGGTCGGTGTCATCTTTTAGAAATTTTGGCTCCTCTCTTTTTAACCCTTTTTTCTTTTAATAATTATATTTTAACCCCAATCAAAAGACGACCACGATGCTGAATGGTGTGCCTTCAAAGATAAGAGTCACTTGGTACGAACAATCCCACTCTCATTCCTCGCTCCTCACTCCTCATTCCCTTCTTCTTCTTCTTCTTCTTCTTCTTCTCTCATCAATTTTCCTCAAGAAACTCGAGAACTGGTTCTTGTTCTTATAGAATACAACTTGTTCTCTTCATACATAAAGCCATTGCGAAAATGGAAAAAACTCACAATACCCTACTATCTCTTCTAGTTCTCTTCACTATACTGCCTTTCACAAATCCTTCTCCTCTTCCAAAATCAAGAACATTGTACGAGATCGCATGTACAATGTGCTCCACTTGTTGCAGCCCAGGTCCCTTCCCGCCGCCGCCATCTCCACCGCCGCCTTCACCGTCTCCACCACCACCAGCTTCCACTTCCAATTGTCCCCCACCACCGTCTCCAAAAACCCCACCTTCATCAGGGTCTTACTACAACCCTCCACCTTCCACTTACACCTACTCCTCCCCTCCTCCACCGCAAGGTGGCGGATCCGGCGGTGGCTCTTTCTACTATTATCCTCCACCGAATTACCAGAATTACCCTGCTCCTCCGCCTCCTAACCCAATTGTACCTTACTTTCCTTTCTACTATCACAGCCCACCACCTCCTTCCAGTTCTATGAAGCTCATGAACTGCTTTAGTTACAGTGTTGGCTTTGTAGTGATCGTTTTGATTTCTTTGCTTTGATCAGAAAGTAACGAAGGAAGTAAAGAAAATTGAAATAATGTGGCAGATTGGCAGATCTGGCAATATGCAGCGAAGGAGAAAGGGAGAAAAAGCTTTGATCTTTCAAGAAAGAAGAAAAAAAGCAAGAACAAGAAGTGGGAGCTCGCACATTTACGAAAATGCCGTTCTTTAAGCTCAAAAATCATAATTATGGCAATTGACAAGTAATTAGCCTTAATTTCTTTCTCTTCTCTCTTCTTTTTTGCTGTAGATTGATCTGTAATTTGTTGATCTGTATCTATCTTTGTTTCTCTCTTTCCTTCACATTAATTTAAAAATAATTCCTCATTTTTGTCACCATTAATTTTATTTATCAATCCTAGCCAACAACATTTATTTAATTTCTTTTTTGCTGCATTATATTTAGTAAAATTTTCTGCTTAATTAGAAAGTAATCGTAAGATTTGATGGGAATCTTAATGTGAAGGCAGTATTAAATATTTCCGAAAGAAATTTTGATGCAAGTGTTATTGGAATATTAAATGGGCATGTGCTTGGTATTGCATTATACTCTGTACAGGCAAAAGATAATTGACTCTGGTTGGTGGATGGCATTTTTAATTATTTTTAGGTTTGTTTCTTCCATGTAATAATATCTGATTGAATTATAATATGTTATTTTCACTATTCTTCAGGATATTGTTGGTGGATGAGAATGAACCTTTATTACTTTAATATTTTTAATTTTTATTTTATTTTTTAGTTAATATAAAATTTTATTTATATCAAATAAATAATAATTAATTGATTATTAAAGCATATTATGTATGCACGAATTCGTTTAGAATATTTTATGATTTAAAAAAAAAAAGAAAATTATAATAATTGGGTGTGATGAAGTACGTCCAATACTTATTCATGATTTGATGCACACATGAATTTATGGCTGCCAATTTATATAATTTAAATAAAATAAAACAAAAAAGAATATTTTGCAAAGGGCAAAAGAAAAATTAGAAAGGGACTTTGTAATTGTATGATGCTGACCTGGCGACAAGCTGTTGGTGGTCAGTAATCGGGTACTTTAGTGATCTTTTATAATTGATTGTTCCACGCAATCGCCTCCGTTGGCTGAGCCTAAAATGATCTGGAAAGTCTGACACATGTTGGTCTGAATTGTAAGCGACTAAGAAGTTGAGACCAATTTTGCTTTCGATGAATCGTTGACCACTGGAATTCAATCTACTCTCCTCGGGGAGTGTGTCGATGTGCCAACCCAAATGACACCTCACCACATCGTGTAGCTTTTTTCTTTAGTTTTTACAGTGCTTCAATATTATTTAGTTTTCTTTGGGAAGAGAAAGTTCCAGTCTTTTGCAGCGGATAAATTATTTTTTTACACACGTAATTATATGCTAACGTGACGAAAAATGATTTATTTCACTATGGTTAAGAAAAATGATTTATTTCACCAAAGCTTGTTTTCTGTTGAAAATATTATAAAATTTTAATAATGCTCTCCTTAAGTTTCTTTAATTTTTACAAGCAAAATTAACGCTCGTATTTCTGTTTCTTTTTTGTTCTCGAAGCTGAAGGAGGAGACAAAATACATAGTAAAAATTAGCTGGATGGCACGTATAGGTGGGTGGGCGGTGGGGTCTTAACAAGTAGCCAAAAGCATCCTATATGGCGTGGTCTGTCAATGCTACCACACTTAATCTCAACATAACACTATGTTTTGAATTTTGATCCCATTACCATACCATATTTCCCCCTTAAGCATCATTTAATTTCATAGTGGCAAACCTCCTTTTCACACTTCTTTTAAAATGGCCATGTAATTACAAATCGGTGATAATGGGGTTATCTTATATCCGTGAGGAAACAATAATTGAGGTGAACAATTTTTTGTTATTTGAAAAAAAAATAATTTCGGTAAATTTTCGATAAGAAAATTTCGAAAATAATAGTATAAATAGATATAATAAAAAGAAATATGGGTGACGTAACCATACTTTAATAAATGAGTTAAAAATATAATATTGAATAACAGTTTATAAGAGTCTATCATTAATATTTATAACATCTGATTATTACAAGTAAGTCTTTTATAAAAATATAGACTAAATTTTAAAGTAAAAGTTGGAATTAGACAGTTGAGTTATCATTTAACAAGAATCTAATCTAATCACAACTAAAATTGAAAGGGACATTGTTAATAATCTCGTGGGAAATGTAAATGCAAGTGATAGTATCTAACTACTAAACTAAAGCCTAAAGCTTATAGTTTAGTAGGTTTAATTATGGTTCAATAATGGGCAGACTAGATGAAGTGCCAAGGGCTGTAAATTTTTTACTGCTCCGATTATTAGAGGCTTCGGTTTATAAATTGGTATGGTGGGTCAGGATTTGGCGCATCATATCATTCATTTGCTTTCGGTTTGTCTCCATTACATCGAAGCAAACAGCTATTTCTTTTCGTATTTGCCTTTTTATTTTAAGTTTTTAACTGTTTAGTATTTTCATTTGGAGGGTAAAAAATTCCATGCATCAATCCACCGAGCGTTGGACATTGTCTTTGCGCAGCTCTGTGTGCTTAGATGCGCAGCTCTGTGTGCATAGATGCACAGCTCATGGATTTACAACCCCATTTGACTTTTAATTGCCTAAATTCATTAATTGACTGGGAGAAGAAAAAAAATATTTGATAATTAGTCGATGTGATTTTTAGTGGGCCAAAGCTTAGTTGTTCAACACATTCTTAAGCCCAGTGTTGAATTACTGCTGGCCTTAACCGGGTCACGGGCCCGTTCTGTGTAATTAAATAGCCAATTCATTTCTTGAATTAAGATATCTTATGGTCCTGGGGTTGAGCTTGAGCTGTCCTTTTCTTTTCTTTATGGTTTTTTACAAAAGCCCATAGATTCATATTAATTGGATTCGAGTGGGGTGGGTCTGATCATTATTATGGAGTAAAGTTGGCTATTTCATCTTTTTACAAAGCTCAAACTTAAAACATATTCAACCAATCGCTTGACCCGACTTTTCATCGTAAATTTGTTGGATAACATGAAATTATCAAAGTTCGCCATGAAAAAAGAAGTGATTGTCGGCATAATAATCAGTTTACTTCAAGATATATATATATATATATATTTGATCTTGTGTTCCAAATTTTGTTTATTATAGATATTTGTTTTTCCTATTTTATAATTATGTACTCTCCCCTCCACAATTTTTGTCCATATTTCATTTTTTACATTATAAATTATATATTATACCCTTACTTAATGTTATTTTATTAATTTTAATTCAAAATTTTCATATTATGTTATTAACCATGACTTTTATAATTTTAGTAACATTTAATTACTTATCCTATGTTTAGAATGAATATACTAGGAAAAATTTTATCTACTACTATCATAAGATAAAAGCTTCTTAACACTAGAAGGAGGACCATCAAATTAGATAAATTGAAAAACTTGAGACGTGCCATTGAAAATTAGATATTAATCAAGGAAAATTTCTTTTTTAGATTGGATTTAATGTACCCAGATGTTTTAAATTTAAATTTCATTTTTCTTTTCTCTTATTATAAATAAAAATAGAAACGGGGAGATTACGCAAATATTGAGAGTGGGGATCATAGGGAGGGCTACACCTGATAAACAAGATTGCCATAGGGTGGCTTGCTTCAGTTTGTGCACACTCTGTATGTCCTTCTCACCAATTGGCTACGAACTCCGCCTTCATATCCCTTTTGGGCAGCCTTTTTCACACATCATCAACCTTACATGTTGATTTTGTGCCTTTTTAATCATCATTTTGTGCCTTCTTTACTATTCTAAATTTAATTATAATAAAAAAAAATTCACTTGCCAAAAGAATTTTATAAGGTTATTTTGGTCAATTTATTGTATAATTCTGCCACAAAGTGAACTGGAATAAGCAACGGCTGTCTATTGTGGAGGAAAAGAAATAAAGAAAATACTACGAAGTTGGTTAAACTAGGGTGTGTTTGGTTCCTAGGAAAATAACATGGCGCTCAAATTAGTCAACAAACCGTACTAACGACACTTTGAATTTAGCTTTCCATTTCGCCGCCAACTAACAAAATTTCGCATTCCCGCTTTCCCAAATTTTCATAATTTCCCTCACTTACTACAAACTAAAAAAAAAAAAACCCAATTGAATATTTTTCAATGAAATTCGAATTTAAATTGTTATAAGCCAAAAATCGCATGGAGAATTAAAAAATGAATAGAATCATAATATTCACTTCTTGCATTTCTTCAATTACTTGGAAATCATTGAAATACAGTTAGCCACTGAAGCTTGAAAAATGACACCTAAAAATTTCACTAGAAAAAGAAGCGCCCCAAAACAAAAAAATCACACACCACAGTCAGCTAGTACAAATTAATTTTTTAATTCCATTATTACCCCTCCCCTAAACTTCTACGCATAAACAGACCCACAAGACAACGCCATCAATAGAACAGCTGCTTGTTCTTCTTCCCCCAGCTTTCTCCTTTGCTTCTCCACCGTCGATCTCTGCATCATTGCCTTTCTACCTAAAGCCAACAATCTCTGCTTTAATCCATCTCCTAATCCATTACTTGAACTGTGATTATGACTCCCTTTTCTTGATTTCTTGTCGTTTGATGCTCTGTTCAAACCCAAGCTGTCTCTTTTCTTCTTCCTGCTCCTAATCCCACACGCGTTGCATAGTGACTGCAAATCGAACACAGCATTAGAAACAGATCAGGGATTCAATTCATGGGTAAACGGTGATCTGGGAATGAATTTGATTTGATTTCTACCTTGGGTCCAGCCGGGCCGCCTCTCCATAGCGGTGTCTTTGTGGTTCCGCAATCGGCGCAGGTTTTCTTCTGCTGGTTCTCTCCTTCCGTCGATTTGCTACTCATGTCCTCTGGCTCTGATCCCTGCAAGAGAGAGATAAGCAAACTTTAATTAGCTAAGATTCGAATGAATACCTAAGTTCATAGATCAAATCGAAGAAGAAAATAAAGCTCACTCACTTTCTCACTTGGATCCAGCATTTTTAACAGCTAGAAATGAGATCTAAAACAAACCCGGAGGCTTGAATAGAAATGGGTAATGACCAGAAATGATGATTGAGGAAATCTAAAGATAGATCTAACAGATTACGGGCTATGGAGCAAGAGATCAAGTGAGCAAACCAAGAACTAAAAACCTACCCAAGCTTCGACTACAAGAAAATGGTGAACGGATCAGAACATCGGAGAGAAGGATCAAGAATCAGCAATGGGTAAGCACGGAAGTAAGGTAAGATTAAAGAGAGGTAAGAGAAGATGGATGGGAGAGTGAGCGAGTGAGCTTGCAGAGGAGAAATTTGAGGAATCCAACCGACACAGACACATACCACACGCACCAACCCAGCTCTGATAAGAATGTTTTATAAATGGGAAGTGAAACCCTAGTTAATAAAATTACTAAATTACCCTTGTATTTTGACCCAAGAAGAGAGACAGAGAGACAATGCTCACCCGCCAAAATCCTGAAAATGGTTCGCTGAAACTGAAAGTGAACAAAAAGGGCGCCAATTTTTGCTGCCATTTTCTTTGTTTATGTTTTTTATTTTATTTTTTAGTAATGAAAAATAAAAATTCGGAAAAGGGCGGCAATGAATGAGATTTTGGCTCCCAATTGGATTCTTATTTTTTAGTATTTAATTATAATTATAGTTTTTATGATAATGAATGCATGATTGGGTACTGTTAAGTACAGCCTTCCCATTATTCACTCATATGGTTGGTTGGGGTTAGGCAGGTTCCTTTTTTTTTTTATATATAATTCAATCCATTTTAATTATTTAAAATGATAAATATTATAAATTAAAATTAAACTGAAAACATGTGAAAACTTGGAGTTTGAAATTTGCGTGACTGGATATTTGGGATGACTCTGGTTCCGTGTGAATAAAATGGATTTGAAACTAATTTAATTTAGAAAATTAATTTATGAAATGAAAATTTGCATAAGTGTTGTATTATACTTTTATAATTAGTTGATTTAAAATACTTAACGCCATTTCACTTACTCGTATAATCACTTGTTTAATTGATACAAACTTAAAATCTAATGCCACACCTTACAATTTATAGAACGAAAAAAAATCTAAATAAAATTACACAGTTGAAGTTCACATTAAATAAATAGGAGCTGAGTTAAAAATTACATGATTTTGAAAAATCAATACAATATTAAATAAAAAAATCTTTTAGGATCTGATTATACATACCTTTTGTTTTTTCATCTCAAAGTAAAAATGCATTATGCAGCCCCTAAAATATTTATTTATTCGTCTACTAAACAAATCCAATAATTAAATTAGGAGATTTTTCCGTAGATCGGTTAGCAAAGCTTCTTCGGGTGGCATTTTTCGGGACTCCGGGGGAAATGGATGGGAGGTTATTCAGCTCTTGTCAATGGAAACAATGCCTTCTTTGCAGAGATTTGGAAGGGCTCTTATTGTGTTACAAGAGGCTTGGAAAAATGGTTGAAAGAGAACTGTTCTTCGCATCGATAACAAGAGTGTGATCAAAGTTGTTACCAGTTGCTTTGCTCCTCAACCAACTCACAGTGCCATTATTTTTCACATTCAATAGCTTTTAAATAGAGACTGAAAAGTTCAAGTGCAGTATATTTATAGAGAAGCTAACAGAGCGGCGAATTTTTTAACTAATTGAATCTTCGATCAAGATCCTCGTTTCATATGACATGATCATTTTCCTAGAGCGCTGGGTTCTATTATTTCCTTTGATGCCATAGGTTTTGTTATACCTAGATTGGCTCCTTTATAGTTCTGTTTCAATTTTTTCTTTCTTCTTCTTCATTAAAAAAAAATTACGAATTTTGCCCAAACAAGCTGAAAACTATATTCGGCACCAACCAAAGCGTAAATATAAAAAGAAGACCTTTATATGCAAGCCAATAGTTCTCAAATTGACTAAATACCAATTTTCAAATAAAAATAAAAAAAAAGACCCCATGGTAGGGGTGTGAAAATAATTATATATATAGAATTGAACTGATTTTTACGGTTATCTAAGTTGATTTTAGCGGTATAATTTTTTACAGTTACTGTTTTACCTTTCAAATTCGCATTTATTTATTTTTTAATATATACATATTGATTCTTCACAATATTAATTTTTTTTTCTCATATTGATAGGCATCCGAAAAATTATATTTATAATAAAATGATGAATTAGATTATATCTAGTTCAAAATGAAAAATTAACATTATGTAGCAAATTATATTTTCATTTTGGAACTTGTTTGATATCATTTTTGTGTTTTATTTTTGAAGTTTATTTTGTATTATATTTGGTTTATAATATTTACTTTTTTATAATTTATATAATTTATTATTTTTACATGTTATAAAATTTTATAATACTTAACCGAATATTAATAATTAACTAATCATAAAAAGGAAAGCCAATGGACTTATTAATCAAAGTTGTAGGACTTGTTAACGTTTAACAATTTTAAAATTCAATAGTATTACACTGACTATTAAAATTTTTCAACAATTGTATTGCATGTTATGAATTTTTCTTAACTAGAACTATAACATTTTCCCTCTCCACGTACCCTTATAAAATGGGAAAAGAAACAATCAAATTAAAACTAGAACTTTTTTCGGAAACAAAATTATTATATTTTTTCAAAGATAATATTTAATTTTTAGCTGCAGAAATTACATGTAATTTAAACGATCAAAATATTAAGATAGCCTTTATTTAAGCTATGGAAAATTGCGACCCTCAAATATATATACAAGTACTTTTTTTTTATTAGATCATGGGGTGTAGTAAACAGGTCACTATAAATAAAAAATACTTTAAAATCATATCACATCCAAATTAATCTTTATTCGAGCCGAATTTGCTCACAATAATTTTAGAAAAAGGAAAGTCCGTCAAATTTCTGGGGCCTTATCCGAAAATAAAGAAGAAAAATATAATATCAGGATGGAGTGGTGATTATTGTGGATCACAACCGAGAAAGAAAGACGAGTGGCAACTGATTGTCCAAGTAGCCCTACTCAAACCACACCCAAAAGATGAGGTTACGTAATCATGTTTTAGTTCATTAATTATATATTTATAAAACAATTATTACATTTTAATCATATGATTATGTTCACATGGACCAGACAAAACACAAAAAAACACATCTTAGATGGGCGTAGTGCGCCGCAGAAGTTACTATTATTATTTTGATTTTATGTATTAACCAACTCTTAAAGTTACTATTATTATTTGGTTAAATGCCTAAAAAATCATCTGAAATTGTATTTAATTTCATAATTGGTATATAAACTTTATCATATTAAAATCACCATCTGAATTTCAAATATTATTGTAACGCCCCAAACTGCATATGTAATATATGGGATGATATAAATTATAAATGATTAATTTAGGATAAATTTTATAGTAATTGGAGATGAAAAAAAAATTGTTTGGTAACTGCAGAAAGGATTGACCGTGAGTTTGAGCGAAATCTTAAAAATAGCAAATGATCTCTAAAAATTATCAAACTCTGCAGATATGATATATATAGTATAAATTAGTATTTAGAGGTGAAAAATATATATTTTTTTTTATGAGTTTGAATTTTTGAATTTTTGACCGGCTGAATTTTTTTTTAAATTGAAACTATACCAAAGCGATCACGGAATGACCTGAAAATTTAATCAAAAATTACTGCATATATTTTGATAGGTTGGATAAAATTTCAAAGTATTCTGATGAGCGAAACATTAATTTTCGGAAAAATAGCAAAAAAAATCGAATTTAAATTAATTAACCAAGTTAGATAGCAATTTTTATTAGTTCAAGGGCATATTTGGCATAATAATATGGGTCAAGAGTCATTGGGGTCGGAAATGGAGCAAATAAATTAAAGGAAGAATTAAATGCGCTAAAGACCTAATGGATTTAGTGAAATTTAGGTTAATTAGGTCAATTGATTGGACCAAAAATAGTTAGGCCTAAATTGGCCCAATAACATAGGTATATAAAGGGAAAATATCAGGTTTTTTAGAGCTTTCCTTCTTCTTCTTTTCCTGAGAGGCCGTCCCACATAAAACGAGGGAATTCTTCAATTCCTTCAGCAATTCTATTAATTCTATTCTCCAAATTTTGTGTTCCCTACAATTTCAAGGCTCTAAATTTAATCTTAATCATCCTAGAAGTTTATTTAGAGTGAGCAAGTAAAGGAAATTAGGAGGAAGAATAAGAAAATTTAGAGGAACAACGGGAGAACCACTCGGTCAAAATGGGGGAGCAAGGGAAAACTTGGAAAACAATGAGTGGGAAGGCTATCTAAATGACTTTGAGGCATATGGAGGTAAATAAACATAATCTTATGCTTGGTTTCACAAATTTCTTTGAATCTTTGTTTGAATTTACGTTATGTAACTTGAGGAATTTAGAGTTAATTGAGAAATAAATTTAGATATGTTAGTAGAAGGAACTAATGACACATTAGGATGGATTATTAGTGTATTAAAAATCAATTGTTCGAAAGGGATTTGAACGAATGGCCGTATGGTAAGTTAAGGCTTAATGTTATGTTTTGATTATCTAATAGTGTGTACACATATCTGCATTTAAGTTTTATATGTAAAATTAATAGAATAAATGATAGATGGAAGTAAATGAATTCTAGATGAGCACTCATAGGGTTGGCCGAATATATATTTAGAAAATAGTAGTGTGCATTTTGGTAATTAAAGTTAAATAATGGTCTATTAATGTTAATTATGTTAATTAGTAAATAATTGACCGAATTAGACAATAAATGGAGAGAATGAATATGGAGGAATTATTGAAGAGGTGTCTAAATGGTATCTAAGGTAAAATTTTGGAAATGTGTCAGTTAATATACAATTTAATAGAATAAACGAAAGTTAGAATAAAATATAAATTGGAGGATAGTCTTTAGGGTGCAGACCCGAATGGGTGTGTATATTGTATATTGAAGTACTTTTGTCAGGTTAATAAAATAAATAATATAATATTAAGTTATAGTTAAATTAAGTGTATATTAGTTAATTGAAAATTTTGAAAAATAAGATATCTATATACTAGTACTAAGTGATAGATTTTGCTCCAAATGATTATAATATATATATATATATATATATATATATATATATATATATATATATATATATATATATATATATACTAAGATATATATTTACTTATTTTGCCTAGTAATACATTCTGTGAATATCATAGTAAATTGAAATTAACTGAAGATTATGTAGTTTAAGATATTTAATGAGATCGTTTAATAGACTTAAACTGTTTAATTTAATTAGGAGAACGTGTTTCTTTTCGCCTTATTATTACTTATTCCTTTATACTGTTTCTTTTGAAAGTTATGATTGTAATAAGATGACTTATTGCTATAAAGTGTTTACGAAAACAAAACTTTGAGGGGTCGACATGATCTCTAAAGCAGACATGTGACGCTCGAAAAGGACAATATGGACTAATGCTCCGGCATGATCTCTAAAGCAAACATGTGGAGGTACTGTAAGACGCGTTTTGGGGGTTCCGGCATGGTCTCCAAAGCAGACATGTGGGGTACCTCAAAAGCAAAACCGTGCGTCGCCTAGCTCCGGCACGATCTCGAAAGCAGACGTGTGGAATGACAGGTGGCAAACAGACAATATCTACTAGCGGCGGTGATCCGAACTGTTACAAATTATGGGCTGGATGGCTCCGAGAGCTCGGTCCATAAGTATCACGCCTTGATGTGTATTACCGGATTGAATGACTCCGAGAGCTCTTCCGGTAAAAGTAATTAAAATGAGTTGTGGGCTGGATGGCTCCGAGAGCTCGGTCCACAAATGTATATAAATATGTATGTATTAATAATGGGCCGTATGGTTCCGAGAACTCGGTCCCGTGTTTAAATTTTGTTTGTTCAACTCGGTGCTAATTCCAATTAATACATTAAAGGCAAATATTAGAAGTAAATAATGGAATAAAGGTTGACGTAAATATTTTACCAAATATTAATAAACAGTTTTATAGAATTTGTGCTGTAATTAATGTAAATTATCATTATTTACAACTAATGATGATTGGGATTGATTGGTATTGAATACCTATATTCGTTCTGTGAATAATTGTGCGTTATATATCTGGAGTAGTGTGGTGTAATTAGGAATGTGTATAATATAATTATGTACCTGTAAATATTTGAAAAAAATGATATGTAATATTCTTACCTAAACCAGATTTAATGATTACTTATTTAAAGTCATATATTAAGTCTCGAAATTGGAGAACTACTTGGTTCTGATTCCCTAAATAAGATATGTAGGAAGCTTGAGAATTACTATCTCAAGTCCGAACCAAATTATATTCATATGATTATGCGCATGTTAATCGGTACATTGAATCCTGTGACGAAATTCTTATTTATATAATAGTGTATATAAGTAAATGTTTATAATTATGGTGAACTAAGTTTCTATGTTGAAGCCAATTCTATAAATTGCGTTAATGTAATATGTATATAAAGAAATTTTTAATACGTGTATAAACCACGTAATGGATTATAAGAATTTGTTGTAAATAGGCATTTATTTAAATATTATATGAATCCAATGAGTTGCGTATATGAGCTTTATATGAACTGTACTTGAGTAGTTGTGATTGTGTTGAGATGAAATTATAGAAGTGTTGTGTTGTTGATTGAAGTTCTGGAGTTGGATGAATGATATTGGGAGTATAAAATTAAGTTTTTGCAGGTTTGGGTAGCATAAATTTTAATCTGTTCTGCTGTCAAAATTTTATTTAAGTGCATAGTAAAATTAATAGCAGTTGAAATGACAATTAATTGAGATTTTGAAAGTAGTTATATAATCTTATAAATATTTTATATTCTTTTTTCACAGGAAGTAGCCATTAATAAAGGGAGATCATGTCAAAATGTTGATATAATAAATAATATGTTTAATTAATAAATTTTTAAATGTAGTCAAACCTTAAAGTTGACCCTATTAAAGCGATCCGAATCCGTGTGTGACATCCGATATCTGGGTCTTCTAACTGACCGGGTAAAGGGTGTTACAATTATTAAATATCACTACTTAAATTTAAATAACGATAATAATTTGCCACCTAAATTTTAATTAATATTAATGTAACACCCTATATCCGGTCAGTTAGAAGACCCAGATATAGAATGTTACACTCGAACTTAATTCCTTTTAAGATGACTAACTAATAAAATTTACTACTTAAAACCTTATTATTTTGAAAATATTATTCATTCTCTAGAAATTTTGACAGAGTTTTCCCTAAATATTGACAACTTCCTGTGAAATAAGAATAAAAAAAATCAACACTTCTATCATCATACAACTATTCCATAACTTATGTCAAACTCCAACACATAAATTTCCATCCGCCTCAACAAGACATTCAAACTAATATTCTTTATTTATCAAATAAACATAATACTAATATTTGTTCTCAATTATATCTATATAATCCATCACATGGTTTATACATATATTAAAAATTTTTTCATATGCATGTCACATTAACACAATTTATATAATTGGCTTCAACATAGAAACTCAGTTCCCCATATTTATAAATATTTACTGATATACATTATTATATAAATAAGATTTGCATCATCAGGATTCAATATACCTATTAAAACGTGCATAATTGTAATACCCTTCTCGGAACAGTTATTTCGAAACAAAACTTAGCCGAAAAATGATAATTTTTTTTATTAATTCCAGAATCATATAATAGTCTTATAAACAGTTAAAAACAAACACCAAACATCATATCAAAAACTAATACTATCCATTCATCCAAGACAATTAAAAATACAATTCAAGCTTTTACCTTAATAGTCTAAGTATATACATGCCAAAAGCTTACACCAACTAACACAGAAATCTTCTCTTTTGATCTGGACCTTCAATGTATTGTGCTCCCGCAACACTCCAAAACCTGCACGCAGTAAACACTACGTGCTGAGCATTAAATATGCCCAGTGGTGACTACTAATCCAAGAATTTCCCACGAATAAGCATAATTTCGTAATTTATGCTTCTACTATTCTTATTTCATTAAGCATTTTCTTTTATTTTAGTTATCATTATTCATGTTATTAATTCATATTTTGATAACCATTGCTCTTTGGTTTCTAAACTTTCAACTTTACTTTGCAGTATTTTTTTGGGTGGATCAATATCGGATTTACTTTTACTTTTACGTTAATGTTTACTATAACTTTTACTTTTATTATTACTTTCATTTTATTCTTTAGCCACAACGATTTAACTATCATTTCATTTAGCAATTTGTATTGGTACTCGTGTGTTTACTAGTACCAAAATAAATTACTTTAATTCTTGATTTACTGTTCAATTATTCAATATGTACTCTAACTATACTTCTTGCTATTTATTCTTTTATTTTTGCTTTGACCTTTAACTACTAGATATATTACTATTTAAAGGCTTTTAGAATTTATTACAAAGTGATATAATTATTTTGGGACACTTTGCAGTCAAATTCTCTTTCCTTCATTTATATATATTACTTCCTTTCAAATATTTATTAAGACATATGTCTTTTATTTCTTTCTTATCGATCAATTATGTGTCTTTCTATTGTTTTACTTTTTAATTAACTTTTCTTTCAGAAAAATATTACATAAGCAATAAGTTCACTTTATGTCAAAATCATCACTTTTTAACTTTAAGCAGTAAATTAATATTGTTTTTCAAACTTATTACTTTTTACAATAGCAATTGGTACGAGAAATACCAATTAATTAAATTTAACTTTACACGAAAAACAAAATACATTTTAAATTCTTATAAAAGCTTAACTAAACATTGATTTAATATTTTAATCTTATAAAACCTTTTTTTTTCTTACTAATTACACTTTTCAGAAATCTTTACAGATTTATTTTAACTTTACATTTTCTTTCAAACGAATCGTTTTCGTTATAACTTTTTATATTCAATTCAATTAGACAGTACTTGTTTACTCATTTCGATGCGTCCCTAATACAATATAACAGGATTCTCAAAAGGATACTCGAAATTGGACCCAAAGGTCCCAGACAGACTGAAAAATGATCTCAAAGATCAATTTTCTACAGAAAAAATATCAGATACAGACAAAAGTCATGGAGATCAGTGATCCTACCATAGTAAAGCAAGTCGCCATGATTTGCACCGCAGTTCAGATGTCCCTATGGCTAGCCAATTATATCCAAACAAGAATAACAATATATGTTTATTGCTAAGGGCAAAATAATCAATCACAGTTGCAATCACTTTTAAACCTTTAAAAATTCTTAATTCATTTCTTTTATTTTTTTGTACATTTTATTATGATCAAATACACTCTTTTCGTGTTTTTGACTATTCAATAATTTTTTTTGTCCTTTCTTTGACTTTATCTTTTCAGATCATTTTTGTGAATTATCCTTCGATAATTCACACAGATACTTAGGCTTTTCAATCTTTTTATACAAATTTATGAGTTTTAGCATTAAAATTCACAATTCTCTTTTATTCTTTTTGTAATTCTTTGCAATTTATTTTCTAATAATTCAATGATCGACTTTTTACGATTTTTCCTTTTTCTTTTACTGTTCAAACTTTTCAATCATTTGTTATGACAACTATTTTTTTTCGTCGGTGAATTATTTCATAATCATTTACTATTTCAATACATTTTATTGACTAATTTATTTTGATAAATTAGTCACACTTTATTATTTTTATTTTTTTCACTTTTTACGTAATTGGGAATTCTATTAATATAACTCATTATTTTATGCCTTGAAAATACATAATTTGACTTTTTCTATTGTATTATTCATTTCAAATACATAATTACAATTGTGTCATTATAATCATTTATTTTCACTTTTATTATATAATTTATTTCCTTATTCGTCTTTTATTCTTTATTTTACCATTTTCGGGTAAAATTATATTTTAATCCTTATACTAAGGAAACTTTATCTTTTGACACAGTTAAGTCTCCGAAATTATCATTTTGCCCTTATTACTATTTCTTACTTATTTTTTACTCGTTAGTCAACCACTTTGGCAAAATTATCATTTTATCCCAAAACTTTTATTTTCTTTCATTTAAGTCCCTTTTTTCATTTAAAACTCATTTTATCTTTCTTTTATTTATGTATCAATTTATTTCCATCATTTCTATTTATTTATGAATTATTTACTAATATTTCATTATTTTTATTATTTTTACGACCCAATAATTATTTCAAAAAGTTTGTCGGTTGACTTTTTATTTCTTGTCATTGACATTAATTTAATTTCACATTAATTCATCATTTTTATCATTTTTATACAATTATGCATTAAAAATTCAATTATTTTCATTATACATATTCACATAAAATTCCAATAAAATCCAAATCAATTCAATAAATTCCACTAAAATTTATTTATGCATTATTTATTAGTCATTGCCATTTTTCATCAAAATAATCACTTAATTCACTCTAAATCACAATTTTCATTCAATACATATTCTATACATAACTTTTAAAATTTTCAAATAATTTCTAAATATTCTCTAAAAATTTATAGACATCAATTATCATGTCTATAATTATTTTAGGCCAACATACATTATTTATATGCAAATTTCTCATCATTTTCCTTATTATCAATTTCGGCCACAATTAAATTTCTTTCTAAATATTTTTATTTCTTTTATTTTCACTTTTCATTCATCATTTCTCTAATCCAATTGGAATTACCCTAACATAATTGCATCAATTAACAACTTTAAACATTTTCACCTTAATTACATAATTAAAAAAAATTCATAATAAATGGAAAATTAAGGGATTTTGTAGTCACTTACCTTTTTTCCAAGCTTTAGCTTCCTTAGGCTTCTTTTTCCATGTCTTACACCAAAGAAATCCATCCTTCACCCAAAGGAACAATGGTGGCCGAATTCCTTAGCCTTCCTAACCTTAATTTCTTGTTCTCACATGAAAAATTCAAGCTCATAATTAGCTTATACACCTCAAAAACTATAAGAACACATCAAAAAAATCAATGAAAATTACTTAACTTTTCAAGTTTCATCTTACCTCTTTTTCTTTTTTTACTTGATTTCTTGCCTTTTCTTGTTCAAAACACTTGCTTGAGACCACTAGGATGATCTAGAGAGAGAGAGAAATTCATCTTCTATGTTGGGATTTATGAGAGATTTGAAGTAGACATGAAGGAAAATGAAGAGAGAGAAAGAGAGGAGAATTCGGCCATTACAAGAGGAAGGGGGAGCTGGATTATTCTAGAGAAAATCTCTAGATTTTTGCCCCTTTTATACTACTCTTATGGGCCCAAAATTGGACTTAATGAGTGGGCTTTGCTTATTTAAACATTAAGTCCCATTTAGGCCCTTTTAAAGCCCAACCCAATTTCTCTCTCTTCCTTACTTCAAATCACTTCAATTTTAATTTTATCATTCTTAAAATATCAAAAATAAATAGTACGTAAATTTTTGGCTCAATCGGAGTCCGTTATCGATCCGATTCAAACTTATCGGTCCGATTCGATAACTGTCGGTGTCACTGAAAATTTTCATTCTCATCACCAAAATATTCTACATAAAAATTCATGTAGGCACGCCAAATATGACAATATTTGGAGTTTATTTACTATTTTTAATTATTTATGCAAAATCAATTTCCCTTTTTTATCAGGAAAATTGACTCGCTATCTTTTTCATATTTTTGACTTTTAGAGGCCCATTTGACCTCAAATTCGCTTCAAATTTCAACCCTAAGCTCTTATTCCTTTTAAATGGTCCAATAAAATATTTTCGACTTTTGGGTGTCCTTTCGGACCTGAGAAATACTATTCACTGTCGAAAAATACTATTCACGACTGACCCGGTATTGAGACCATTACAATAATCATATGAATATAATTTGGTTCGGACTTGAGATATCAATTCTCAAGCTTTCTACGTATCCCATTCAGGGAATCATAACCATGTAGTTCTCCAATCCCGAGACTCAATATAGTACTTTAAATAAGTAACCATTAAATCTGGTTTAGGAAAAAATATCGCTTGTCACTTTTTAAATACTTACAGATACATAATTATATTAAACACATTCCTAATTACACCATACTACTACAGGTTGTGTAACACACAACATAATCACAATACGAATATGTGTATTCAATATCAATCAATCCCAATCATCATTAGTTATAATTAATCATAAGTCAAATTAATCACAGTACAAATTCTATAAACTGTTTATTCATATTTGGTAAAATACTTATGTCAACCTTCATTTCTTTACTTAATTCTAATATTTGCCCTTAATATATTAATTGGGATTTGCACTGAGCTGAACAAACAAAATTCAAATACGGGACCGAGTTCTCGGAACCATACGGCCCATCATTTAATACATATATATTTATATACACTTGTGGATCGAGCTCTCGGAGCCATTCAGCCCACAACTCATTTTAATCACTTTTACCGGAAGAGCTCTCGGAGCCATTCAATCTGGTAATGCATATCAAGGCGTGAAACTTATAGACCGAGCTCTCGGAGCCATCCAGCCCATATATATATATATATATATATATGTATACGCTTGTGGACTGAGCTCTCGGAGCCATCCAGTCCACAACTCATTTTAATCACATACACCGGAAGAGCTCTCGGAGCCATTCAATCCGGTATTTATGGACCGAGCTCTCGGAGCCATCCAGTCCATATATATATGTATACGCTTGTGGACTAAGCTCTCGGAGCCATTCAGTCCACAACTCATTTTAATCACATATACCGAAAGAGCTCTCGAAGCCATTCAATCCGGTATTTATGGACCGAGCTCTCGGAGCCATCCAGTCCATAACTCCATTTTTAATCTGACCACTTGACATGTTTTAATTTACTTTTATAGTTTATTAGATCGTAGATAATCAGTTACATATTCTAACATGATCAAACATGTATCCCTTATTTTTATTATAACATTTTATATCTACGTGAGCATAAGTAGAATCTCTGTTCTTTGTAATCAAGTACAGGGTATGAACGAACAGGCAAACATGTTCTTCTATATAAAGACTAATCACTAAATTCTATCATATCTTGAAGCGTAATCTAACTCCTATAATTTTATTACATGTATTAACACTCTTAATTCTTGATATTAATAACATACCCATCCTTTCTTAGTATTATATACAATTTTGATTTACTAATACATAAAAATATCCATTGGCTACCAATCCATACATCAGACCAAGTTTTGCACCTTTGAGATATCAGGCAAGTAATATATAACTATAGAAACTTACATTCACTATAATGATCATTAACTAGATATCAATGATGCATAAGTTCACTATACATATAGCTTATAGCTGTCATGTGTATCTGTGGTACTAAATGATGTGTGTGTGTGTGAATATATATAATGCAACTTCCTTTAATCTCATATTTTTCTTATGTAACATGGGGTTATCCTATGATTAAAATATAAAAATCAATTTAGTAACTATCATATTTGTTTGTCTTCGTCATATACAAGATATTTAAATGCTTATGTGGTTAAACAAAATAGTTCTAAGCATTACCATAATATTTTTATATGTATCTATTTATATATACCACAATGACTTTCTTAAAAACTTCATTCAATCCCTCATTATTACTTTCTAATTACATACTGTAAGATAAACAAAATACTTAACAAAATATTAAAATGCATAATTGGATCTTAAATTAGCAATACTTTACCAGTAAGTACGTTATTTCTAATAAATCTTACTACTGTCAACATTTAATTCAAAGAAATGAAATAATCCTTAACCAATTTTCAAAGTTAACTCAATAAAGTTTACAGGAATAATTTTGTTGGTCACTTACCAATTGAAGTCAGTTTTACTGCATTTTGTCCTCTTTCCATCGGTCCCTATGCTCGCCGGAGCTTCGCCGGAACTTGACCGGAGCTTCGCCAGCGTGGTACCAAAATCATCTGGAGGTATCCGGCATTGAGGGAAGTCCAACAATGGTAGTCACGCGCTCCAACGCTCAACCATGGGGTCGAAATTCGCTCAAACACCACCTGTTTTCTTCTTTTTCGATCTAGGCATTGCCGGCATTGGGTGGCGGAGTGGAGCGTATAGAAAGGATCGCCACGGCTTTAGGGACTTTTCAGTGCCCCCCTTGTCGCCATCCGCCGTCGCAGGTCGCCAGAGAGAAGGGAGATGAGATATGGCCATGAAAGAGAAAAAATAAAAGAAAAAGGAGGAGAAACCAGGCGCCGTTGATGGTGGAGGGACGACGAGCTGTGGCTGGCAATGGAGAGACCACGACGGCGTGCCGATGGTGGCGCCGTTGATCCGATTGTCCCCTACCTCCGATCCCCTCCTCCCTTCTCTCCCCCCTCATTTTCTTCTTTTTATCTCTCTTTTCTTTTCTTTTTTTGTTTTTTCTTTTATTATATTTTATGGTTCTAGACAAATCTAGGAATTTTTCCCTTTCAAGATATTTTGAGCTCCTTATTATTAGTATTATTATTATTGTTATTATTAATTTAGTTTTTCAAATAATCATTATACTTTTATTTATTTTAATCTCTTATTATAAATTCTTAGTTTATACTTTATTTAAATTAAAAAAATTAAATTATTATCTTAAAAACGTAAAAGTAACGTTAACCGTATCACATTTCTAATATTTTGCCCCTTATAAACTGGTATCAAATGTATTATTCACCAATTATAATAATCGACCCAAATTTGGGGCGTTATAATTAATATATAACAACATACATCATTCAATATTTTTATATATTCAGGTGGTAAATTATTATCGTTATTTGAAATTTAGGTGATAATTTTTGATAATATTTGAAGTTAATGTGGTAATTTAAATACGATAAAAGTTTAAATATTAATTATAAAATTAAATACAATTTCAGGAGGGATTTAGGTATTAAGCCTTATTATTTTGATTTTATAATCTTAATTACTAGAAAAAAATTATGATAAAAAATTACCTGAATTTTATAATCTTGATATGAAAAGTAATTTTGGCTGAAAAATGTTTTAAATCCTATCAATAATCTAATATTACACATGTTACCTAAATTTCGGATGTTCCAAAAAGTGATGCGTAAAAATACATATTAGCGGAAATTATATAATGCAGCTACTCTAAAAAGAAATCGCGTTTATTGTTCCTTTTTAAATTTATTTTCCATAATTATATAGTTTATATTGTCTATTTAAGGTGGATTTACAAATTATGAAAGGTTTAGAATTTAACCGGTCTACCATTTTAGATTATAGTAGAATTCGAAACGTCTCTAATCTAAAATGATAAATTAAATTATTAAATTTAATTAAATTAAAATGGGCAATAATTGATAAGTAATAACCTTCATTTTAAATTATTCTAAAAAAATTCATTTTATATCGATTTATTTATTCCAAAAAATAATCAAGAAAATTCTTGCCTAAACTCCATTCAAGAATTTTTCATTAATTTTCCAATGGAAAAAGGTACAAAAATGGCCCACCAGTTGTTTTCGAAGAGCTAAAATGCTTCTAATTTTTTTCGAAGCAAAATTAACCTTCAACTCAAAAATTAAGTATAAAAATAACTTTCTGTTTATACTATATCAATTTGTTGGTAATGGCGTTGATGTGGCCAATGACGTAGACCTGATTTTGAATGACGCGGCTGACACATAATGAGTTTAGCACCACGTAAGCGCCACATCATTATAGATCCCACCATTAATATTTTTTTTTTCTTTTCCTTTCTTCTCTCTCCTTCTTCTCCCTCCCTCTTCTCTCTCTCTCTCTCTCTCCCTCTCCCAAAGCACGACACCAGCAGCTCCACCGGAATGGTTCTATGAATTGTAGGTTACAACACCTGATGATTTGTTGCTTACATAGAGAATTTTGAAGTTGAATTTAGAAGAGTCTTCAAAGTAGGTTCATCTTTTGTTTTTTGTGTTAAATTGTTGCTCAAAATTGTATCATTTTCTTGAAAAAATAAATTAATTTATTAACATTCTGTTGCATTTGGATATGAATCATTACGAACCCATTCTCCATCAAACAAATCACATTTCACTAAATTGATTGGCTGATGAATTTTTAACTTGATTTGTAGCCACTGGTGAAACTGAATTTGTGAATATTTAGGTGGATGACAAATTTGCAGTCTGATTTCCTAGTTTAGAGATTAAGGAAGTTGAAATGGCTTGATTTGGCTTAAGGGTTTGATCTTTATCAGAATTTACTATACCCTGAGTGAAATTCCTGGCACTGGATGGTTCCTTATTGGGACTTAAAGAATTAAAGGACAGTTTGCTTGCACAACAGAGGGTTAAACAGAATCAAAAGAATTTTGAGTTTTATTTTGTACAGTTGGTAGTGGGTTTTTAACTTTAGTACTAGAAGATAGAGAGATGGAGGAGTTATATCTAGTGGTGTTTTGCGCCACAATGGTTTGATTTAGTTGCTACCGCTGCCGGTGTCGTGATTTGGGAGAGAGGTTTAAAGAGATGAGTGAGGAAAAAGAAGGAGAGAGAAGAAAGAAAAAAAATAAAAAAAATTAATAGTAAAACCCACAATGATGTGACACTTATGTGATGTCAAATTCATTACGTGTCAGCCACATCATTCAAAATCAGATTCACATCATTGATTACATCAGCACCGTTATCCATAATTTATGACAAAATATAAATAAAAAGATATTTTTGTGGTTATTTTTTGAGTTTAAGGCCATTTTTGTTTTGAAAAGAAGATGAGGAACATTTTAGCTTTTCAAAAACAACTTGAAAAGTATTTTGTACCTTTTTCCTTTTCCAATCATAAATTTTTCTTAAATGCCATTCAAAAATTTTTCATAAATTAAATTAACAGTATACTAACATATAAAACTAATAACCATATATCAACACATTTCAACTTCTTATTTTAACTGTCATTTTGCATTGACTTAATTTTTGAAATTTATTTATGAATCCGATTTGCTCGTTTCATTGCAATTTTTTTATCAATACAGTCCACTTATTTATTCATGGACTATTTGAACAATATTAACCCGTCAATAATTTTTTTTTTTCATATTTTTCATTCAACAGTCCATATTTGATACATAAATTATCTACTTCTAATTAAACTACTTTTTTCATTTAAGATAATATATAAATGAATTTATAAAACCAGCATATGCAATTAACTTTCTTCAGCCAAAGCCCACAAGTCCACAATTCGACCAAAATAACAATCTCCAACTAAAACTCTGAAAAGTTCCAGGGAGAATTAGTTTGAGTATGATATAACTTAAAACAACCTCGTGTCAATACGAGCCTGCCTAGAATACCGCACTAAAAAAAGAAAACTCTGTAAAGTTGAGCTCAGCTCAGCTCTGATCTTTTAAAATTTTTGCTCCTAGCGCCCAAGCTTGACCCAAGCCATGCTAAGCTAACCAAAACTGATAACAATAAATGCTTACTAATTCATTTAACTCACTTAAATGCATTAGGAAACAAGGGGCATGAGTAATAATATATTCATGCAATCAAAGATAAAGTGAACATCAATCTGAGAAAACAACAACCACGTGCTTCATAAAACTATGCCAATTGGCTTGCTTATGCAAGAATAGATGTTTCAAAAAAAAAACGCTTTTCTTTCCTACTACATCGTAGTGAAAGGCGCAAACCTTGAGTTTTTTCGTCTATGTAATATGGCTTCTTCGATGACAATGGACTTGAGTATTAGATCATATAAAACCACTCCAACTTCCTTGCACCACTTCAACAACAAACACCAGACCGAACCATAACCAGACACTAAGTGGCGCGACTCAAGACTCGGATTGAACTCGATGGCTCCATACATGGTGAACTACTGGACGCCAACTTGTGCATTCCTGCCAATTTTGCTGTTTTAATTAATAAAACCCGTCCTAAGGATAATGAGTAGATGAAATTGCCTTGCAGTTGCAGATCTTAAAAAATCATAAGAATGATTCACATAATATAAGCCGCTCGCTATTTTAGCTGATTTTGTGTGAACATTCGGACCTTTTAAGTATACAATACATACCTTCAACTAAAGTTGAATCCACCAGATGGAACCGAGGGATTATTTCCACCGAAATGAATGCCTTGTTGGGATTCATCTCCAGGAGGTAATGTCTCATCATCTTCCTCCAACCAATATGTCTCAAGAACCTTCACTGCCTTCTCATAAATCTCATTATTGTCATGACTTTGTAAATTTTCAATCCTCTCTAATCCCTCGATGTCTTCAATCATCTGAGCATACAAATTGACATCTCCACTATTTCCTGCACTTTTTTCAGCTTCCCCGACCTTTAAAATGTTCTCTAGCCCTTCAAGGCATACAGTGACAATCCTTGGATCAGGACATACAAGGAGGTCACACAATGGTTTGATGCATCCTTGACTCACCAAGTACCTATTAAACAAGATCCATCACTACTTTGGTTAACAAGAAGTCGATGAAGTAAGACAAAAGGCTTCAAAAGTCAAGTAACAAAATAGTTCAACAGACAAACACATACTTAATCTGCTCAGGAGTACCACCAGAAGTAGCATTTGAAATCGCCCAAGCAGCTTCCTTCTTTATGTCAAACTCAGCATGTTGAAGCAAATTAATCAAGGGTGCAATCAATCCAGCCTCAATGACAGCCTACGACATTCACAAAAGATCTTAAGTGAGGCTAAGTATCTATGAACCTTATACAAAACGGTGACTGAAAGAAAAAAAAAAAAAAAAGAAAGAAAGAAAACTCTTTTTGCTGAGATTTCATGCAAACCACGCCAGAAAGTAAATTAAAAATGGTGATCAGCATGCGCTCAAGAGCTTACAATAAGAGGAGAATCATTAAGAGCATCACGTGGCTAAAAGTATGAACTTCATGAACTATATAAGCTTACCTGAATTTGTACCCTATTTCCAGCTGTAATGTTTGATATGGCCCAGCAAGCTTCTTTCTTGATGCTCTTTTTATGATTATGGGTTAATAGGCTTAGGAGGTATGGAAGTGCACCATTGCTAATTACACACTGAGAAGAAAGAAATCAGACAAGCTTAGCCACTAGACATGAAGAACAATATTGTACATAGAGCTGAATGGAATCAGAAAAATAAAACAGGAAGAGAGATATATCTTGAACCTCAATTTTGTCAACAATAGATGCAGTAAATGTCGATGAAGTTTGATGTGCTACTCTTTTATTAACCAAAGTGAACATATTAAATTGTTAAACTTGATGAAATTTATTGATCCTGCATAACGGTCAACATCTTAAACCAAGGTACAATAATTGAAGCATAGACTATTCATGAAAGCACAAGCACCCTCTGACTGGCAAAATCCATTGGATCCTATACCTATCAGCCAATAGCTTGCAAATTCTTTATTGCTTTAGAAACTAACCTCATAACTTGTAAAGGGATTCATGTCAAATGATTCAAAATTTTCATGCATGATATCCTACAAAGTTCTTATAATTTTTACCAAAATGCTACTTCTTTTGTCTAAGTTTCTAAACTTCTTCTAATAGTATATGCAAATAATTCAATGAAACACGGCCCTAAATTAAAAAGCATCCCGAGATTACAATAAAATTGAAATACATTGTGAAAAACTTACAGAAAAAAGCAATGAGATTTTTATCAATGATGTTTCCTAGAGGTAAATTTGTTGAGAGATCAAGTGTAAGTATCCCAACTCATATAAGATACACCATATGTCATAAAGCAAAATTTCTTTCTAGTCAGTTCAGTTTGATGAATTGGCATATTTTCCTACTATGAATTTGATTGGAAAAACTGAGTGCATCTGTTTCCTTTCACCCTCTCTCAACTTTCACATATAAACTACTTTTTGAAGTGGGAAATATTCACAATTGAAGCTATTTCATCCATTCACACAAGGCTCAGAGATTCTTTCATCCTAATTTTAATTCCCAAAATGTTCCCAATGACTGATGGATCATCTCTGCCAATATCACTTAAGGGACATGAAGGATCCCAATAAACAAGTTTCATCAGTTCACAAATGCATAATTTGTTTATAAAAGAAATAATGCAGATGAATGAAACTACACAATGCATTTTGCTGGAATGCTGATACCTGAGTTTGCATATCATCTCCAGTTACAACATTTCCAACTGTGCGAAGGGCAGGAACAAGCACTGATGGAGAATGATGGCTGAAGCAGGATGAATAAATAAAATCATCAATTTTTACAATTAGAATAAAAGAAAAGACTAAACAGAGCAGTTGATCATTAGCCAGACTCACACAAGGAGCTCAACAAGTCGGCGAACAACACCTGCCTCAATCACAGCTTGGATTTTGTCATTTGTACCATCTGAAAGATACGAAAGTGCCCAGCAGGCATCAGTCAGAACTTCTTCATCAGTTGAATGCACAAGACGCTCAAGTGCTGGAAGTGCAGGCTTCACCTGCTCATCAAATTTCAATAGTTATATACTTCTTAAACCAGTAATAAGGAATCTTTGGCTCATCCTAATGAAGTACAAAAGCAGACAATAACCTGCTCAAATGGAGGCTGAGGCTTGCCCCTGCAGAAGTTTGATAGTGTCCAAGTAGCATTCCTTAACATTGAAAGCTTTGCATGCTCATTCAGTTGTGCAAGCAATGCAAGCAGTGCTCCATGGCTAAGAACCAGATCACGGCATTTTGGGGAGTCTCCAGCAACATTTCCCAATGCCCACACTGCCTATAGTTTAGCCAAATTTTCTATTAAAATCCCAAAATTATATGCTTAAATTACAGCTAACAATGCTAGATACCTGCTCCCGAACATCATCACTAGGAGATGCAAGAAGCTTCACAAATATGGGAACTGCACCATGATCAATTACTGCTCTTGTGTTCTCTGAGGTTCCTGAGGCGATATTTGTTAGTGCCCAAGCAGCCTCAAACTGTATAAATTCCATAAATTGGCGCACAGGTAAATATTAGCAATCTAATCCAGTTAGACAAATATAAGAAGCTGAATGACTATACAGATACAGACCTGAAGTTGAGGATAATCTTCCCTCACAAGAAACTCCACGAAACGAGGAACAACCCCAGATTGGATAACTTCCTCTATAGGAGGATTGCGTTCTAACATTTATAATGTTCAAAATTTATTAAAAGAAACTCATAAAGTAAACACGCAATAAAATGAATATAACATAAATGCACAGTACCAATTGAAAGCAGTTTTCGGAACTGAGTAGTGGCTTCTAGCTGCATGCTGCCATCATCAGACCAAACCCCAGCTACCATTGAAGGCAGACTTTCTAACTGAAATTTAAAAAGGTAATAACTGTCAAAGACAATAAGAAATTCAAAAATAAAACACAAATAAAGAAAAGAAACAATATGCATTTTATACAAACGCAATAATCCCAAAACCCTAATGCAAAAACCAATAAATTTGACATGTATGGTAAGAAAGTTACCTTCTTTTCCACAGCAGAAGATTGGACGGTAACAGGGAATTGCTGGGTTTGAAGGCCTTCGCGGCGCTTCTTCAGCAAGCTCTCTTCACGCTTGCTCTTTCGGATCTCCACCATATTGTCCTCTCTCCTCCGTCGACCTTCATCGGCGTCAACAGCAACCTTGTACCGGTTCCGACGAACCTCGGTTCTAGCGCTGGGTCTCAGTGACATGTTTGCTACTAGAAATCGGAAAAATCTAAAAGCGGCGAGCTTGATAGATGATCAATCAATCGATTGGAAGTGTTGGCAAAAAGAGTAACCAGAGAGCAAGTTACTAATGAACTTATAGGGGAAGCAAAGTAATTTAATTTGAAAATGTTATTTTTATTTTATTTTGTTTTTCAACAAATAATACAGTATTTTTCTTCGTAAAGCTTGAATTTTTAGGACTAATCACGACCGCAAATACTCCTTTTTAAAATATTTTTATTTCAAAGATTTATGCTTTAATAAAATAAAATATTTTTTCAGGAAATTGGAAATATACAAAAATACTCTTATATACAGTAGTGCGGCTAGGCTTTCTATTGGTGGTTTACCATTTTTTGATTTTTTTTTGATAACGTAATATAAGTTTTTTTTTTATTCGTTACACATGTTTATTTTTTACGAGAATATAATGATTAAATTCATTTATTTTTTCGAGACTTTTTTTTACTTTTTTTTAATGCTAAAACTATGAATCAAACCAAGAAAATATAAAACCAAAAATATATCTTGTAACTAGTTTCAGTTTCACATTTATGAAAGTGGCGTAAAAAAATATTTATGGAGTTTATCAATCTATTAATTTAGTTAATTTCCTATTGAAATTTAAATTTAATCTAACCCAATAAATTTTCTTTTAACTTTAATAATGCCTACGATTTTTTTTATTATAATTAACTAAAATAACTAAAAATAAAATTTCATAAAAGTTATAAATTAAAAATTAATACAGATCGAATTGAACTGATAATTGAAATTCCCTTATATCACGTATTAAAAACGTATTGATTAACGGTTCACAAAATTTTATTAGATAAAAACTACTTCATTTTAAAAATTTCTATTAGTTTTTTTGATTATTAATCAAATTGATAATTAAAATTCATATATTTTACTATATGAAATCCAACTAATTATCCACATAACAAAACCAAATTAATCAAATTAGTTAGATTTGATTTCCGTTAAAATCCAACCATGATCAAGTCTTAATCATGCTACAAATAATTAGTGAGACAAAGCACATGCAATCTCCTTCCCAGTATAAGTAAAGAAAAAATTAAACTATCAATTGGTATCAGAAATGTCTTCTAAGGAACTTGGGAGGACCTCAAAAATCGTACTTTATATTAAGATAAAATCTATTTACAAAAAATAAATGATGAATTACAATTTCAGTGTGCATATATATATATATATATATATACAGTTTCTGCCTTCTCCTCATTGGCATGAAGTGTAGGTTTTATTTTAAACCAAGCTAAAGTGCTTGCTGAAAGCTGGTGGTGGGATTAAGTGATGTTCTATAGCAATAGGATTTTCCCGGGCAGTGACGGTGATTTGGGGCGGTGGAGTTAGCGGTGGAGATGCGTAAAGGGCGGATACTTCGAGGATCTCTCGCCGGAGGGTTTCGTGGTGTTGGGATATTCGTTGTGCACGTAATGCAGTCAAGTATAACCCAGCAGCAAGAAACACTGTTAACAGCGATAAAACTCCGGCTGCACAAAACAGGCCTTGTTTGATTATGAGGCAACTTGGTTTTGGCTTAGACCAATTCTTTAAGTGTCCTGATTCTACACTCAATCCAATTAATAGCAAGATTTCCCCAACTGAAAAGCACACCCTGAAAGGAAAATCGTTAAAAAAATTTTGACTGTTAGGTAGAATTTTTGATACGAAAATTCGCAAATATTCCTTCTTTTGAGATAATAGGAATTGCTAGACAATTACCATTACCCTAACATGATCTTGAAGCAAATTTTATGCTAACCCAAGCTGAAGACACATCTAATCATTTTGGGTTTTAATTTGTAAAACATGCTTGCAATTTTTTCTTGTTGTTTGATACATTGCGAGAAAGATTGGATTTTGATTAGACTGAATTAACTGTGAAATTGGCTTGGAAAAGAAAGGTGGCCATACCAAGTCGCAACAAAGAAAAACCCTGCTTGCCAAGTTATGGTCTTGGCCGGAGCAAAAGTAGGGTCCAAGGTAACTAAAGCTGGAGGAGGTGATTTACTGATGGCAATCAACATGTACATATGTTCCACCACCATGGCAACTGCTAGTCCAACAAATGCAATTGATGCACATAACAATGGAGTCTTTCCACTTCCACTATATACACATTCATAGTTCTCACCATTTCTGTTATCATGGCTACCCACCAATATCATCTACAATAAGTGGCACACCAAAAGGTAAACAAAAGCAATTATATAAAAGTTTCCAATTTGAGTTTTTTTACCTGGGAACGGGTGGCTTCCGCAACGAGACAAAGAATGAAGCAAAAAAGGCCACAGAGAATGGTAAGAACCGTTAGGAAGGCAGCTGTTTCGCTACCCAAATCGGTGGTTCGAGGACCTGGTGCGAGATCGGCATGTGTGACTGCTTTTCCTTGGGGCATGGTTAACAATTCTGAAAAGCAGCAAGAACAAGATGAAGAAAAGAGTTGGGGCTATTGTAAGGATAAAATGCATTCTAAAAAGGGCTCGGAATTTGCAGAATTGCTTGGACCAAAGGTTGCTTAAAGGCGAAAGATTCTCAGGTTCTGGGCTGAAGTGCCAAGCATTCATATTCTGCAAGTATTCTTGCTATTCTTTTTAGCTTAAAAGTAGAAATATATAGCTTCTTTTCTTCAAAGTGCATTTTTCGTTTTCTGTTAATTATTTATTTATAGATGTGTGAACAGCTCCCAGCTGATAGAAAGTTGTAGAACATTCGACACTATCTTCCAAGGATATGATCATTCTCTTTCAATGGAAAAATAATAGCTAAACTCCTCCAAATCTTCCAGATTAGTTACGCTGAGCTTGGTAGTTCACATTAAAATACTTATTGAAAAAAAAAGGAACCAAATAAAATTCAATCCAAGATGATAACTTGTTAGAGGTGCACAAAACTGATCCCAGAAAAACAGTAATGCTCTCTCTCTAAAAATAAAAAATAAAAAAGGGGACTTCAAAGCATGGAATAATTCCTCAACAAAACTTTGCAGTTTGGACTGCTCAGTAAAAACATAACGAAGGCAAAGTGAGATTCCAGGCGACAAAAGAGAGAAGATTGGCATCCAGGTTTCAATAAAGAATTAGCAGGTGACCAGATTATGACATAAGAATGGACGGTAAAGCATTCAAAATAAAAGAGAAAAATGTGAAACAGAAAATAATGGACGGCTATTATTATTCGGAGGCTAATCAGCATAATATTTAAGCCCTAAAATCAATGAAATTGAAAGGCACTGCCATAACAGGAGTCTCCTACAGTTGGGATGGCAAGTCCACTGTTAGAAAAGGACATAAGCAGAAAGTTGGTGTATAGAGAATAATGGATTGCTTTTGCCCCGATAATATGGTAAAATTTTGGTTTAACTGTGGGTGCATCTATTGTTCGTCCAAGTTCTATGAAAAGAAAAGCCACAAAAGGTTGTGCCGATCACACTCAACTGGTCAATTTCTACACTCATAGTTATATATGGAGGAAAATATAACATGACTCTTCATAAATATTCTCATAAATATCTTTTCTATCAATCAACAGGAATTGCATGTCAAAAAGGCATTTCATACTAACATTAATATTCTCTGAGATGTCTAAGAACCAACTAACAACGGATAGATAAGCACATAGGTGCATCTTTTGTTGCTTAAACAAGAAGATTAGTAAGCTTATTCCATATATAATAGTTTTATGAGTGTCTTTCTGCAACCCACAAATATGGCTCCCTCGCTAATCCAACTTGTTTCCAACATATTCCTTTAGCAGCTTCCCAAGGCTTGATGACAAACAGATCATCTTTAGCATACTCGATACAAATCAAACACTTATAAATACCATATGTAAGAATTTTATTAGTGTCATTCTGCAACCCACAAATATGGCTTCCTGGCTAATCCAACTTGTTTCCAACATATTCCTTTAGTAGCTTCCCAAGGCTTCATGACAAACAGATCATCTATAGCATACTCTATACAAATCAAACACTTATAAATACCTGTCTCGCCAATCTTCATAGCACTGTCAATCCCAGAATCTGCATGGTGGTTCCGCATTTGGATTATATGGCTTCTGAAAAAGCCACTGTTGTCGATCTGGATGCTTGCATGAGCCACAAACAGTCAACCATAGCAGATAAAAAGCCTAACATGAAAGTTGCAGGGAACTCTAATTTTGAGAAAGCATGGGCTCATAGAGTACTTTTTGGGTCACACAACCATCGGATTAAGGGCAAAAAAATCAACAGCGGTGCTAAATTGTCCCCAAGTAGGCTAAGCAAGGTTTCACTGTCGGACGATTTGGTAAGATGAGGTCTACACCCAGCACTATTAAGCATGTAAAAATCTCCATTATGGAGTTGTATTGATAAAGAAAGAAATTCAGAAGCATAAGATCTGATTTAGATGTTTTAAAGTAATAAATGAACGAAAATCTTTAAATGAGTTAAAAGCAAATGTCCAGTACTAATAATAACACGATCAGTGTTTTCCAAAAGACCTGCATGTAACGTTAGAATCTTAAAAGGGTTATCTAAACTTGGTTTTCCAGAAGAAAAACATAATGGAGTAATGTCCACAACATCAGTTTAATAGTAGACAGAAACACGTTAGCCATTTAATGTATAATATGCAACAATGAAATGCATCCAGGAGACTTTAGATTCTACCTGTAGCTGTGATATGGCATCTGTGTACCTTCTATTTTCTAAGACGTAATTCTGCACACATTAGTCACCTAATAAATGGGTTACAGATGCAAGATCATCATATCAATTCCAATGACAAAAATAACTGCACATTCAAGCAATGGTATATGAGCCAAAACAATACAAATACGCAAGCAACTTGCAATAACTAGGCAGTATACAGATGGAGAAAAAGTAATTTTTAGCAAGTAATAACAAAATATTGAATCTTCAGTATAATCCAAGTAGCAATTCATACCTGTTATAGGTTTAGTTTGTGAATAGGAGAACCTGACCGTATTATCAACTTTCAATTATAATTCATTGTATGCACAGCCTCAACGTACTTGACAATTCCTTGATCCAAAAAGAAACAAAATTGGGCAAAAGCAATTTACTTTCAGGGTTAATATATCGAATAAGGTGGCAAAGCCGTAACTTGAACAATAAAAGAAACCTTTGATAAATGGATTTCACATGTATCTAGACATCATTTATAGTGAAATTTTGACAGGAAAAAAAAGTAAAAGAACCAATGAACACAAACCGCCGACTGTAACATGTTTGTGTTTCAAATGAATCACCATCACCAGTATTTTATTTTACATGTATCCTAGAGTAGCACCATTCAAATGATCACTTCCCAAGATTGGACAGTCCGATTGATCAAGTCCAAACTGCCCGCAGCAAGGACCAGAACAGTGCCTTCGCTTTCTAGATATATCATTTCCATCTCTGGGTCTTTTTTCTTTTAGCTTTCCTGGGCTAATTGAATCATTATGATTATCAATTCCAAGGGTATGAACAATCCCATCAGCATCATCCACATCTGGTAGAATCAATGAGTCAGATGGGCAGTTATAGTCACTCTCACCATGTGTCTGCCTTGGCAGGTCTTTAATGCGCGATATTACCATTGCAATTTGCTCACATGTTACATCAAAGCGTTCCTCTGTTTCAATTGCTTCAGTCATGAGGGTTGATACCATGGACTCTATCAAATGAATCCTCTCAGAAGGAGTTCTTATAGTGGAAGGCGAACTAACATCACGCCATCGAATGGGCAAATATTGTTCAGGAATGTGAAAACAGTTGTTCGTTGACAGTACCCGAAGGACATGCCTACAAAGGATTCCTAAAAATTCAAATCGATTGCAGCTACAACTGATGTGCTCTTGACAAGGATCCCAAATGACTTTGCAGCCCCCGGAGATCTGTGTATGGTGTCTCACTTGGTAACTGTAATCATCTATTGGAAAAGATGCATACTGTGGAGCTAACACGAGCTCCTCTTGCAGCTTGTTGAAGGCAAATGGGGAGAGAATAGTGGCTGCATGTGATTCAATTGGTGAGCCTGTTTTGAGGTAAATTTTCTGCATTTTTCGTTGAGTCTCTGCCTTTGCTCCAGCCTGATTATTATAATCAACAATATCAGCTACCTGAAAAAGGGACAATTAGAGATTTAGGCTGTTATATCAATAAAAAAATCAGAGGAAACAAAAGAAAGGTTACGCACTCGTGCCACAAAACGATCTAATTGGGACTGTGCACTTAAAAATCTTTGAATGAAAGCATTTATTGACTCAGACTGACATGTATTCATCATTCCTGCAAAAAAATAATGCCTCAAATATGACAAAGCCCAAAGAGTCCGCAAAGCATACAAACTAGCAATGTGCTTATTAGCATGGAGCCCATATTTGTCAACCAATTCCTTCCATCCTTCCTCAAAGTCTTCCACAAATTCCAAGTTATGGAGCCGGATAAACTCAGCTTTGAAGTCATCATAAAATGACTCAAGTGGTACAGAAAACCAATCGGAGAATTTTGCAATTATGTGCCAAATGCAAAGGGCATGTTTAGTCTCTGGCATTTCGATAGCAGCGGCCTCCTTCAACCACATATTTTGGTCAGTCATAATAGTTTGTGGAGCTTTTCCATTCATAAAGTCCATAAATGCCTGTATAAATATAAAAAAGTATCACGTACAGTTGAAGAACAAAGCAGATACCAAGAGTTGACCAGAGAAAGGAACAAAAAGCTTCCAAAAGTGACACATGATAGTGTAATTATCATTGTTCAGGTAAATTACAAATAAAGAGACTTATGACAAGCAAATCCAAGAAAAAGTCATGCATAAGTTCTTACTTAAAAATGACGTTTGATTTGCAAATAATTCAAATGTAATCACCAAATTATATAATTACTCAAAGGTCATACATTGTGATAACATGCTTACCTTCAAAGCCCAGGAAAAAGACTGCATATTTTCATCACGTAGCAGTGCACAACCAAAGAAACAAGTCATCCCATGATTGTCCACTCCAAGCCAAATGCCTAAGATCATATCATAGGCGTCTACACGATAGGTTGTGTCAAAAACCACTGCATCACCAAAAGCATCATATAATTGAATAGAGGAGGCGTAGGACCATGCAATGTGCTGTAACCTATTGCTCCCATCAATTTTGAAGTCATATTTGAAGTTGTGATCTTCATCCTTCAGTTTCTTGCACATCGCAATAAGATCAACAGCATCATTATCTCGATTAACATTTCTGAATGACTGTAGTAGGTTTCTCACATCTATTTCTGTAAATGGTAAACAACCTAGCTTCACACCTTTCTCCAGCTCCATCAATCGTAACATCTGTCTCACTGACATTCCAGCTTTGGCAAACATACAAATCCTACTCTTGTCATCTGGAGATATGGTGCAATAGGCAGGAAGGAGATGGATTTCATTTGATTTTAATAATTCATGGTTGTGGATATTGCTAAAACCAGTAACACGCCATTCAGGGACATCAAAATCTGCCCGCTTCACAATACGCATATATGCCTGACAGCCACAACGGGACGACTTGCGATTCCTTTGCATCTTTCCATCTTCAGATGGTTTTATCTGTGGATAACCACCACGATGGCAGGTGAAATCTCTTCTTGTAACTCCTCTACCAACACCATCTTTTCCCGGGTACGGTGACGCCTAATTGAAAACCCACATTGTTTTGCAAAGCTGCAGTAAAATTCATAAGCAGTTCATAAGCAGCATCCTGGGAGATGAATCTTTGGCCTATAAATGGAATAAGGTTCACGGAGGTCTGCCTTGACAATATTGTGTCTTCAGGTACTTCTTCAATGTTACCTGCATCATCTTGAGATATATCTGTTCCATTTTCAGAAGACTCCATAACCATACTTGTTCCTTCTGACATCCTTTTTACCTAATGGTCAAAGCCAAATATTAAACCTGCAAGGAAAATTGATAATTTTTGCTGCAATTACAAACCAGAAACAGCGCATCTCTTGCTCCACTGATGCTTATCAAGCACAATTACAGACTTCTGTTTTACAACATCAAATTTTGGAACTTCCCAAAAATGTTCCCATGTAAGTGTTTTAACAAACACCAATCAAAGTTATTGAACTCTTGGGTTTCTTGCTTTTAGAAATCAAAGCGCTTGCACAATCAAAAAATGAACTCAAAACTGACTTACAGGACTAAATCCACGGGAAAGTGACCGCAAATGTACAAACTGATAGGATCAAGCTTCACTGGGACCCTCAAGCTAGAACAAGAAAGACAACCATTATCACTGATGCTTCTCCAAATGGCATCCCACA
>CM075808.1:113182461-113499261 GCA_037975025.1 Excoecaria agallocha
CAAACGTTGAGTTTTCAAGTGTTAAATGTGGCTTCTGGGCTGGTAACAGAAAAACTACTATGAGTTTATAAATTAGTCTGCTATTCAGAATGATATCATCAATAAATGGAGTAGTAATTTTCAAGTTTTGGGTTTTGGTGTGGTATTGTGGCTTCTGAGGGACTGCTTCAAAGTTGTAATTAGGTTTGGTGTTCGGGTCTAAATTAAATTGCTGTTTTTGCTAGCATACCAGATGTTTATGGAATGGAATCTTGTTTTCTTTGACTGCAATGCACTTGATGAAATGGGAAGCAGGATAAATGAATTGGAGCAGAGCATCAATGATCTCAAAGCTGAAATGGGGGTAGAAGGCTCTCCTTCTCCTTCAGCCCCTGCCAAGGCAAAAGAGGAACCCAAGTCAGCAGATGATTCAACCTGAGTTCAGCAACAACATATGCTGTGGTGGATCAGACATGGTTCTACAGTGAAATTTAGCTGTGTGCATCTGTTAATCTCAATTTTCAATCGATTATGCTTTTTAAAGCTATGGATTACTAGTTAATTTGGAAATGTTTGCAGAGTATGGAAATGAACACAAGCCATTGTGTTTGCCCTATTTTGTTATATTCTTTTGAAAGAATGGATTTCCCAGCATTTGAATTTATCAAAATTGTTGTATCTGAGTTTTTCTAACTGAATCTTCCTTTTGTTAAGCCATCTAACTTTCGGTTTTGATTCCCGGCATTTGAATTATCAAAATGAATCTTCTTTGTAAAGCCATCTAACCTTCAATTTTGATTCTTTAATTTAAAATTTTAAATTCGAAAAAAATTTTAATTTTATTTTAAAATTTTTTATCTATATCGTTTTAATAACGTTAATTAAAAAAAGACGAAAAATATATCGATTTAACAAAAGTTGTATAGATAAAAAAGATAAAGAGCCACACAACACAAAGCATAAAGTTATGAGTGGTTGATAATGATGGATTAAAAAAGTAAGTATAAAACAGGCAGCCCCACCAATTCACTCTATATACAGCTAATAAAGAGTCAGTTTTTTACCCTATTTTCGGATTCTCCCGTTTCCTTTCCACTTGCTTTCATATCACTTGTTTATATTTATACTATTCTTTTTATTTTTTCAGCAACAACTTTTCTGATTGTGCCAACACCACATCAATTTATATATTTACCTACCAATTTTTATTATTTTTTAAATAATAAAAATCTTACTTTAAAACCTTTCTGGACATTTTTTTAAAACTAATATTTACTGTCAAAATATTTTTTTAGATACCAATTTCAATACCACTATACCAACAAAAAACAATAAATATTTAATAGGATAAAATTAATTTTAGAGAAAACTTGCATCATTTTAAAGTAATTATAAACTTAAAACTATTAAATTCGACTCTCCAATTCACCGCAAATTTTATAATTATTTACTATTTTTAATATTATATTCATACATAAATTGAGATATTCTTTTAGCATCAGATTCACACATTTATTCGTGGATAACATAGAGAAAAAAAAATAAATCAGAGTAACTTTTTTGTTTGTCAAAATTCAGGAGACCCATCTAGAAATTAGGAAATAAATCTCTACTCAAGATTTCCAACATAAATCCAACAGAAAAATGCATTGAATTCGATAAAAATAAATACTTTCTCTATCTCAAAATACATATCGTTTATGAAAAATTTTTTCGATTAGTAATACATGACGTTTTGATATAAACAATAAACATCAATTAATTTTTACCAAATACATTCTTATTTAAATTATCTTTATAAAAATAATTCTCAACCTATATTAATTATACTGCATAATTAATATAAAATAATAAAATTTTTTAATTATGAAATAATTATTATTTTTAAATATTATGCATTTTTCTCTTAATTATTTTGAAACGGAGCGAGTAATTTTTCACACATTAAAATCAATAAAATAGGAAAAAAAAATGAAAATCCACCGTATGCTAGCTTAGAAGCTAATTACAATAATAATACATTGTTTCACAGTAGATGAAATTACAATAGTAATAATGCTATTACTATTTTCTAGATTTTATTTTATTGCACATAAAAATACGAGTAAAAACACACAATCAACATCAAAATCACATATATAATAAAACTTATAAACCATATAATATAATATAAACACCCCAATTATAGTGAACAAAAGGGGAGAAAAATAAGAGAAAATTCTAATAACGGCAAATTAAATTTTTTAAAATAATATATAAAAATCAATTTAGTTTCTGCAGCGAGTAATGCGATTGCAACCTCGAGAGTAAGGATTGGCCTGAGCTCCGGGTCGGCAATTGTAATAGGACGCGCCGCGCCTTGAGCATGGCACGGTGTTCCTCCTCAGAGCCCCGTAGCTAATGTACCTCCTGCCTGCTAAGATGCGCCGGTTGATCTCACTGTCCATGGCGAACTCCTCGTCGTCTTCGGCCATCATTAAGCACTCGGCCATCGATCCACGGCAGCCGGAGTCCATAGGAATGAAATCGACGGCGGACGTTGATGAGGACGATAGACACACGTGGACGGCCAAGATTGCGCAGATCAGCAGCAGCTGTGAGCTTCCCATTTTGTTTGTTCGAATCATCGAGATTGTGAGGAGAGGTAAAAAATGGAGGAAGAAATGAGTATATAAAGTGAGGGTAGAATTGAAAATGCCATTGGGATAAGGGTATAATTACGGAGAATGCCACTGGGACTTAAAAGATGATTTCAACTTTGCTTAAAATCTAAGAATTTCAGTGATCATTCTTTTGACTTTGGGTTTAAATTTGATTTCTTCATTCAGAAATTAAAATCATGGATTTTATGATATTTGCCTCTAGTGGGTTGCCAAATGCCTTAAAACTTCGATTGAATTACTCTTCATTTTTTAGTAAAATTTAAATTTTATTTATCTGTTACTTTTAAAATTTTAATTTAATTTAATTTACTTTTTCAATTTATTTTTTTTAATAAAATTATAACTAATCAAATTTGATAATTTAATCTTAATTATATAATTTAATACTAAATTTAAATCTATTTATTATTTCTTAATTCTAGTAAAAATAATAAAAATGACTGATAAAAAAAACGAAAAAAACATATTTTTATGATCCAATCTAAAGTAGTGCTAAGAAAAGTATGGTATTCAATTTAATTCATGATTCTATTTTCACTTTCATGATCATACTCAATGCAAATTGATTCTCTTAATGTAAGCAATTAGCGGTTTATTCGCCTTAATTGGATTTGATTATGACATGCACATTTTGTTATACTGTTGTTAGTGTCTATAAATATTGTTATTATTGCAAGGCTTCAAACACAAAGAACAACTCCCAAAATAATAAATAACCAAAAAAATTATTAACAATTTCAATACAAGGATTTAATCAATTAGGGATGATATATATGTACATATTTTTTTGGGTTGATAAAGAAGCTCTAATTTTAATGTAAAAAGTGAAAATTGGACTGAGAAAAGAAAAATATATTGATTGATTAAGAAATTGTCAAAAGAAAACGAGTAAGGATGTGTATTATTATTTTTTTTCGGTGTTAAAATGATTAGTATAAAAGGCCCAATAGCCAATAAGGATAATCGCGGGATGAGACGGGACGGGAAATAGCTCTCCACCTACTATCCAGCGCAGGAGCGGGGTGGGAGCGGGGCCATCTTCAATAGTATTTCGAAGGGAAAATTTCTCCTGTTCCCTCATAAAAATATTTTATTTTTTTTAAAAAAATTTAATTATAATTAAAATACAGTATTTAACAATTAATTGTAATTGAAATATAATATTTAATAATTAAAAAATATAAATTCAATTACAAATTAAATTAATATAAATTTTAATAATTGATAAAATTAAAATTAAATATAATTTAAAATTAAATTATATAAACATAATTAGACTTAATTACTAAATTTTGAGAGTGGAGATCACAATACCCTTTTCTGTCCCGAATTTTAAGTCGTTGATTCTTTTTTTATTTTTATCCTCATTGATAAAATTTTAAAAATTTTTTATTCAATTCGAAATAATTTTTTATTGAAAATAAAAATTTTTCATTCGGTGATCATCCTAATTGCCAACTACCACACTTATCATCCTTATGGGTGGTCACATCATGTGGTCTTTTTGTGGGCTTGGATCAAAGTCTTAGTCGTCCACTATTACTAAATTATAATTCAAAAAAGTTATGCAAATCCTGCTTCGTATAATTGACACGTGTCATTTTGGTTATTGATCTTTGCAAATGAAGAAGATATATGATTGTATTATATATCGTCCAACTCAATTTTAACTTAAAATGGGCTATACTAAGAGGGCAAGCCCATATGAAATTATGAAAACAAGGCCTTGTCAAAGCAAAATATAGGCTCAAATTACCATGGGCTAACCACACTACTCGGCCTTTTTTCTCCAAAAAATTACATAGAACTCTACAAGTTTTGTTTTGAAAGCAAATTTTTTTTCTATCGAACATTATATTATAAAAAACAATTTATCTTTCCACTATACAAAGTTTTACTTGCATCTCTTAGTTTATGCAAATGAAAGAGTGAAATTTAAGGAAATAAATATTGCCAATGCTTAATAAAAAGGCCTTGCACATATCTGTAGAAGTTAATCTAAGTGTAAAACATTTCTTAATAACATTTATAATTATAATTAGATATTATATTTTTTTTAAAATTAAAATTTTTTTGGAAAACTTTCTATATGCATTAACAATATAAATAACATTAAATTTTTATTTTTCATATTATTTAGATTTGAATGTTTAGAAATGGGATATAATTAATAGTTAATAATACTATAATAGTATCTGTTTTTACAAATTTATCATGAAATTTGAGGAGTTTTATATATTTTTTTGTTCCGCTCTCTTTTATTAATTAATAATAATAAAGAGATTTATGCACGACGATGATAATAATTGATAACACTTTCGCTTTTATAAGGTACAAAATCAGTTTCAAGTAAAAATTCAAGTGATGAAAGTGTAATAAGATACGTATGTCCTTTCACATCAGGCCTGCCAAATGCTGTCAATTTGATTGGTATGATAAAATTTAGCTATGATAGGCGAATTAATGCATCCTATAGGATATGATTAGTTAAATTACCGTCAAATCACATCATCTATATACCTATTAGGTCTACTCAAGTATACCTACTCAATAGACTTAACCCTTTATAAATTACTTAATTTCCAAAGACTTCAAGTACTCGGATTTTGAGCATTTTTTTATTAGATATTTTCTTCTTAAAATTTTTTCATTAACTTAAGTTTCAAAATACTAATGTCCGAACTAACTGGATTAGTTTTCTTACATGTTTCAAGTTGTCCTTGATCAGATTGACTCGTACGTGTTCACTCATTTTGACAATTTCAAAATTATTAGTAATATTTATTTGTAATGACAAAGAGATTTTGCATGTGAACTAGAATAATGAAAACTCAAATCAAAATTGAGTTCAAATTAATATAACACGATGAAAACTTACATGATGAATAATAATAATAAAGAGGTTTATGCATGACAAGGATAGTAATTGATAACACCTCCGCTTTTATAAGGCTCGTAAGGACTAAAATCGGTTTCAAGTAAAAATTTACATGATGAAAGTCTAATTAAACACGTGTGACCTTTGACATCAGACCTGTCAAACGTCACCAATAAACTATTGATCTGAAAAAATTCAGCTATAACAGATGAATTAATACACCCAACAGGATGTGGCCAGTCAAATTGCCATCAAATCACTTCAGTATGCCTATTCAATATACTTAATCTCTTATAAATTACTTAATCTCAAAAGACTCTAGGTAGTGAGATCTTGAGCTTTTTCTTATTATATTTTTTTCCAAAAATCTTCCACTAACTTAAATTTCGAAATACTAACATCTAAACTGATCAAACTAATTTTTTTGTAAATTTCAAGTTATCTCTAATCAAATTAGTTCATACGTGTTCATTCGCTTCGACAATTTCAGAATTATCAGTAATATTTATTTGTAATGATTCGGGAATTTTGCATGTGAAATATAATAATGAACACTCAAATCAAATTTGAGTTAGAATTAATACAACATGATACATAATAACCTGTACTATCAATTCAGATCCAACGCGGTTAGATTTCCATGGTTTGCATAAAGCATACATAATTGGCACCTAGAGATCAAAGAATTAATATACACTCTTGACTTAATCTTCTTTCGATGAAAGAAAACTAAAAATATTTTATTAATTAATTGTTATATCGACATCATCAAATCTAAAATACTTTCCACTTGGTGTTAGGTGTAGAAATTCCTGATGACTTCCGGCCAATTAATGCATCCTACATGATATGATCAGTCAAATGCCGTCGATTCGATTGGTCTTATAAAATTTAGCTATGACAGGCAAATTAATGCATCCTATAGGATATGATCAGTCAAATTGCCCTCCAATCACATCCTTTATATACCGTCCACTCAAGTATACCTACTCAATATACTTAACCCTTTACAAATTACTTAATTTCCAAGGACTTCAAGTACTGAGATTTTGAGTTTTTTTTTATTAGATATTTTTCCCTAAAAAATTCCCATTAACTTAAGTTTCAAAGTGTTAATATTCAGACTAATCAGATTAATTTTCTTACAGGTTTCAAGTTGTCCTTGACCAGATTGGCACGTACGTGTTCATTCATTTCGACAATTTCAAAATTAATAGTAATATTTATTTGTAATGACGTAGAGATTTTGCATGTGTACTATAATAATGAAAACTCAAATCAAAATTGAGTTCGAATTAATATAACATGATGAAAACTTACATGATGAATAATAATAAAGAGGTTTATGCATGACAAGGATAGTAATTGATAACACCTCCGCTTTTATAAGGCTCGTAAGGCTCAAAATCGGTTTCAAGTAAAAATTTACATGATGAAAGTCTAATCAAACACGTGTGATCTTTGACATTAAATCTGTCAAACGTCGCCGATAAACTATTGGTCTAAAAAATTCAGCTGTGACAGACGAATTAATACATCCAACAGGATGTGCCCAATCAAATTGCCATCAAATCACATCATCTATATACCTATTAGGTCCACTTCAGTATACCTATTCAATATACTTAATCTCTTATAGATTATTTAATCTCAAAAGACTCCAGATAGTGAGATATTGAGCTTTTTTTTATTACATTTTTTTTTTCAAAAATCTTTCACAAACTTAAATTTCGAAATACTAACGTCTGAACTGATCAAACTAATTTTTTTGTAAGTTTCAAGTTATCTCTGATCAGATCAGTTTATACATGTTCATTTGTTTCGATAATTTTAGGATTATCAGTAATATTTATTTGTAATGATGCAGGAATTTTGTATGCGAACTATAATAATGAACGCTTAAATCAAAATTGAGTTCGAATCAATACAACATGATACATAACAACTTGTACTATCAATTGAATCCAACGCGGTTAGATTTCCATGGTTTGCAAAAGCATACATAATTGGCACCTAGAGATCAAAGAATTAATATACACTCTTGACTTAATCTTCTTTCGATGAAAGAAAACTAAAAATATTTTATTAATTAATTGTTATATCGACACAATCAAATCTAAAATACTTTCCACTTGGTGTTAGGTGTAGAAATTCAAATTCCTGATGACTTACAGCCAATACATATATACATGTTCCCAATTTTATACTATTTTTCTTAATCTATTTCTTTGTCTAAATGCCACTTTTCAACTTATTATTTGAATTTTCTAATTTGCATGTTGTCTCATATTATATGTTCATGCTAGTATTAAAAATTGCAACGCATCCTCTAAGATACATGTCAATGATAAAATTAATTTTAATTGGAAACGGATTCATAATTTATTAAAAAAATTAAAAAAATTATTATAACATCTAATTAGAATTACAAAACATTATTTGAATATCACAACCCTACTGATATCTTTCGAATTTTTATTTGCATGTTGTCTCATATAATATGTTGAACATAGCTAGCATAGAATTAAATAGTAGAGAGGCACACGCCATTGAAGTCTTTATTCACACATGGTCTCGAAAATGTTTGTTATTTTAATGGAAAGGCATGGGGGTGGCACACGCCTCTGCAATTTTTAACTAATTTCCATGACATGGTCTTTGCTCATTACTTCCCCCATGAAGAAAAAAACAGTATGAAACTTCGAAGCAATTGCCTGTTTTAGAACGCCCATAGCATTCTAATTTGATTATTTAATGCCCAATGATAGTACATGCTTTCAAACTGTTACTGCTATATCGAGTATCCAGCTAGTTTTCGACTTCTATAAATAGCAGCATAGTGAACCCTTCTTTACTACACATTTATATTCAGCTTTTCTTTCTGCTAAATTTTAGTTTAATTTGAAGTTCGGTTGACATGGCGAAGTTTATCGCTCATTTGGGTCTGTTTGTAATCATAGTCTGGGTTTCTTCGGCTATCTCTGCTCCTCTAAGGAAAGGGTTCTACCAAAAAACATGCCCTATGGCGGAGAGGATAGTGCGAGGCGTTGTTAAAAATGCCGTTGCTAATGATACTGGAATTCCCGCTGCCCTCATTAGGCTTCATTTCCATGATTGTTTCGTAAGGGTAAGGCTCTTTAAACATTTTCATGCTCTTCCTTCCTTTTCAAATTAATACGAGTTATTTTTTTTTTCTAAAAAAACAAAATTTCTTTTTATTATATCATCTATTTAATTCTTTATATTAAAAACACTAATAAACTTTATTTTAATGGCACTAGTTTTGTAACATGATTCCTGTAAATGTATCTTATTGTTAAATAGGTCATAAATGTATAGAATTATAAATAATTTACGCTTTATAATATTATTTATTTTTTATATTTTTAAATTAATTATATATATAAAACCAATAAAATTTTATTTTTACATTCATATTATATAAAAAAAGTTATAAAATAGTTAAATCATATATATTACTCATTCTGACTCCCAACACCTTTCATGGGAGGAATAAGAAACATTAACCTACAATGATATTCCGAATTGGAATTTAGTAAGTCCAGTGGGTTCGGATATCGGATGGTTAATCCAAAAATATATATATATTACTAATTTCGATTTCTTTTATGTGTCAATTTTGAATAAAATTTAAATTTTATTTATTTATCATTTTCAAACTTGTAATCTAATATAATTTTATTTTCAATTTAATTTTTTTAATAAAAATTAATTTATTTAAAATCAATTAAATTTGATAATTTATTCAAAATCACACGATTTAATACTAAATTTAAATTTAATTAATATTTTTTAATTTTTATAAAAATAATAAAAGTAACTAATAAAAAAAATTGGAGAGAGTATGTAATACATAATAAATCAATCGAATTTTTGTAGATTAAATGGATCAAATAGTAAATAAATTATTTAAAAATTAAATTGAATTTATGTAATTTTTTTTTAATGAGATTGAGGTTAAAAAAATAAAAAATAAAGTTGGACGTGATAGTCTACGGTCCTGTATCAGAGTAGCATATATAAATATAAGTAATTCTCGTTTAAACATCCAGGGTTGCGATGCTTCAATCCTTCTTGACTCCACGCCGGCGAAGAAAGCCGAAAAAGATAGCACGATGAACAAAGGAATCGGAGGTTTTGAGATAATAGACGAAGCCAAATCCAAGATTGAATCCCAATGCCCTAACACTGTTTCATGTGCAGACATTTTAGCCTTTGCAGCTCGCGACAGTGTACTCCTCGCCGCCGGCAAATACTACGCCGTTCCAAGCGGCCGTCGCGACGGAACCACTTCGCTGATAAACGAACCAGCTAAAAATCTACCAGATTCATTTTTCAATGTACACCAATTGAAGAAAAATTTTGAAAAGAAAGGTTTATCAGTAGAAGAAATGGTGACGCTATCTGGTGCTCACTCCATTGGCGATTCTCATTGCTCTTCTTTCTCTAAGCGATTATATTCTTTCAATTCAACTTCTGCACAAGATCCTTCTCTTGATTCTGCTTATGCCGATTTCTTGAAATCTAAGTGCCCGGAAATTGGGACTAATGATCCTACTGTGCCATTTGATCCTACAACTCCAACCAAGCTTGATAATAATTATTATAGGAATTTGAAGGCTAAGAAGGGTCTGTTGTTCTCGGATCAGATTCTTTGGGATAGTTTTTTGACAAAGAAGATGGTGAAGGACAATCTTAATCACCCTTCTGCTTGGGCTTCCAAGTTTGCTTGTGCTATGGTGCATATGGGTTATATTGAGATTCTCACTGGTTCACAGGGGCAAATCAGGAAGAATTGCAGGGTTGTGAATTAGTTTTGTTATGTTCTTTGTATTTTGGATGTTTTTGATTGTTATTTAGATTCAATAACATTTCTTTCCCTAATAGGGAAATGAAATGATGTTATATGGAATGTTATTGTGTCAATTGCTTCTAATATATTGATTTGGATGTGTTTGAAGAAATTGAGCACTCTGCTTTTCAAAATTTGAGCTGGATATCACAGATTATAATGGCTGCTGCAGCTTATACATGGGTTTGGAAATTCCATTTCAGTTAACTAGCTTACAACTGAGTTCTTTGTGCTCTGGCTTTGCATCAGTTTTCTTGAGTTTCTTTATATATATTCTGATGTTCCATCTCTGCTATTTTTCGTGTTCTTGCACCACACAAACACAAACGAAACAAAATTATTCATAATTCTTCTGCTGTTTCAAATTCATCAAGCTGTCTCATTTGCTTAATAATGTTCCTGATTTCTGTTACAGGGGATCGGCTTTGGCAGAAGAAGAAAGTCGAAATGAGATGCTTCCCTTATAATAGGGATGATTTGTGTCACGTAGGAAGTTTATATGAGTTGTATTCACAATTACCATGAACACTGTCTTTATGTTTTTTTGGTTGCATTGACCTGTCTTCCTAAAAATGCACAAGACATAGGAATGTTCCAAATTTCTTACAAGACAGTATTTACTGTTTACTTTAGACATGAAATTTTCATCGTTCGATCATGTCCAAATGATTGCAAACTAAGCATGAAAAAGAAGAATAAATTATTTAAAGAAATAATATGATAGAAAATTAGTAACAGTAAGCGATGATTTTTCAAACCCTTAAATATCCAATTAGAGACGTAAATTTATAGTCCACCCATATTAATCAAAAAGCTCCAACTAGCTTCGTTTCAGCTCTGCAATTTCAATTCGAACTCAAAATTCCATGGATTCAACGCTCACAAGAACAAAACTCGAGTACTATGATCATATGTGGAAGCTCCAATCAAAAGCCACTATCATCTCCGTCTCCAAGGTATACTCCAACCCCATTATTGATTTTCACTTCAAAACCCTAGACTATAACTTAAAAATCTAACCTTTTTTTGGGGAATCGAAATTTGACAGGGAGATGATGGTAAAAATGCTTTGATATTAGACTCGACGATCTTTCACCCCCAAGGAGGAGGCCAGCCGGCAGACACAGGGTTCATCACTACTGTTGATTTGAGCTTCAAATTCATAGTTCAAGATGTTCGATCCAAGGATGGAGTGGTAAGATTTTCGAATTTTTGTATGATTTATATTGTTTAGCTGTTAATTAGGGCATTTTTTAGGTTTATCATTATGGAGCTATGGAGGATAATTCTGGTTCTGATGTAGAACTTGAGAGAGGAAGGGATGTTCTGCTACATGTTGACGAGTACAGACGCAAGCTAAACTCCAGGTGTATTGCAGATATTTTTTCTTTTTATAGGGGAACAGGGAGTGGAAACTTGAAAACTTGATCAGTTTTACAGCTCGGATGTCTCATTGGAGACGAATCATAGATATTTGTTAGCTATGAATTGTGAACTGGATTGGAATTAAAAATTGTATATAAATTGTTTTTTGTTCTTCCTTTGTTTGGCTTTTCTTTTATTGTTTAGGTTGCATTCAGCTGGGCATTTGCTGGATGAGTGTATGCAGATTGTGGGATTAGGACATTTGGAACCAGGAAAAGGCTACCATTTCCCTGATGGGTATATTTTAACTCTCTTTTCCTGTTTTTCTTTGGCCTTTTTAGTGTCGAATTTTTTATCAAGCTTGTGCTTCTTATCTGATTTAATTAGTTTAGGCTAGTAATCACACCAGATGCTATTCAGAGTATTGATCAGAGGTCATTCTGTAGGTTAACTTCCCAAAAGAGGCATAGTTAGTTAGTTTGCATTGTCCATTTTGGCAGGCCATTTGTTGAATACAAAGGGACAGTTCCTCCACATGAATTGGAAAACAAACAAAAAGAAATAGAGGTAGAAGCTAATGGGTTAATAGCTGCAGGAGGCAAAGTAAGTTCCTTCCCTTTCTTACTCTTCTATGTGAATCTGTTCCAGTACAGTATTATTTTATTGATGAAAGTCTTTTCTCTATTTCATAAAGGTTACGGCTGCTGTATTGCCATATGAAGAAGCTTCTGACTTGTGCGGTGGTTCTCTCCCAAATTATATTCATAAGGTTCAAATTCGGAAACTTCTCGTCTGCTGTTTTTGTTATTCAGTTATTTGGCATGATGATACGGTTCAAGTTGATGATCTTCACCTACTTAAAAATGAGTGAAACACAAATATAACATGAAAATCTGTCAGATCAAGTTTCAAAGTTTTCTTTAGCCTTCCTTTTGTATCTCTTTCAGGGAAGCATGCCTCGTATATTGAAGTTAGGAAACCTTCGTGGATGTCCTTGTGGTGGTACTCATGTTTCTGACATTTTGGAGATTACAAGTGTGAAGGTAACCGCCGATTACTTCAACTTTTCAACATCTGCATATTTAGTTATAATGAACTGCTGCAGATAAAGCTTTGAGTCCCTCTTTCACACCATTTGGGATTGACATTGTGTAAAAGATAAAGCTTTTGCATAATTTTTTTTATTGTTTCTTTCTCATCTAGAGAATGCTATATATCATTTCATTTCTTCAAACTTTCAATGGGTTAAGATTGATTCAGTCACTTTTCCAATCAAAATTCGGTTCTTAACTGTAATGGGCGAAAATTTGCGCTATGGCCTAAGAAGAATATTTTGTTGCCAAATGAAGTACAAAAGAAAGAAGAATATAAAATAACTTTGATGTTACATTATGACATTCTAACTTGATAAATCACCGGTCATAGCGAAACTGCACTGAGATGCTAATACCTGAATGGTGAAATGCATGTTTTCTGCATAAAAACTTTGATCAAAACTTTGGGTTTGAGTGTTCAGCTTTTTCTGATGAGAATTGTATATTGTTTAGGTCACTCAAATTCGGACTAAGAAAGGAGTGACTAAAGTCTATTACACTGTTGCATCTTAATGCATCGAGTCCAGGCCTCGGCGCTATGATGTGAAGATATGGAACTTCTATATTTTTGTACTATTTAGCAGCTGTTATTATGGAAAGAAGTTTCTTTGATATATGCTTGTGAGTTGGTGATTCAGTTTTGATGGAATTATATTTTAATCTCTTGTACTCTAATATAACGATTGCAATCAAGGAAGCCTCCACATTTATTTATGGGGTAAGCGGTAATTTTGCCACTAAACAATCGGAAGGCAAAAATTCAGTAGTTGGAGTGGAGTTTTGGGCAGTCAACAGTCCAAAAACTTCCAATGTCGGTACATACACTAAATTTCTGCTACATTATGATATGTAATATGGGTATGTAAGCAGGGAGTTAGCATTGCAAGTGGAACTGTACTTTAGCAATGACAGTGCTGGATTTAGCTGGATTTCACCCACTTGCTTGAGGTTAGTATACTAATAAGGGACATGTGGGCTCTGTACAGTTGCTTTCCAATTCATCCTGCCAGAGCTAAGTTCATCTCTCCTCTTTTTTTTTTTCTGCAGATACTATATATATGAAAGAAGTTTATTTTGAATGGTGGAAAATCTTTCTCAATATTCTCAGCTGCAAGTCAGACTAGTCCTTGTGGACCATAATAATAATAATAATAAAGTAATTATCCTTAAAAAATAATTGGAAATAATAATAGTGGTTGTGATTTTTGTTAAAATGAGAGCTGTGAATTGGGTGATTGTAGAGCTGCATATAGGACAGCAAGTTGTACCGTTGGGTACTGTTATGGCCCAGTAATTGGAAAATCTGATATGGGCCTCTGCTCTTATTAAATGTCTTATTCCCATATATATATATATATACACATTTATGTAGCCTCAACCACCGCAATTTTTGTTCTATTAGTAAAATATTCAAATCTGGAAATTACTTTCTTTTTCTTCATCCAACAACTGAAATATTTTCTCAAATTTGGTGTTAAAAAAATAAATAAATATTTAATATTTAAAATTAACTAATTTAATTAATATGGCCGGTTGCCAAATAAAATTACAAATAAAAATAAGGTATTTTCTTAATTTTTTAAATATGTTTTATTTTCATAATTCAATTTTTTACTTGCACAGAAAAAATGAAGGCAAAGTAAACGGTCCATATCTAGAATTTTAATATGAAAAAATACTCGTGGCATCTCATATGCTATCTTGGGATATTATAGTTAGATTTAACCCCTCAAAATACGAAAGGTTCTTTATTTATTTATCAAAATAAAGGTCATTCAAATTCTCTTATAAAATTCACTTGAATCTTGATCTCTAATAAAATTCTCTTTTTTCTTATGGGATTATATTAATGTATATATCTATACTTATTCTAATAAAATCATTTCAAAAATTATTTTCTTATTGCAACCATTTATTCATTATACGCGTATAATTGATAATCTATTGTTAATTTCATGTGAAATATATTCAATTTTTAAATTTTCTTTTGGATATTTTTTTTTATAATTCCTTTGTTATAGTTAGTTAGTCAGTACAGTTCTTTTCATATCCCTTTTTGATATATTTTTTTAAATAATTGTATAATATAATATAAGATTGAAAAAAATAAAAAAAAATTGGAATCAAATAATTGAAAATTACATCATTAATACATATGGAATAAATAGAAAATTTGAAGTATAAATTAATTAAAATTAAAGAGTATCTTTTGCTCAGATTGAATCTAGCGAAATTTTATGAATTAAACTAATAGTAAAATAATACACATGCAAAGTTGATTAAAACAAGTGAAATAGTAGTTAATATGTATAAGTATAAATAAATTATTAATTTTAATTATGAATTTGATTTAGGCAAAAAATTTTTCCTTTGCAATAAATTTATTTAGAAATTAAATTTGATATTCATGTCAATATTTAAATTATTTTCTTATTATTGACCTATTATAATTAAATACGTGCAAAAATTAAAATGTCAATAATTATAGTGGGTAGAGTCCGAATGGAGCTGGAAACATGGCATTTGCGGTAGCGATGGTAGATTGAACTTTGAAGTCTTAAAAAAAAAAAGTTCTCTTTCTCCGCCACCCAAATCTGCCTCTTTCAAAAACCAACGGTTTAGAATTTACAAATCCTCTGTAGATTCTCCACTGCTTCTAAATCTCATATTCTTCTCTCTATTTCTTCATGTTCCCGTGCCTTCTCTTTCTTCTCTTTGGTTTTTCTCTTTCACCATTCTCCAATTTCTTTATACTTTTTTAGTATACAGCGGTTTTCTTCATCTGGGCAACTTGGAGGATCCAAAAGCTGAGGTGGGTCTTCTCCTAAAATTGCTTTCTTAGTGTATTTTATATAGATTTGTATTAAAATTCACACCTTTAACACAATGGTGCTTTTTTTATCATATCGAATACGTGTGTTGTTTGAGAACTTTGAATTTGTATTTTGGATTAGATTTATGGAGACGAAAATTTCTGGCTCGAAAACCTGTATTCTTGGCGCCTATGTATTACTTGATTGCCTTAGATTGAATCTTTATGTTGTTTATATATATATATATATATATATATATTGGCCTATATATCTTACTTGATAGCTTTTAACATATTTTCTCATGTTTCAACTCAGCATAATTAGTTAATTTTGTTCAGTGTTTTTTCTTTGAGATTTTTGTGAAAAACGAAAAAGAAAATGTTTTTGTTCAATTTGTAGAAAAGTACAGGTCGAACTTGATTATGAAGCCTGGTTAATGGAGATTACAAAAATCACAAGGCAGGAGTGTTTGTGCAAGTTTTAAATTTGTTGATGTTTCTTTGAGCTTCAAGTTCTTATAATATGCATCCTCACTACCAACTCCAAATAATTTCTATATTTCAGTTTTTCACTGTAAATTTATTTCTTAGGGAATAACTCAACTTTGATTGACTCAAGATGTTCTTAATGATTTACATGTATTCAAAAAGATGCTAATAACTGTTGTCTACGGTCTCTGGTCTCCTTTGTTGTCTATTGTCTCTACTCTCCTTTCTAAGTTTGGTTGTGCTTCTCACTGATTTGTTTATAACTGCAGTTTTAGAGTCACTGAATTATGCGTATCATAGATAATTCATAAAATCCACGGCATTATTTCCTTTCTGAAGGAGACTAATGGTTGCATTTGTTTCTGTTATTTTAGCAATAAACATGCAAGGAGTAAGTTCAATTAATTCGGAAGGGGAGATCAAAGTAAGTTTTGGTTATCATTGCAATGGCCAAAGTGACAACTCTGGTATGCTTCCCAACGGGTATAACTCGCTGTGTAGCACTAAAATTCCACGGACCAGCAGCTTTTCTTGCTTGTCTGGTGCTGCCATAAGTGCAAATGCCACATTGGCCAATACCAATATCTGCAATGGTGTGATAGGAGCAGAAATTCTTCCTGGTTTGGACTCTCCTACTTCATTCAGGAAAGTCCTCTCGTCACCAAATCTTTCTAGGCTAGATATATTATCCTCATCTCTCCAAAGCACTATGTCATACTTAAGTTGCAGTCCATCCACTCCAAGCCCGCCAGAACATGATTCTTACTCATTAAAATCTACAATTGATTCTCCAAGAACTGAAGGCTTTCTTAATGCCACTGAAGTTCAAGTGGCAGGTGGAGCTGCTGGTGAAGATAGGGTTCAAGCTGTCTGTTCTGAAGAAAATGGGTGGCTTTTCTGTGGGATCTATGATGGCTTTAATGGAAGAGATGCAGCTGATTTTCTGGCAGGGACATTGTATGAGACCATTGTATTTCACACCAACTCTTTAGACTGGGAATCAAACCAGGATGGTGCTACAGCTTCTGATGGACTGTCTTTGGACAGTTCTATTCAGTATGCTTTTGAGGCTGGTACTAATCAGATTTCCTCCAATTCGTTTAGAACTGAAGTACTTGATAGCCTCGAGAAAGCTCTTAGTCAGGCTGAGAATGATTTCTTGAACATGGTTGAGCAGGAAATGGAGGACCGTCCTGATCTTGTTTCTGTGGGTTCTTGTGTCTTGGTTGTTTTCCTTCACAGAACAGATTTGTATGTTCTGAATTTAGGTGATAGTAGGGCTGTGTTGGCAACATATAATGGAGACAATGAGGTAAATGGGCTTGAGCAACTAAAAGCTGTTCAGCTCACTGATTGCCACACTGTTGACAACGAACTTGAGAGAACTCGAGTACTGAGAGAGCATCCTGATGATCCTGCAACAATAACAGGAGGAAAAGTGAAAGCAAAGTTAAAGGTCACCCGAGCCTTTGGAGTTGGTTACTTAAAAAAAGTTTGTATTATTTATCATATATATTTCCTTTTAAATTATTCATGGTATTTATCTCAAGGTTCACAGTGACAATGGAGAATTCTTATGCAGAAAAAACTAAACGATGCACTGATGGGTATCCTTCGAGTTCAGAATCTTCTAAGCCCTCCATATATATCTACGCAACCTTCAGTGAATGTGCACAGAATATCAAAGTCTGATCAATTTGTCATAGTTGCAAGTGATGGACTGTTTGATTTCTTCAACAATGATGAGGCAGTAAAGCTTGTCCGTTCTTATATTTTGAGCAATCCAACTGGTGATCCAGCCAAGTTTCTATTGGAGCAACTTGTGCTAAGAGCTGCAGAATGTGCAGGTAAATTCCTTGGTGTTGGCAAGGTCTATATCTTCTTTTATGTCCATATTTATAGAGAGATTTTTATTTTCAGAAACCTGTTCGTTTTCTTTTCCTTCTTGTTTTCCAAGATAAATGAGCCTGTTTAGTTTTTCATAATTCACCAATGTAGCTTTGATTCTTTATGCAGGTTTCACAATGGAAGAATTGATGAGTATACCAGCTGGCAGGAGAAGGAAGTATCATGATGATGTAACTGTAATTGTGATTGTCCTTGGAACGAACCATCGCACATCAAAGGCATCTACTTACATGTAAGTTTTCATCTGGGTATTCTCTACAGTAAAATATCCAGCTTGTATATAAAACGATGTCAGGGTGTTGGTCTGTATCACAAAACCAGTGATTTTTGGTATGGCATCCACTTTTATTCTCAAGGGCTTTGTAAATAAGCACATGGAACTTCATTTTTCCTTATTATTTAAATCCAAGAATAATTTTTTCTATCCAAAAGATTAAGCATTGCAGATGAATTATTTCTTTTTATAATCTGAACTCTATTGATTGCTCCCCTTCTTTTTATGCAATCTGGTAACATTAATCTCTCAGTGAAGGTGGAGCTACTATTAAAACATGCTAATACTTATCTGTTTCTGCATCTTTCATTTGCTGGATTCCACAATCTTTCATGCCCCACAAGCATATGATGCTCTTTATGAGCGAATAGCTAATTGTGGTTGAACTTATTTATGCCAGTGATTGTGAGAACCTCAACCAATGAACATGGGCTTTTAAAGTGTACTTTACCATCTTAAGGATGAGAACAAGTTCCCACTGGATGGGATTGTCTCTCCTTTCGGAATCGTTCACTCTTTTTATTAAAACAAGTGATGGAGAGTGGCCTTTATTTAAAACTAAGGATTGGTACCAAAAACAGTTGTTTATGATCTTTCTAAGGCTTTATTAATCCTTACATAATATTTTAGTCGGACCAAATGACCATTCAGTACTAATTTGTTTTATGCTTTTTTTCTTCCCTTCCTCCTGAAAAGAAACAAAAGAAACTATATATTTTTGCTCCTAAATACACTTTTTCACTCTTTCTCATATAGTAAAGAAAGATCTAGGATGATATATTCTAACATATATACGTCTCCAACTTTATTCTTAAGAAAATATTCCAGGCTAGCATGGCCATCAATTGAATTGATTCTAGATGAGCAAGGCCAAGTATATGGCTTTGGCTACCCCAGTTGCACATATAAGCATACTTGTATAGGCTATTATAGTGCATTCGAGCAGTGATATAAATCTCCTTGGATTTGTCTGTGTTTTAAAAATGTGCTTGGCCATTCATCAAAAAATAGTTCTCAATTCCTAAAGCTACTACAGAACTTCTCTGCTTGTACAAGCTTGTCTTTTTTCTGTATCTCCTTTGGCTTTGGCTACCCCACAACACTGGATTGCATACCAAGTCTGTTGAATTCATAATTACTAGAGCATCTTTAGTTGCCTGTTTCATTTATTCAATTGTGTCATGCTCGCATTGGGTCTATGACTGTAATTAAGAGTTGTGTATTGACCATTTTCTTTAGAACGAGACCTAGGATATAAAGCACATAATACATGAAGCTTTTCCATTATATCTAGTTTTGAGACCTAGGATATAAAGCACATAATACACGAAGCTTTTCCATTATATCTAGTTTTAGTACATGCACACTACGTATGCTAGGGATGATCGCGAGGTGGAGCGGAGGCGGAGAGTGCCTTCCCACCTACTGCCCCGCGCAAAGGCATGGCGGGGGCGGGGCGGGGCGGGAATCGAAAGTATTTCGGGGGAAAAAATCCCCCCGTCCCCACGGGGATCCCCATCCCTGCAGGTATTCCTGTCCCTGCATAAAAAATATTTTTATTTTTAAAAAAAATTTAATTATAACAAAAATATAATATTTAATAATTAATTATAATTGAAAATATAATATTTAATAATTAAAAATATAAATTTAATTACAAATCAAACTAATATAAATTTTAACAATTGATAAAACAAAAATTAAATATAATTTAAAACTAAATTATATAAATATAATTAAATTTAGTAATTTAATTTCGGGAACGGAGAAATTCCGGAGCGGGGACCACAATTTCCATCCCCGCCCCGAATTCTAAGTCGGGGAATACTTTTTCCCCGTTTTCATCCCTACAGAAGAATTTTTCGGAGATTTTTCGCCCCATTCGGGGTGGATCCCCATCGGGGACGGGAATTTTCCGCCCTGATCATCCCTAACATATGCACCACTGGTTATCCTATAGCGCATAAAAAATAACTGCAAGCCAACCTCTTGGACTTCAAAAGGAAAAGCATATATACACTACATATGCACCGTTGGTTATATCCTATAGGGGAATCAAAAACAACTGCAGGCCAGCCATTTGAATCTCAGAAGGAAAAGCATATTCCCACATGTCGTAACCCCAAAATTTTTCCCTTTACTATATATAACAAAATAATGAAAATATTACCGCCATACTTTGACCTCTTCCCTTGCCATCACTTTAAGTGCAAAATTGATTCTCTTGTCCCTTCTTCAGCATCTGATTAATGGAACATCCATGAGCATTTTTTTTCATCACTAAAATAGAAGAAAGAGTCCAATGGGTGGTAACTCCAGGATGTTGCGATGCTGGGAGATAAAAGAAAGGACCAGGATATTCCCTAGGGTATGCCACATTATAAATCGATGCATGCACTGAAGGGAAGTGGGACCCATGTGAAAAGGGCACTGATAGTTGACGTGTAGGGCTGAGATTACCTGGTCCCACAACTTGAGTCGTGCCCATCCCTTGAGTTTGATAGGCAGCACCTGCAGCTGCACCAGATGATGGCGAGGCTTCACTGCTACTATCATTGTCTCTCTTCTATCCTTTCTTTTTCTTCTTTTTACCTCCAACTTTGACACCATTACCACCCTCACTTTCACATCCTTTGTTCTCCACTGTGGGCAACTCCACACCAACCGTGGGATTTGCATTTTCTGGTAACTTCCCAACATCCTTTGTCTCATCAGTAAATTGAGCAGATATTTTCTTCTCGTTATCACTCGAGTCTTGGCTGCTCTTTGGGTCTTTCTTCTTGTGTATGTTCTTTGGTTTGCCTGATTCCCTTTCCTCTAAAGGTAGTTTTTCTGGCCAAATTTCTGCATGCTTGCCTTTTTAGAGGAATTTTTTTTTATCAAGGTCTCTACTTGGATGTTGCCTGTAACTGTGACTCTTTGTTGCTGTGAATCAACTATTGCAGTATAAACACCTAAAACCAAGGACTCAAGGAGTTGAAAACATAGAGAAACAAATATAAAATATAAAATATGAACCAGACTCTACTACTAGTAATGGAGAAAAATAGAGGAACAAGAAAAGGAATCTCTTTTGTTGAATACCATCAATGCCTAGTAGAACTTTCTTGAGCTTTCTTCTGCAACCTTGGCAGTGCATAGAAACTTTCAGAATCCACGTCTGAAAGTCAAAGAAAAAATGGATTTTAAATAGAGAAAAGGGTATTGAAGCTAGTGAAATGGAACTTTTAAAGCAGATAGGAGCGGCGACCAACCTGGCATTTCAGAGCCTTTGAGCTTGGTTCTTCAACAAATGGGGTTGTAGCCATTAGAGAGTCTCTGAGGAACTGATTATCAAGCCTTGAGGGTTGCCAAGTAAGAGAGAGAGAGAGAGAGAGAGAGAGACAGCTAGCTACCTGTCTTTGCTTAAAGCTTTTAACAAGTTTAAGCAAGTAATCACTTCAGCGTTAAAGAAAGCAAATGGTACTAAATTGTGGAAGACAGAGGAGATGAACTGACCACCTTGAAACCGCCGGTTTTGATTTTAGTAATGGAAGGATTGGCATAAAAATCGGTCATAAACGATTTCGGTTTACAACAGTTGCTATTCAGTTTCGGTTTTAGTTTGGTATAGAAAATTATTTTTGGTTTGATTTTAATATTATTTAATTAAAGCAAATGGAAAAAAAATAGTAACACAATTAAAAACATTTAACTTTAAACTAAAGTTTAGTTTATTTTATTTTTTAATAAAATTACTATATAAATAATTAACATTTTTTATATTTTTTCTTTAATATTAAAAATAAATACTCATTCATGTCGTTGCATTAAATTAGATTGGATCATGTAATAGCGCAAAATCTATATATATATAAGCCAAAAATTAAAACTGTGAGTTTGTGCTGGTTTTTATTTTTAAAATTTAAAATCAAAATAGAATTATCTTTTTACGGTTTTTACTAGGGGTGTGCAAAAATCGACCCGATCAATCCGAACCGATGCATTTGGGTGGGATTAATTGGGTTGGTCGGTCGGTTTGATTATTGATGTTGGATATTAATCGGATTCGGATCGGGTGAAACCCGACTAACCCAAACAACCAGAAATTTTTAATATATAAATAAAAAATTATAATTTATCTACAATATTAATTAATATATAATATATATTTAATGTAATTTTGAAATTTTTAGCTTATTATTTTTTTTAAAATATTTTTATGGTATTTAATATTATTTATTTGTATTGATTTAGGATTTTAATTTAAATATGTAAATTAAAAAAATTAAATTCGGGTTGTTCGAATCAGTCCCAAAAAATATCAGATTGTTCGGGTAGGGACCCAATATTATATAGGATAGGGTCGAGTGAGGGAAATATGTAAATTTCGGATTAGTCGGGTTCACCTGAACCCAATCGATGCACACCCCTAGTTTTTACTATAATTTAAAAGCACAAATCATTTATTCCGGTTTGATTGATTTGGTTTTGATTCGAACCATGAGCATGGTGAGCAGGGTCAATTTGTTAAAGTTTTGAGGCTATTTGACATGGAATTAATTCTCTCCCTCTCATTTCCGATTTTGGCATTTACTTTTGGGATTACGCATGTGAAATATATATTTTCGGTACAACGGTTCAAATACCATATTAGCAAGATTAAATATCATACATTCTAAATTTTCAAAAATTGAAATATCTTGTTCAATTAGGATCGTAATTTCAGCCACATTGTAGGATAACAAACGATGTCATTTCATTAAAGGGTTTAGCAACATCAAATTCAAATCATCGGTTTCGTTTAAGAAAATGCATACCAAGCCATCTTCGGAGCAACAAAAACCAAAATCGCAGCCGACAGGTGAACAGAATGGAGTTAATTGAGTAACCCTTTTTCCTTTATGTTCATTTGGGATTCGAAGCTCACTGCATATAACTCCTTCATTAACACTTAAGAGAATCAAACCATTATGCCATATATATCTAATAAGAATGAAACTAAACAAATCTCCCTCAATATGCCGTGCTAGACATTGCATATATAGTTGCAACAGAAAATTTTATTCGAAGACGAGAAGCTCATCTCCAAATATGAGCATTAGTACAAGCAATGCGTGCTTTAACATTGTAATCGCCTAGTTTTCACTTCTCTTATCAGTATCCTCGGATGAAGCATGTGTTTCCTCATCTTTTACTTCAACCTTGTTCTCTGAAACTTCTTTAGCATCTCCTTCAGTATCCTGAAGCTGCATGTATTCATAAAAGGATCAACCTATATGCTTGGATAATTTCTGCTACAGAAATTAGAAGAGAAGGCGGAGGAAAACTCGAATTACCCCTAAACTCTTCAGGCTAGCAGAGACATCTTCTTGTTGCTGCTGGAGCGTGCTCCTAAGCTCTTGAAATTCCTATATTTTGTTTGTATTAACATGGATATACTAATAAATGATTCCTAAAAGAACTTGGGATCATATTCCTGGGACCAACACTCACCGAGCGAAGTTGCTCCACCTCAACATTTAATGATTTCTTCAATTCCGACAGCTCCTGCACAAGAAAAGGAACAATTCAAAAATATTCAATGCAAACACAATCAAAAGACAGGTTCAAAATGTATTCTTTACAATAACTCACAAAATGTATTCTTTTCCCTTCAAGCCACATCAACATAATTTATATGTTCATAAATTGTATATGGCCACAATATTTAGAGAGAATGGCATGTTACATCAGTTAGGAAAACAACAGTCAGACAGATAGAGAAGCAGTACTTACATCACGATAGATTTTTACTTGAGTGTCCAGCTTTGATCTCCAATTTTGCAGATCCTAATAAGCAAATACAAATTGTACTCTCCATGATCAAATTCTAAAAAAGAATCAAGAAAAAAAAGGGATTCTTATAAACTCGAACAGATAAATGCACTTGCCTGTTTCAAGCCCTGAATTCTACCGATAAGCTCTGTCCTCGATTCATTGAGTTCCTAAATACAACAAGAGCAATAAACAATATCAACCCCACATGTTTTCTATCAGAGAAAAGCAGAATATGGAAGAAAAATAATCATTTTTACGAGAACCCAAATGAGAAAAAACATAAATTTCTGAGTAAGAAACAAAAACAACTTAAAAAAAATAAAATTACACTAAATAGTTAAATCGAAGTGAAAATACCGCAATCTTCGAACCAATGGGTGTTATGTTCTTCTTCTGCAACAAAAAGCCATACCCATAATTTAATTTCAAGTGAACATGAGAAAAGTTTCAAATCAACAGCTAGATCTACCAATATATATATATATATAGAGAGAGAGAGAGAGAGTACGGGAGCGAGAGGAGCGGGAGAAGGTAGAGGTGGAACTGTGGAATCAGAATTTGCCATTTCTTTGATAGATTAAATCGAAGAAATAATTGGAGTTTGAGGGGCTTAATAAAGTCTTTAACTTTATTAAAAGCTTCAATTTTTGAAATGAAGATCGAAGAGAGAGTGGAAGAAAAACTCAAAATTTGAATTTGAAGGGTGCGTTTCGGCGGGCAAAGCGAAGAGTTGACTGCAATTTATCTGTGCAGTGCTGGTGTTGTTATATAGCTCAGCTTGGGGACTTTGACGATTTTCCAAAATTAAATTAAATTTTGTCACCAAACAATTAATTTAAAATGTAAAATAAAACAAAAACTAATAATAATAGCTTTTGATGAACACAAGAGGTGCGTGAGTGGGCCCTGTCAGTTTCATGTTGGTCCATAGATAGATCCGATCCGATCTGCTCCCAGTTCTTTTGTTGGCCCAAACAATACCCACAAGTTCTTTTATTGCAAAAATTACTTTTTCTTTTTTTATAATGGTCGTTAACCTTTAAAAATTATATAATTACGTCTTTAAAATTAGAGTGCCAATGGAATATGATCAATTAAAAAATTAATAATTTTAACTATAATTGATTTTCAATGATAAAATTTTAAATATTATAAACTAAACTGTTAGTTTTATTAATTAAATTCGTTGTTAAATTAAAAACCTTCGTACACTTGAAGTTATTAATAAATTTGTTATTTTTATATATATAAAAAAGAAGCAAAAACAACAAAACCGCTACATTAAAATATAACATTTTTCTCTTTAAAAAAAAATAAGGGTTGATCACGGGACGGGCCGGAGGTCAGGAATTCATCCTCACCCACTGCCCCACTAAGGGTAGGAAATCCCCGTCTCCAATTGAATAACGGGGAAAAAAATTTTCCCGTTCCCTCTCCATGGGGAATCCACCTCCGGAGGGGATCCCTCTCCCCCGTAAAAAATATATATTTTTTAATTTTAAAATATAATATTTCATCATTAATTATAATTAAAATATAATATTTAATAAATACAAAATATATAGGCACATGAAATTGATTTTTATTATCAAAAAATCAATTTATATTTATACAAATGGCATAAGTATGAATAATAAAAAAATCAAGGCATATATATATAAAATACTAGGATGGATACACCTCATTTTCTGTCTCCATCCCCCTTCGCCTCGAAATTAAAGTTGAAGATTTTTTTATCCCTATTTTTATTTCCGTTGGAGAAAAATTAAAATATTTTTTATCCCGTTTGGATCGGATCTCCGTTGAGATCGAAGATTTTTTGTCCCATGACGATCGCTAAACAAAATGTTTCGAAAGGAACAACCTAATAGGCTAATAACATGTGAATCAATTATATTGAGCAACGATTAAAGCTCCGTTTGGTTTAACTAATAAATACAGTCAGTAACGGATATCACTTACTGGTAGTAGATACTTAATATACTAGCAGTCCATTGATAATTATTGTTTAAGTGTTTGATAAAATTATTATCGTTAATTGTAAAATTACCAAAATGGATATACTTTTTAATTTAAAATTATATTTTTGTCATGATAACAATCGAACTTAAAAATCGGTTCAACGGTTCGATATTAACCGAGCATACTGTTCAATTAGGACTCCCTAAACTGACCAAATATTCGAGTTAACCGGGCTATAATTTGGTTAAAAATATATTTCAAAAATACCGCTACCACGGCAGGCAAACAGTTACCACTAACTCCCATTCTTCGCGAGAGTCGCAAAAAATGAGTTAGTGGCGGGAAAGAACGGAAAATTCCCTTCATATCTCCTGCAAACGTGCTGGCTCCTTGTATAAAAAGAAAAAAAAACAGATATGAAACGCTAACTGATTCTTTTGCTAAAAATTCTTACTATTTTACACATAAATTCTGACTTGACCGTCAGAGATTCCTTTGTCGAAAATCCATCAATTCTTGTTTATTTTTTGTAGGTGATCGCAAAGAACTTGCTGCTCATTTGACCTGTCATCATATCACATTAATAAATAAGATAAATAATAACATAATATAAAAATTTATAAGTTTCTCAAACAATTAGTGTAAAAAAAATATGTTAATCAATAAATATAAATATTCATAAATGCATGTAATATATATTTGTTACGAGTTTATAAACAATTTTATATATATTAATTTTTAAGTTGAAAATATGTATAAATTTGAAAAATTGATGTATTTGGGTATAAAAAAGATAATATATGTATAAAAATAATGAATAATCTTTATTTTATGGGATAAAAATACTTCAATTAGAAGATTATAAAATGCTTTAATTGCAACATGCTAGTTTCAATCTAAAACTCACAAACAAAATCAATTCTTTGCAGCCTCAAAGTAAACAACAAAAGCAAAACCTTCATGCCTGGGATTCCGGCTAATTTAGTGACTTTTCATTTTTAATTGTCACAATTACGAATATACCCTCATCTTTGTGCCATAAAATTAGTCATTTCTTGTCCAACTTTGGAATTATTTATCAATTACATAAATATTAATCAACCGCCGCCATATTAGAATCCTGTCTCTTTCATTTTCTTTTATAAAACTCGGTCAAATAAAGTCAACCTTAAAATTTAAAATCAACAATCAAAATTCAGAATATCATTTTTTTCTGATATTTTTTATAATTAATATATATTTTCGAAGAAATTAAAACACGGGATAAAATGAAAAATATTGTTCTAATTTTTTTTCTCTAAAGTCACATTATTTTTATAAAAAAGCCCTTTTTTGCAGAAATACAAATTTTTAACAAAACTTTCGCTAGCAATGATTAATTTAAAAGATTGCACAATAGAAAACTCACAAATACAGAAAAAATAAATTAGTAAATTAAAATATCAATTATACAATTACGTTGTGTTTATTAATTTTTTGAAAAACTAATAATCTGTAAAAATAATGTTCCCTTTACATAAAGTATTTAGTCCATAAAACTATTAAGAGAAAGTCCATTGATTTATTACAGTCTATTTCTTCTAGATATAACATGATATTGTATTTTAGGACGAAACGCGGTCGTTTACTTTTAACAGCCGAAAAATAATTATTCAAAGGCTAATATTTCTTTCTTCGAGTTAAAGAAAATAATAATTTAAGGCCCAAACACGGCCTTATTACCCATACGTAGAACCAGACCAAAACTCGCAACTCGCTACTCTTCATCTTCTCTCTCTTGTCTTGTCTGAGTTCTGTTTCGCAAAATATTTGTCTTCCAGCTGTGTCTGACCCGACTTAGCTGAACTCAGTAAAAATGAGTCAAGAATCCTTCATATACAGCTTTGTTGCAAGAGGCACCATGATTTTGGCAGAGTACACTGAGTTCACCGGCAACTTTCCGGCGATCGCAGCTCAGTGCCTTCAAAGATTGCCTTCCTCTAACGACAAGTTCACCTACAATTGTGACCACCACACCTTCAATTTTCTCGTTGAAGATGGTTATGGTAATTTAATTTTCCTCTGCCACTTTTCTTCTATTTTGTGAAAAGTTTGCATCTTTTTTAGGGAAATGAGTAAAACAGAATGGAGAGCTGAATCACCCGTGAAAGTAAATGGATCTAGCAGGAAAATATGTTTTTAGTTTTGGATTTGCTGGTTTACTGTTTAGTTTCCCAGAAAATTGAGCAAAGAGAAACTGATTGTTTAAAGTAGCTAGAGATGGTTCAAGCTGTGAAAGAGTTTAAATCCATGCAAAAAAAAAAAAAAAAAAAACTGTCAAATTTCTAGACCTAGTAAATCAAGGGGCGAACTTAGTTTAAATAAACTTAAGTTTGCTATTCATGCATGAGATGAAGAATTGATTTATTATTGTTTCTTGAGGAAATTTAAAGCATAAATCGCAATTAAAGTCTTGGATTGGTATTGGTTGCTTCCTTGGTAGTTTTAAAGATTATTTTTTGCTCAACAAAAGGCTGATATTGATCTTTTTAAAGGAATCAAACGAGTCTCTAGCCATACGCTTTCTTGCAAGTTTGATAATATGTTCCATGCTTTGGGTTTCAGTTGCTAATTCATGGTTGAAAAATCACCACCACAAATTTGCCTAAATGAGTAAATCTTTCCAGACTCAAGATTCTTGGGTTTTGGAAATGAAAGTTCGAGTCTTGGATCCCTTATCACTAGTGAAACAGGTCAAACCCAACGTTAATGTTGTTTTTCCTTGCCTAAGCCTGGTCTTTGTAGACCAATGCAATGATAAATTGACAATGTATGAAAAGCAATAGTACTGCATGTAATTGGCTGATTATCGTCAGGTTTATCCTTGATAGACCCAGTCTGAGTACTGTCGATTTTATCATCTTTACCATGGTGGTTGTGGCATTGCTGCACTATAAACTTTTATCCTCCGCATTTCAGGTTTAGAAATTTTATCAACAATATCTCTGTTGGAAACAATCTCATTGATATGGTTTTGATGCTTGAGTTGGCATATAGTTCTAGGCATTGGTTTGAAGGATTTGATGAGGGGATAATACTTGCTAAGTTACTCGCACATGCATGTTCTGATATGCTTATATGTGATTTTATTGGTCAAGTGAATTCACATTAGTTGTGGCTAGTATGCTTGATTCTGATGTGGTCTACCCCCCCTTTTTTTTTTCTGTGTACGAGTTTGCATCAGTAACATAGTGAGGAAAGTTTTAATCCTTTGGCTTCTTGACATTGTGCAATCTGCTATTTGCAGCTTATTGTGTTGTTGCCAAAGAATCTGTTAGCAAGCAGATCTCTATTGCATTTTTGGAACGTATGAAAGCAGACTTCAAGAAGAGATATGGGGGTGGTAAAGCAGACACAGCTGTTGCCAAGAGTCTCAACAAGGAGTTTGGGTATGTCTATCTATCTAGATCTATCGACTATCTGTACCCAAAAAAAAAAGTAAAACAAACTTAGGAGGAAAAAAAAAAAGCTCTACAAAGAATTTCGTATTCTTTTGTTTATATTTGGTGTGTTCATCTTTTTAGGCCAATTATGATAGAGCACATGAAATATATCATCGACCACGCTGAAGAAATTGAGAAGTTAATCAAAGTGAAGGCTCAAGTTTCAGAAGTTAAAAGTATAATGTTAGGGAACATTGACAAGGTGAGTGACTTGCACTGGAAACACATGAGGCTAATTCAACAATTTTATAGGAAAAAAGCTTGCTTTTTTTCAATATTTTGGATACTCCTAAGAATATTATAAGTATGCAATTGGGATCTTCTTTGCATGGTAACTAAAGGCCAGTTGTTAAAAGTATTATTTGAACCACAAAAACAAAATCTGATGGCCATAATCGAGTAAGTTGTAGGTCAAATTATGGTTCTATTTAGACCATTCTCCTAGTGAGATATCTTTTGATCCTTGCCATGATAGAAATGGCAACTTTGAGTGATCAAACTGTGCTTCGGTCATATGTTTGCTCCATTATATCTGTTTAAAAATCTGAACAAAGCTGAATTGGCATTGTGACTGTAAAAATGCATATCGACTTTTTTATACCTTTGGATTAATCGTTTTGTACTGCATTGAGTGATAAATCAAGCAGAAAAATGGCATGTTTCGTGTTTAGTTGATCCATTTGCACGTCTCAGGTTATTGACAGGGGCGAGACGATAACAAATCTTGCAGACAAGACAGAGAACTTGCGCGATCAGGTAAGTTCAGCTAGTTATCTGACAAGAATAAGTTGAAACATCCACTTATTCAGAACCTGACGATTTCTGTGTTGTAATATTCAGGCTAAAGCATATAAGAAACAAGGTACACAAATCCGACGTAAAATGTGGTACCAGAACATGAAGATTAAGATGGTTGTTCTTGGAATCTTATTGCTTCTTGTTCTTATAATATGGCTTTCCATTTGCCATGGATTCGATTGTACGAACTAGTAATTCTTGAGCAAACGTAGAACTTCAGTTGGTGCACTGGTACACAAGAAAGCTTTCAAACAGAGGAATTTTGGCCGATGCTCATCGAAGAATTTGAGGGCAGTTATCAGAAACTGAGAGAAGTGTCTTGTGTTGTACCTTCTATTGTCAAATATTATACAACATTTTTAAAATTTTTCTTTCTTCTCATATAGAAATACAATTTGTTAAACAATGTTAATGCGAATCAATCTTTTTCTTTCCTTATTCTTGTGTAAGATTTCAAGCTTCAATTGGAATTTTCATAAATTATTAAAAAAGCCTGAAGGTATATTTTCATTTGAAGCAATGTTATACCTTAAGTTTCCAAATCTCAAACGGATATAAAGTTGCAAAATTTTTACTCTGTTCGTTAATATTTTGTGATGTATAAACAGAAAATTTACAGTAGCAGCAGTACTTAGCAGACAATTGAGTTGAGACGTCTGAAATCATTTCAAGCATGATTGATGTGTGTTGCCATAGTTCCATTGGCCATGCTTTAAATTTGGGCTACAAAGGCAAATCCAAAGCCAGCCCAACTTGCAAGATCATTTCTCTCCCAACAAGTTGGACTGAGATTGGCCCCTTATTAAGTTATTGCACCAGTTTCCCAAAATTTCTCATGTCTTGCTTCTGAAAATCTGAATTTTTACCAATTAAGTTCTTCATTCTAGCAAATATTAATTAACCCAAATATCAACAATATCTGATAAAATGGAAGATAATAATTACTTTATTCACAAGTAAGCGTTCACTTTCTTTTTTCACTAAAATTAAAAACTTATTAATTTGTGCTCTAAAAAAAAGATAATTAATTTGCTCCATTATTAAGAGTTTATTGTAAAAAGAAGATATATTCTTAAAATATCATATTCGAATATATCATATTATTTAAAAATAAGTATTTTAAAGAAAATTGAATACTTATTTATAAATAAAATGAATAGTATATTATGACAATATATCCTGCTATATTGGATACTAATTCTTCATCTACGGAAAACCAATTCAAATATATTCTATCATGCATCTCAATTTTAAATTGAATTTAAATTTTTTAATATTGTACTCCCTTCGTTTTTTTTATTTGTCACTTTTGTTGTTTTCACTAAAATTAAGAAATAATAAAGAGACTAAAATTTAGTATTAAATTATGTAATTAAGATTAAATTATCAAATCTAATTGGTTATAGCTTTATTGGAAAAGATAACTAAATTACATTGAAAATTTAAAAGCGACAGATAAATAGAATTTGAATTTTACTTAAAAGTGACAGATAAAAATGAACGAAAGGAGTATTAGTTAGAGCTTAATTCGTTTTACTGCGATGTCAACATGATTCCCTGTTACTTGCGGCTGCAAGTTCCAATACATTACTTTCCAAGTCATAAATCCATTGTTATATATAGTGGTGGTTGATAATAACTTGAAAACATTAAAGAAATAATAATAGAATGGGAAAGCTTATAGGGTAGGTCGGCAACGGCACCCCATAAATTAATTATATTTATTACCTTAAATTCCAAGCTAGGGTACGTGCATTTCTTCATGTGCTTTTATTTTTATAATTCTCAATATTCTAATATTAACGATGAGATCTTTGCCATCAATTACAGATTTAGAGAGAAAGGGATTTGTCTATTAACTCTACAAAAGAGCTTTCAGATTAATTGGACCACTGCCAATAATCTGGTTAATGGTTCTATATAAATATCAATAACACCGTTTCTTGTTAGAAAAAAGTTTTGCAAATGGCATCAATCTTGGAATTATTTTAATGGTAATTATTCGCTTTATGTATTTGTCAAAAAATAACAGCAGCAAGAGGTGTCAAAAAGTTTAAAAATAATAAAATTTCAAATGTCCAACATGATTTTAATAAAATTTAAATATCGAAATGACTGATATCAAATAATGATGTTTGGCTTTGTATACACACTAGAGTTTATAATTTAACTAGCAACTCATTACTTGCATACGTTGAGGTCAATAAATAAATATTAATAATATCTAAGACATGATTTTGACCTAAGAAATGAATGAGGATGGCACATGACAAGACAAAGGCTGTGGCCATCAAAATCAAACTCATGAGATGAGAAGACAAAATAGTATCTCTCTTGCCCCATCCTTTGGTATTGGATAGGATTCAATTTTTTTTTTTCTTTTGGACTCATTATGATTTGGATAAAAAAGAAAAGCAAATTATTAATTGCTCTCAACTTCTTCATTTCTCTCTTCAACAAAGGAAGAAGAAGAAGAAGAAAAACTAAACTAAAAGAAACTGACTACTCACTGAAAAAAGTTCATTGCAGCCCATTCAAATCAGGAATGGGACTTCTTGCCTCAAGCTACATGCACCTTTTTTTTGAGAGAAAGCTACATACACCTTACTTACATTAACTTTTCCATTTTTAGCCATGTGTTGGTATACACAGACTTATCCATATTAGATAATGTGTGTATATGTAATCGTTTAATACCTGAATTTGGACCAAACAATTTCGTAGATAATTCGAATTTTATCCAAATAGGTACGTATAAAGTATAAATCACTATCCAGGACATAAATTCGAAACATTTGATTAAAAAACAAAAAAACTTATATCATCTCATTTCAAGTGGTAATAAATTCTTTTTATTGACAACCCTTCGATTAATTGAAAAATGTGTGGTCAAAACTGGCTTGAAGATGAAATAATGAGGTTCAATGGGATTGGAATCATTTCAATAGTTAAATTGGTAAAAAGGGTTTAAAAAAAAGCATGTAAATGAACTATGTGATTTTTATTTTAAATATTAGAGCGTAGACAGCCGATTTAATTATTTAAAAAAATGATAAGTGCAAAACGCAATAAATAAATAGTTTGTTAATTAGGTTTAGGACAATCGTGTCTATGATTGATTTGTCATGTGGATCTATCGTGAGTTATCATTCATATGAATACAATTCATATATATTTATATATAATAAGGTTGTAGTGAATTTGGATTGAAAGATTTCCACATATAAATGCATATACTAATTAGTTATAGTACATGTCGTTTGGATAGTAGTTGTAGATGGCTTAGCTAAAAGGGTTTGGTCTCATGCAAGCTTTTCAATATTTTTTGGAAATATTTATATCCACAGGATTTTATTTATTTATAACTTGCAAGTGAATTAGAGAATGGGTTCTTCTGCTAACTTTTTTGTCAGTTCAGTACAATTTTGGCTCGTCTTAGAGTTGGAGTGATAGTTTATAGAGGGAAATTAACAAAAATTGAAGATCATCCTGACTACATACTTTACGTTTGTGATTTTATTTATGAGAAAATCTGAGGATAAAATGCCTTGTATAAAAGGAGATTTTTATTTGTTTTTTTTTCCGATAATATGCTATTGGTTTTTTTTTTTTTTGCATTATGAATAAATTAATCATGAATCGGAATAGATAGCATCCCAATAGAGTTTCAACCCTAAAATAGCAACAACATCAATAGCAAAAGCATGAAAGTTTATGAGATATATATGGGTCAATTTCACCCATGGTCACTGAACTTAGGCCATATTACCCAAAAGTAACTGACTTATTTTTTCTAACATAAATGTCACTAAACTTAGTACCTTTTTTCATAAAAGTCATGTTCACCGGTTTCCGGCGACGATCTTGGCCGGAATGCTGACGTGGCATGCCACGTCAGCAGTCCTTTGCCGGAATGATGACGTGGCACGCCACGTCATCCGCCACGTCAGCAACCCTTGCCAAAATGATGACGTGGCACGCCACGTCATCCGCCACGTCACGTGAAGATGCCACGTCAGCCGCCATGTCACCTGTTGAAATAAACAAATGAGAAAATGACACATGTCAACCCATTTGCCTTAACTAAATCCAAATTGGGTCATCCATCCAAATTGGATCTTGCTAAGGTAATGGGCCTCCAACCTTATAAACCCATACCACTCCCTTTATTTTTTCAATGTGGGATATGGGAAGCTTGAGAACATGACATTTTCATGGTTTTTCTAGCTTTTTTAACCATTGAATCCATCACATTTTCATGGTTTTTTTTGCTTTAACCATTTCTAATTCTTTCATGGGATGTGTATGTGATGGTTAAAGCCAAAAAAACCATGAAAATGTGATGGATTCAATGGTTAAAAAAGTAAGAAAAACCATGAAAAAAGAATAATCTTCTCAAACTTTATTTTTTCATGGTTTTTCTTGCTTTCTTAACCATTGAATCCATCACATTTTTATAATTTTTTTGGCTTTAACCATCACATACACATCCCATGAAAGAATTAGAAATGGTTAAAGCAAAAAAAATTATGAAAATGTGATGGATTCAATGGTTAAAAAAGCTAGAAAAACCATGAAAATATCATGTTCTCAAACTTCCCATATCCCACATTGGAAAGAGAAAGGGAGTGGCATGGGTTTATAAGGTTGGAGGCCCATTACCTTAGCAAGACCCAATTTGGATGGATGACCCAATTTGGATTTGGTTAAGGCAAATGGGTTGACATGTGTCATTTTCTCATTTGTTTATTTCAACAGGTGACATGGCGGCTGACGTGGCATCTTCACGTGACGTGGCGGATGACGTGGCGTGCCACGCCATCATTCCGGCAAAGGACTGCTGACGTGGCATGCCACGTCAGCATTCCGGCCAAGATCGTCGCCGGAAACCGGTGAACATGACTTTTATGAAAAAAGGTACTTTCAGTGACATTTATGTTAGAAAAAATAAGTCAGTTACTTTTGGGTAATATGGCCTAAGTTCAGTGACCATGGGTGAAATTGACCCGATATATATACACACATATATAAATTAAGATATCAAAGATAACAATAATAAGTTTAAGGTTAATCCTATCCCGGTTTATGAATGAAACTAGAAACCAAGTATGGATGAGTAATTTTAGAAAATAATGTCTAAATGAATTAAATAATTGCTTAGGCTATAATATCTATGTTTAACTTCTAACTTTTTTTTAGTCTATAATCTTTCGGCATTCGAATTATTTTTTTAAATTTACAAAATTGATTAATTTAGAGTTGAATATTATCTTTTAATAGCTTAAATTTAATTTATTTATAAGACATGAATTAAATCCGTGAACTCAATTCGGAAAATTTAAATTTTTTATCGATAAGAATCAATAACTATGGTAAGAATTACTACCTTTCTTAATGTAGCAAAATATGGGGAGAACCCTTATTCTGTTACTCAAATAACAATTAGAAAGACTTATTTCTTTGCAAAGTACTCGTTGTTGTTGGTGCCGGAAGATTAGCGTGCAAAGTTAGCGACAAAATAACCTAGTTTTTTATATTGTGTCGTAAATCCTTTTCTCGCGTTCTCACCGCTAATATTTACGACAGCTTTCATTTTCTTCATTGCTATAAATTGTCGTTAAATGCTATAATTAGCAACAGAAAAAACAATGGTTTTTCTTTTTTAATTGTAGTGGAAAGTGTATTTTACTTAATAATTAGCAAATAAAAATATGAAGGACGCATTTTCTTCGCATGCATAAAGATGAGAAAAGCCCAAACCTTAAGAATACTAATCTTAATTTGTTATGAGAATGAAATTTACGGCTGAGATTTGGCAGCGAATAGAAATATAGAGGTGGCATGAGGTGGTCCATAGGATGAGAGTGGTGATGGTCCAATATTAAGTAGAATCTGATCACCTTATGAATTGTGATAAAATGTTAAAATGTCTCCTCTCTTTTTGGGGAATGGGCAGCCAATATCACCTATCCTTTGTGCCATGTAAACTGTCCTTTTCCATTTCCAGCTATTTTATTTTATTTCATTTCCCTTTGTCAGGTAAAATTAATTATATATTATTGGCCTTATATACAACATGATAATATATACCTAGGTAAAAAAGAATCACTTTTCCCTTCAACCCAGACATTTTATTTGTCTCATCAACGTAGAATAAATTTACTTTTTGTCTAACACTTAAGAAATTATGCTCTTTTTTGTCCAAGTGTCGATTTTCATTATGAGAATATAACTAATTAAAACCTTAATTACTTTTATAAAAATAAATACTGAACCATTAATATTGCTTGTTACTGTATTTATTCTTAAAATTTCAAAATAAGCTTTTGCCTTTAGACTTTTTGAACTGGTCAAAATATTCATTTTACTTCTGATTAATTGCTATATGAGAAGGTTTAATGATAAAAAAACAAAGAGTCTAATGGTAGATAATGATATTTAACCCAATTATTTAGGGTGGTAGTAATTAGATTAAAGTGAAAATGGAGTGAGCAGGGCTCCATGCAAATTGGATAGTCATTGTCCACTTGCTCATAAAGAGAATGGCATCGCTACACTCCATTAATTGTTGGTAAGCAAATCAGATTGTTGGCTTCACGTGACCCCTCTCCTCTCCGCCTCTCCCAAAAATATATCAAGATCTTTTGCATCACTTTCATCATCAATAAACTATATATTTTAATTTTATTAATTAAACATATACTTGTAACTTCATGCCAATTCCAAACACCAATTTCTCTATTCTTTTTTTTTTTTAATTTCACTTCCACATTAGACAACCTATAAATGCTAGCAATTATATCTGTAGCAATACCATTGTCATGTCTTACCATGATAAATGCAAACGATATATATTGCTAAATATTCAATATTACCTCAATTCAGCACTATATATGTTGATTAATTATTGGGTTGATGAATTCGTATCTATAAAAATATTGAAGAAATAAAGAGTAGAGTCTGAATATAGAACCATCCAATATATTAAAATACTTTTATTGTTGGATATTTTTGAAGAGGTAAATATCGAAAAATCTTGATATATATCCGAAAGCGACATGAAATATTGTAACAGTAAAAGAAAATACACACAGAAAGAGCAGAATTTTCATTAGAACCACAAGAGAAACATCGAAAATTAATTTACAAGATTTTGACACCCAAAAGCTCACCAAAACTACGTACTCAACAAACTGCATTATTACCTAATAATCTTTAAACCTAAGCCCACAAAACAACTTAGGCATGTAAATCCACATCGATCCCAAATTCAAGAAACCACATTATAATACATTACAAAGACAAGAACAACCACAACAATCAGTAAAATAGAAAACCAAATTACATGTCTCTTACTTCAAACATGTTACGATTCTTGACGACAATATCGTACATGTGCATGGACCTGAACTTGCTGAAATCTCTAGGCAGAGAAATGAGATGAACAGTGGATCTTTTATGGAATTGGAGAAGGTCTGGGTCATCATAGTACCTTTCCCAACCGAGTGAACTGAGTTTCTGTTCAAGAACTGAGTAGGAAGTTATTACTTCATTTGTTGGTATATGAACTAGAACTTTCCGGCGAGTTCTGCTGCCGTCTACAGACTCAGCTCCTGGGTTCTCAACCAGCCGGACGACACCGTTTTTGAAAACCCATACACCAGACATTCTCAAAGGAGATAAAGGAAGATATAATTGGGGTTTTTGAGATGGCGATGGAATGGTTTTGTAGGGTATTTATATAGAGGATGATGGATACATGGGGATTGTTTGGGTGTGGGTGGAGCTTAGCTGGGACCCAATTGAGGAAGAAGATGAAAAAAATGAAGAAAATAAAATAAATTGAGGCCAGGTTAGGGTTGTTTGGGACACATGTACGATCATTCCTACGTGGGCATTATCGGATTGAGGAGAATCCTTCGTTTTCTTTTTGTTTTTTGAAGTCTTTAATTAATTAGCCTTCCACACTATGGGAATCTTTGTTTTGTTTTGAATGAGATAAAATATAAAATATTGCATAGTATTCTTTACACCACTATTAATTTTGTATATTAAAATAAACAAATCAAGCTTATGTGCTATTTCTATTCTTGTCTTTAGAATCTCATAATTATTAAGCATTTCATATCATCACCTAAATGATTTTGACAATTCTCACCATATGAAAAATTGAATTAGATTTCAATTTATCTTCTTTAATATGTTTTTTTTAAAAAGCAAAAATTCATTAAAAAAATCAGCTAACAAAGTTGAAACAATACAATTAAGAGGGGATAAATCCAAAAAATAAGACTTGGCATATAACTAACTGATTTACCAAGACAATAAGCAAATGAATTCGCAGATTTTTTCAAATATTAGAAAGATTGGCATACAATGCCTTACAATCATGTATAATGATACCAAACTCTATGTGGTATTAGATCCACTAATTGTACGATATTATGTCATCCATGTATTTTAAGCAAGAAAAATTCTATTTGAATTAGTCATTTATTTTTTCAATAATGATCAATCTATAATGACATGGATAATTTTGTTTTCTAGCTTTCAAAGGGTGATTTCATACGATAATGATTACCTATTATTTTGTCTATGCCTAAGTTAATTTCATAGAAGAATATCTAGAAGATGAATAAGTTAGAAGAAATTATGTAGAAAAAAATGTAGGTTTGAGTGGTGTAGAAGAGAATTTCCATAAGTAGAAAGGAGGATTCTGATGGGAACGCAAAGGTAGAGAATTGGTATAATGTCTCTTTGTAAGAACTGGGAATGGTACGTGGTGGTGAAACAGAGACCAAGAACAGCGAGAGTGGGGCCAAGTCATAAAAAGTTTGTAAAAGCTAAAAGGGATTCTCAATTTCAATTGGTGATTTGTTGGAAATTGGATATGTTTTCCTTCCTTTCAATTTAGCCCTCTTGCCTAACTATAGTTTGACTATTTCTTACCTCCACTTTGCTTTATATATATATATATATATATATATATATATATATATATATATATATATATATATATATGCTTATCTTACGAATACTAATATATTCTTCACATATTTACCGATCTTCATGTGAATGATGCGCATGCATTTAACCTAGCAAGTGCAATGTTTGTGAAGACTGCCAGCAAGATTTCGATCCTCCAAAAAGAAAACTTTTTTAGAGTGTAAAGAAAATTCGGATAATTAAGTAACTGGAAGAAAAAAAATAAAAGAAAATTCTTGAATATTGGAGGTCAGAGAGTATACATGGAATGATAATAAAAGTATTTAAATGAAACGAAATATTAATATATCTTAGATATAACAATTAGTACTGAGCTATTGTAATATTTATCATCAGTTATGGCTTAATTTCTAAATTTTTTTAATTTCTAAACAATTTGGGTCATATTAAAATTTAAAAACTATTGAGTACATAACTGGTTATAACATGTACCAACAATTTAGTAAGAGAGAGATTTTCTGCCTTAAAGCATTAAGAGATCATACTAATCATAGGAAAACTCCTGTCTAAAAAGCGTTAATATTTTCTGCATGATGTGATTTCAAAAATTATTAAATCAAAACTAAACAACATGTTTTGATTTTACTTATTTTAATTTAGTTTTTTAAAAGACTGAATATTTATGATAAACCTAATTCATGAAAGTTAATAAAATACTATCAGTATTTCTGCTTTGATGCTTAAGTTAGAAAAATTTTCAACATGTAGAGCTAGTTGCTATGGAACTACGAATAGAATAAATATTTTGTCTTTTCTTTTTTCTTAAATAAAAAGCAGAAAAATAGGAAAGTGTCCATGGAAGAGCAAACAACAGCTTGAAATTTCGTAAAAGCAGTGTATAAGATTCTGGCACCCAAAATGAACCCAACAAAATCAAAGTTCGATGCAAATAATTAGCCTTTTAGGACACATTCTTTCTTTATTCAGCACATGGGTCTCAACCTTTGCCATTCCATTATTATTTCTTTCTAATAATTCATTACTAATTTGACAGTCTAGCTATTTCAAATTCCCTAATCACCTGAAAAAACTGAAATCTAACAATTCCATAGAAAATTAGAGATCATACTTTGAGGAGTTAAAGGTTTTATAGTCTGTTCTTGCCATCATTAATAAATTAAGCTATGTAACAGTAGAGTTGTTAATTTTGTAACATCTGTTAACATCTATCTTTAACTATCATTTAATGTTCTTAACACATAATAAGTTTGGTTATTCGAGCTTAAAGAATCACGGCAAGACAGCTCGATCATCACTGATGACTAATCCGATTACATTTTCATTTATTGGATCATCTTTATTTTTTTCTCAAGCTGTTCTTTTCTACTTTTTCTTTTTCCAACTTCTTTTAAGCTCGAAAATGAAATTAGTTTCCAAAGACAATGACATGCACAACATACTGAATTCTGGAGAATATGATCCTTTCTATATACATGGACATTTATTGATAAGTTAAATGATTATGGTCATGTTTCATTTACGTAGGATACCTTCTGACCTAAATAAATAGGGTACGTAACTATTTAATTTTTTTCCATTCTGAACTATACCTATCACCATAAAAATTGAAAATTTCATCAAAATTTAAGAATTTTTTATTTGAACTAGCTAGATTTATCAATTCTTTTATAAATCAAACCAGTTATAAACGATAAATAACTGCTTTTATATATGACAATTTATTATTTGTTTAATTTATAAGTTTTCAAAGTTGTTTTTTTTTTTTTAAATTATATTATTGACACGCTTTTATGTTATTAAAATGGGTTAATGAAAAAAAAACGGTTGTCGGAAAATATACTCCATCGTAAGAAAATAAGTATATGGATTAGCCACGGAAAGAATATGTATAGGAATAGTTGGTTCTTTGATGATGTAAATGATTTAACACATAAATGAAGTGGCAAAGACCAATATTTTCCACCTGGGATAAATAGCAATCATTTTCTACATCCACCAATCTCCTTTGATGTCCTTCTCCATGCTACATCAGCTCTTTTTATACATATAAAATAAATATATATATTCTTTTATAAACCATAGGGTATAAAAAAATTATTGATATGATTGATTTAAATTTACACCGAATATATATATAAAGAGAAAATATTTTTTTCAAATATTCAAAGATATTGTATGTCGAATCCAAAATTTATGACTAAGAACATTTATCATTCGATTTTTGGTTATATATAATTTTCCTAGCTGGTTTTAAGGATGATCAAGGGGTGGAACATTTCCGTTTCTGATGGAGAACCGCTCCGAATGGAACTAGAAATCTTCGAAAAATTCTTCCGTGGAGGTGGAGAAGAAAAAAAATATTTCTCGATTTAGAGTTCAGGGTGGATCCCGAATTTTTTTTCCCTGAAATTCAGTAATTATATTTAATTATATTTATATAGTTTAGTTTTAAATTTTATTTAATTTTTGATTGAATTTAGATTTTTTTAATTATTAAATATTATATTTCAATTATAATTAAATGTTAAATATTATATTTTAGTTATAACTGATTTTTTTAAAATAAATTATTTTTGACCGAGAACAAAGGTCCCTATAAAGAATGGAGATTCCTGCGGAGCAGGGACGGAGGGGAATTTTCCCTCCATAATTCTACTGCAGGCAGGGCAATAGGTGAAAAGCCATTTCCCTCTTCGCCTCGTGATCATTCCTAGCTGGCTCGACATGGAAGGAAGGTGAAAGTTGTTTCAAAATCCTAATAATAACACAAAAATTCTAAGCTACATTCACATGTGAAATTGGCCCATAGAATGTCCGAAACTGATAGAAGCTCTATTTTTAACCAAACAACCCACATATATATATATATTAAAGCACCCATATATATCTTAATCAGTAAAGCACATTGTTTTGTTCCTCGTGAATGGTAAATTCTAGCAAGGGTTTACATATGAATATGGTTCCTACAATAATTAATCACTTTTATGTTTCTTTAAAGAAAACAAAATTACTTGTTTTTTTTTATTCATATTGTTAAAGAAAATAGATTTATATTTAATCCAATGTAAAAAACTAATTCGCGAGATTAGAATTATTCGATCATTATAATAAATATTATATTTTTATAATTATCCAGTGTGTAACACTTAACACTTTTTCTCATATTCATCACTTAATACATGCAGAATTGGTAATTATTTTTAATATCATGTTAAAAAATGAATTTAAATCAAACTCAACTCCAAATACTAGTTATTCATATCAAAATTGTCAAAAATATAAAACATTATAAAAAAGTATTAACTTAGCAACTCTTTTTTCAATTTTTTATATGTGATTTACTTGAATCTCAATGATTGACATTATGGTAAGAATAAATAATTTTTACAAAGCACGCACAATATATTATAATATCAGCTTAAACTACTATCAGTGAATATTTCATTATAATATGAATATTATTTTATAATCGCCTATAGATGTTCGATAATCTATTTTAAACGAAGATATATATATATTCCTTTTATTTGTTCTCCTTTGCCAAGAAAAAAAATACTACTAATTTTGTTTGGGAATATGGAGAATATGTGGGGCTTTTGATTGTGATTGGTGAGATTAAATAAATAAAATTAGTACATTAATTATGAAAAGACTACGTAAATGTACAGTAAATATCTTTTAACCTAACTTTTCTCTTTTTACAAAAAGAATGAAACGGTGGATTATAAATAAATAATATATATATATATATATATATATGGGGTATATGTAAACTTAATTAAGTCTTAATTACACCCATAGCAATGAAAACGCAAAATATTCTTACCTAAAAAAGTATAGCATGTATGCAAAATAATATTTTAAACCGTTGTTGTTGAAGAAAAGGGGAATGTGGGATATTTAATATATCTTTTATTATTATTTATATTGAGTGTGAACACATACAAAAAATATAAAATTTAATTTGCAATTAGACATCCGTGGGTGATCTAAAATTGCAAAACTAATGACACTTTTAACTAATTAACTTAACCCTAAATCTTAACTCATGATATAATTGTTAAAATGATTACAAAAAGTGTTAGTATACTTTTATAACCAGTTAATATGAAATGCTTAATAAATATTTAAAATTTTTTTATATAATAAAAAGCTAGTATTATTAGGTAACGGTTATGAATTGTCCATTATTTTGAACCTAAGTAATTAAATTTTATTAAACATAAATATAAATTAAATTCAGTTTATAATTAACTATATAATTAAAAGCAAGTTGTAGCATCCTATATTTTAATTACAATGAGGTGCACTACTAATTAATTTCTTCCTCTTTTTATTATATAAAGGGGCAACTGGATGGCACTAGGTAGAGCAAAAGATCAGAATTAGTGAAAAAATTCTTTCTAAAAGTGGGATTCTAGATAACTAATTATCCATCTTAAGCACCTACAAAGTATCTTTGAGATAAATTAATTAAGTCTCACGTACATGAACTTATTCTCCTCCACCAATACCGGTTTAAATATTACAAGAAAAATCAATTTGGTTCAATTTTATTTATTTATTTATTACTTTTCTTTTTAATGGTACTTATGCAGAAATTCTTGAAGAGAGAGAGATTGAGAAATCAAATGGGGATATAGGGAATATAATTAAAGAATGAATTTTCTTATCTACCATTAAATTTTATGCCTAACTTTCAATTAAAAAAAAAGAGGCCATCTACATCCATACGGAGAATAAAGTGTTTAAAGGATAAATTCCTTCTTAATTAAGAACAAATTACTGGAGGAGCCTTAATTTGTTTCCTGTTCATATTCCCATTCCATAATGCCATGAAAATGACATAATTAATATTTTCTAATCATGAATCTACTTTTAATTAATTCTTCAATCATCAATCATTTTTTTTTGAATCATTACGTAATCTTCTGAAATTTTCTTTCTTTTCAACTGCTATTGAATTACATGACCTAGCCCATGGTTTCATCATAATTTTCTAAATAGTGAATATCAAGCTTTAACATTATTAAAAGTAAGATCATATACATGCTATTTAAGATAATTTATCAAATTTAATTTTTTTTATACCTTCTCTTGTCTACACCATGCGTATACAGAACAAGTCAACAGTAAATTACCCTTTTCATCATAACAATTACAAGACTTACAAAGAGATCCCGTCACCTTCTCTCTATTATGAGTATGACTTGCTTAGACTATGCGTATACAGAACAAGTTAATAGTAAATTACCAAATAATTAAAAAAACCTTTATTATTATTATTATTATTATTATTCATCTTCACCTTTTTCATCATAACAATCACAAGATTTACAACTAGATCCTGTCATGGGCTAAATTTGGACCCAAAAAAAATTAAACATGTCTACTTTTTTTGTTGTCACAAATATGGGCCGGGTTGTTATAATTTTTGGCCCGATTTTAATTAACCACTGTTTTATATATATATATATATGAATTTTGAAACATTAACCTACAAGCGCATCTAGTGTAGTGGTATCATAGTACCCTCCCACGGTACTGACCGGGGTTCGATTCCCCGGATGCGCAATGCTCTTTTTTAAAAATTTAAATTTTAATATCAGTTAAATTGGTGATCGTATGCTTTGAGGTTTATACTGCAAATCTCCTTTTATATTTAAGTAATTGTCATTCACCAACTGTTCTATAAACACTCAATACCCAAATCATTTAGAATCACATACGAAATTCAAATTTATTATATTCATGTGAAGTTATTTATTTTGTCAATAATTAATACTTAAATCATTTTGAATGATGAAAACTTATTTTATTCCCTATAATAATTAGAAAAAAATGAGGAAATTACACATATTACCACTTTTTTAACCCTTATTTTAAAAAATACATCCCTCTTAAAAATATTTAAAAATACCTTTTTTTAATTTTTAGTTTTTAAAAATACCGTTTTTTATTTTAAACCCTAAATATCATTTCCTCTGTTCCTTCTTCTACCTCGATCTCACTTCTCTCTCACTCTCTCTCCTACTGACTATCAGCACGTTGTTAGTTTCTCTTCTTTTCTTTTTCGATTCTTTCGATTCCTAACTATTTTTCCATTTACCTTCTTCTAGACGTTTATCACCGTTTGTCATTTCGGTTGATTCGCTGCTTCTCGCCATGATTTCTTACTGGTAAGTTCTTCTTGTATTGTGTTTTCATTTTTTTTGGTTGATTATTTTGATGTAAATTGTAATTTGCAACTTAAACTTTGCATTATTGTGAGGGATTAATAGGTGTATATGTTGGAATCGAGAAATCGGTACGTTTATTTTTAATTTGGTGTGGATTTTAGAGTTAATTTAATGCATTTCTTTGATTGAAAAAGCACCATTTCTGGATTTTGTATTTTATATTCCTTGATTTTTTTGGTAATGGGTTTTGTTGATTTCTGATTTGGATCATTGAAATGCTATAATGGCGGCCTCTGTTCAGTTATCGAACAAGTTCTGTTTTGCCCTAAAATCGTCACCGTTGGTGCTCATAAGGTTACTTTAAACGTGTTTGGGTGTTGAGAAAAGTGGAATTCATTTTGAATGGTCATACATTATTTTTATTATCTTCTTTTTGTAAGTGAACTTAGCTATACGGCAAGCATGCATGAGAGCTTTGAATACAGATATATCTTTCAAATAAATTCATTATTAAAAGTAGATTTTTGTTGCCGCTTAATTATAATAAACGTAAAAGAACTTTGAACATATATATCTTACAATACATTCATTATTAAAAGTTCTGCAGCTCATAATCATAAATGCAAAGCCAGATCAATGGTTAGAGTTTATCTTGCGTACCGATATTAAGTTAGAGTCCTTGAACCCATCATGGTCTTTTGGATATTTATTTATTATTTTTTTGCCATGTGTTTAGGTACGTGATATGTTTGAGTAAAGGCTAGGAGAGGTTATGATGCCATCTTCAAGAAATATCACATCTGATGCAGAGTTACTAACAGGACCTACCTTTTTTACTACAATTTCTTGCTAAATGCAGTTTATCAGCTGATGCTTATGTTTCCTTATTCCGATCATGGTTATTATTTGCTATTGATTTATATGCATGCACTTGTCCATTAATCAATCCTGGTATATATCCTACACTCATGATATTTCTTGAAGATGGCATCATAACCTCTCCTCACTAATCAATTTGAATTGATGAATTGATAGTGAGTCATCCCGTATGGGTGGCTATAGGCAATAATGAATATAGTTTAAGAACACACACAAATGCACTGGAGTTGGAACTTAATTGTTTGTGAGCACCATGCTAAATGCACTTAATCCTCCTTTCATTCATTTTCTTCTCTTTTTATGGAAGAATCACTAAAAAGTATAGTTATTTCTCATATTAATTTAAAAGATTCAGTCCAACAATCTATTATTAGGTGCCATATACTTGCAAGCGGCCTTAACTAAAGACTGCAGTCTTGTTTCTATCTGGTCATGTCTTAAGAAGATATAAAGTTTTATGCCCTTTTATGTAGATGAATGGAGTGTAGAAAATTCAGACTTGTTATATTGGAATTGCCACATTTATTTCAGCATGTATATGACATTCAAATTGAAAATTGATTAACAAGTTATGTTGATCCCACATCTTGATTCCAGGCTCTATGGATTTTGAGCTGCAAATTTGTAAATACTACTGATTAAATAATTAAATAGTACGATTGGGAAATCTTGAGTTTTGAATTTTATTTAGATTCTTTTGTTAAAAAAGAAATAATTGAACAACAATAGACTTTCTTCTTTTAAAAAAATACTAAGAGATTTTCATCAAGGACAGTGAAATCTAAAAGAGTTGACACATATATATATATATATATATATATATATATAGTGCATGATTGTGTTATATTAAATTATTTAAGCCATTAATGCTGTGTAATGCATTTGAGTTGACTATAATTCTTAACTGTTCTCATGTTTCGTGATTGGTCATTTGCAGCCTAGGATGCTGCACTAAATGTTGGAAATTCTCAGACAAGAAATTCACAGTTTTCAGGATCTGGGTTTGCTAATTCTACCATCCAGACAACAAAGTCTCCTCAAGTTTCCACGGGAAGTCTATAAATGAGTGAGTTGGAGGTGTCTGAAGACTACACATGTTAAGTAATTAAAAACATTATTTTTTTATTCACTTATCATGAAATACAAAGTCTCCTCAAGTTTCCATTGGAAGTCTATACAAAATAGACTATTTTTTTAAATATATAATTGGTATACTAGATATACTGTGAGTTATACATTATTGTTAGTTTACATAAAATATAAAATGGTACAACTGAAATATATAGACCATTCTAAAAAAATAAAAGTTCTCTTTTTTATTCATTTATCATGAAATATAATTTACTTTTTTAAGCTTTAATTAATAGTTAAAAAAATTTATTATTAATATTTAATTTAGCATTTTCAAATGTATAATATAATTTTAATTTTTTAAACTGGTATATCGGTGATATATCCGGTATACCCGGTATACCGATGGTATACCTTCAATTATGAATTTAGATATACCAGTAGTATATCTGGTATACCAACGGTATATCTAATATACTATCTGATATATCTGGTATACCAACGGTATACTATGTATGCCGCTGATATACCATAATTCAGAATATCATTTTGAATTTTGATATACCACCGGTATATCAGGTATACCGGTGGTATACTAAAATTCAGACTGACAATCTCAATTCTGGATTTTGGTATATCGATGGTATACCGGTATTATACCAAAATTCAGAATTAAAAATGTTATTCTGAATTTTGGTATACCAACGGTATACCGAAATAAAAAATAAAATTTAATTTTGATTATCATTCAAAAAAAGTAAAAACAATAAATAATCATTCAGTTGTTTGTGTTGCAGGCCAAGTGCACTATAATTAGTACATGATTCAGTAGTAGTTTAAGATCACAAGATCTTACACAAATTTAAACTTATTAACTAATTAATTATTAACTATAATGGCATAGTTATAATTAAGAAAATGTTAATTAGAGTGGTGACGGATGTAATTCTGTCAAATTGAAATGTGTAATGAGTGTAAGGTTTAAGTATTTTTTTAACCGAATTTGGGATGTAAATTATTTATTATGATTTCGGTGGCAATAACTATTTTATTTTATTTTTTAAAATTACTATATCAATTTGCATAAAATAAATATATAATATTAGAGAAAAATATTAAATCATAGATTAACCACCTTAAACATCCAGAGTTAAAAAAATGGTAATCTATGTAATTTTCTCATAAAGGAAGTTTTACAAAAATACTTAGAAAAAACATATTACAATCAAATATGCCTCCTCCTTTTTTTTTTTCCTTTTAAAATTACATTTTTTAAATTTTCAATTTTAAAAATATCCCTTTTTAAATACTATATTTAACTCAAACTATACTTTTTCTTATTTCACGCTCCCTGCTTTTTCCTGACGTTATTAAACTTATTTGCAAGCATGGGTTAATGAATGTTTTTTTTTTTTCCAGTAATATCGATTATAGCTGGATTTTTAGAGAAGTTAAAATGCAAAAATTTCACAGCTTCCAGTAATATGTTTAGATGTGGTGGCAATGAAGGAAATCGATAATATGAACTTGTCAATCTGTAGTTCCCATGATTATGATTCTGCAAACTTCAATTACAGAATTGAAATAATTTTTAAATTATTAAATATTAAATTTGCATTTTCACATAATAATAAATAATAGAGATAATATTTTTATTCTGGCTTCATTTGCCAAGGAATTTATTCTGGCTTCATTTGTAGTGCTGAGCATTTGGACTTCCGATGAAAAACCAACTGCAATACGAAAGAGCAATAATGGCAAGCTAGATCTATAAACAAGCCAAAACTAAATGAATTGAAAAATAAAGTTAATAAACTATTGCTCTTTTTTATTTGATATTCGTTAACAACTGCTTTGTAATGTTAATGGGATTGGAAGAAAGTGGAAAAGAATATTGGGATTAAAATGGTTTGATTATTCGATAAAGAATATAAATATAAATATTCAATTACTAAAATGAATACTTAATTATAAACTGAGAAACTATATGCATTACCTACCTTTTTCAAGTAGGCTGTGTTTATAAGCTTTAGATTTGTCGTATTAACTTAATAACTAGAGCTGTGGGGTTTTAAATTTTTCAGAAAAAATAATATATATAGAGAGAGATAATATTCCTATCATTGTTTGATTTGAGCTTGTGAAGCATCACAAAAACAGAAAAATGGGCACATCAAGGAAAAGCCTGTTTTGCGATGAGTCATTGGTAGGAAGCAATTTTCAAATCAAATCCCTTTCAAAAAGGTTCAGCCCATTGCAAACCCGTATGGTTTCGGGGGCTACCCTTCTTCAAGCCAGCATTAACAGATCATCACTAGATTCTGAATCGCTCAAATCCCTCCTAACCATCTTCTTCTCCTTCTTTGACTTGAAAAACTTACGTGAGCCAGAAGAACCCACTCCTTCAACACCATCATTAACCACTTTTCTAACAACTAAACAACCTGAAGAGCTTATATTCTTCACCAACTACCCCGAAGGGTCACCAGATCTTCTCCTCTCTTCCATACACACAGCAAAAAATACAAACCCCTATAGCTTCAAAATTCCCTTCGAAATCATTCCAAATTGAACAATATCTTCCAAAGAAAAACCAATTTAAAATCCTAAATCTTCTCGAATCAAACTACAAAGGCAAAAAGAACCAGATTTGATCCCTCCGGCATAGAAACCGAAACTCGAATGAACAATAAATCAAATGGAAACAAATACCTTGCCCAACTTCTGTTACCGAGAATAGATGGGGTGCATGGCCAATTGATGATGCAACTTTCCGGCGACAAAAGCGAGAGAGGTAGAGAGAAGAGAGAGACAGAGGGAATTGTATTGTATTGTGTTTATATTGATAAGAAGAAGAAGGAGGAGGAGCAGGAAAATGAGGCATGAAAAGAGGGGAGTTTAAGTTAAATGAAAAAAGTTGTATTTTTAAAAATAAAAATTTTAAAAAAAGGTATTTTTGAAAGAGAAAAAAAGAAGGGAGTATTTTTAAGTTTAACATTTTTTTTTGGGTAGTTTTGTAAAACTCCCAAAAAAAATTCATCAATGGGATACGCGGAACTACGGCTTTTCAGGCTTGTTAATTAGTCTTATTGGCCTTATAGTTTCGACCTTTTTAGGCCAGTTAGCCTAATGAATACGACCCTTTTTGGGCCTGCCTCGATAACTTACAATGTAGATCAACATTCACTTGTTACTCAGCTAAGTTTTCATCCCTATGGTCGGTTAATTGTATCCTACCTTTTTAACAACGGCGTTAATAACATTATACTCTCATATATTCCTCAATGCTCCATTATAATTAAGTTAATAACAATTCCTTTATATTATTTTTATTTTACTCTTTTTACAATTAACGTCATTTACGTTCACTGGCACCATGGTACACTTCTTCATCATTTTTCAATCTTAATTTATCATTGGATTCGTAATCAGTCATTTTGTTCGAGTTTTACACATTATTTCATAATTATAATTACCTTTAAGTAATATCATATGTCACCAAGCAATTCACATTAAATTATCAATAACAGCCTACTGTAATATATTTCCTATACTATACCATATCTATGTGGGTGTATATAATTTGCAAAGAGTTAATCATATCATATAATAGTTTATGTATTAACATCTCAAGTACTTATTATATTGACAAGTAACCTACGTAGCCCTGTACGAAGGTTAGTTCGGTTCAATAATCGAACCAAATTGAAATAATTAAAAATTAAAATTTCATTATTTTTATTAACCAAACCAAACTTATAGAATAATCGAATTTAAACCAAACCAAAATTTTCGGTCGGTTTGATTTGGTTAACCGAAAAATCAAAATTTAAAACTATTTTTTAAAAAATAAAAAATATTGTGTCTAAAAATTATAAATCATAATATACTAAAGTAAAAACATCTAAATTGTACAAATTAAAGTTCAAATTAAAGAAATAATCCCAAAATATATAATAAATAATACAACAAAACCGTTAAATAAATTTTTTCATTTAATTGATTTTCAATTTAATCGTTAAAATTCTAAATTATCACCTAAAAAATAGATATTAATAATTGATAAATATACTCATATAATTTATAACTCAAAATAAAATAATTTATATGTATAAAATAATTATTCAATAAAAAAATCAAAAAAATTATATAATTATATAAATTTTGGTTCGGTAGTTTTTTATGCTGTTTTCTCCTTCAAAAATCAAACCCAAAAACCGTATTTTTTAAAATTCAAAACAGAAAACCGAACCAAAAAAATAAAAAAAAACCGAACAAAATTAAAAATTCGGTCGGTTCGATTTGATTCGATTTTTGCTCACCCCTAAACCTACGCTTTAATCCTAATATAATAGGATAAATTAATTAATCTCCATAGTTAGCAGCGCATCTATTTACTAACTTACAGCACAAATGTTAACTTTATATTATTTCAAACTATCTATGATGCATTTTTAATTAAATTCACATTAATCCTCATTATATCAACCAAATACTTTTATTCTATTAAAAAATTAGACTATTTAATAGCCGTTAATAAATGAATTAACTGGAATCAAAGAATGCAAACCGAATAATAAACAACAATAGACCAAACAACGGGATGGCAAATGTTGAAAAGGCCATATTTTTTTAATCTAATAAGTGACATTTTTATTTTTATTTTGTTTTCTTTATACAGAATATTATGATACGTAAAGGAAGAACTAATTAAGAAAATTCTAAATTTTTTAATAAGTATGAGATCATACATTGAAAAGTAAAAATTCACCATTGTTACACTCTAATTACTTTCCACAGGGAAAAATCCAAACCCAAAATAGTAAAATAAACAATTTTTAAAAAATAAAAAAATATATGAATATGAACTCGGCCTAAAAATTTCAAAAAAGAATATTTAATAAAGAGAAAGATAATCAATTCCCTCTTAATTTCTCGGTGTCTTACAGTTACCATCAACACAAATTACGTTTAGATAAGGATTTTCGTGTTATAAAATTAAAATTGGAATATAAAAATCAATTTAACCTAATAATAAGAAAATAGAAATTTAAATTTAAAAAAGTTTTCATCCTATCATTTTAGCAAATTCTATCTTTAGATCCCTAAATTTTACTTTTTTTCTTCATTAAATCCTCATACTTCAAACACTTCACATTAGATCCTGGTAATATAAAATTTGTTCACATAAAATCCTAAATACTAAAAATAACGAAAAGTAATGAATGTTGTTTTCGTGCGCATCAATAGAGCATTTGCAAATTTTTGATATAAAAATAAAAAAAAAAGTAATTGAAAATTCATTTCTTTAAAACAAAGCCATTTGACTATTTAGGGTGCGATTAGTAAAATCATAAAATTTTTATTTTTAGAATTTAAAAATTATTTTCAGTTTTTATTATCTATTTTTAAAAAAATTATTTTACATATTTACAAACATCATCACTTTCGTATACCATTTCATTCAATATTTTTCTTTTTGAGAAAAAATTATTAGTATAACTTTTTCTCAAATAATAAGAGCTAATATATGTTGCTATCACACAATATAATTGACAAAACTAACTAAATATATTTAGATTTCAAAAAAACTTATTACATTTAGAAAGTCTAACTATTTTGACAATATTACTAGTGTCTTTTTCCACTTCATTATTTTTTTTATTAATCATCTAGTATTCGAACACCACTGAGCCAACTAAATCCGGATTCGGGACGTCGTTGCAAGTTAAGATTTCTTATCCCTCCTCATGGAAGGTGTCGGAAGTCGATCATGAAATCTCTCATTTTTAGCCTAACCTGCAGTACCACCAGGCCACCACCCCATGGGTTCTTTCTCCACTTTATCATCTTCCTTATGGCCAAACTTAGACAGTCATTTTTCTTACGTAAAAAAGAAAATATTACAAAATTTTTAACTAAACATATTTGTCTATGGCAAGAAGAAAGTAAGGCTAAGGCTTTAAACATATGTAAGTATGTATATGATCAGATGATTTTTGGAGAGGAGACTTTGTATGTAACCTGAAAATCAAACAACTAGAAATATATAAAAATATGAAAAGGCAAAATCTTTTTAATTTGTGGTAAGAGATTTGATGCTGCATTTCAGAATTGGTAAGACTTAAATAAATAAAATTATAAGTAGTAAAGTTGAAAACAAAGGCGCAGCAAGCAAATAGTCGACTTTCCCATGGAAAAATATGAAACTGATGGTAACAACAACTGTTTAAGCTACAAGACTATGAACGGCAGTAAAGGAGAAGAAGGGGTTATCAAGAAGGAGAAGAGCCAGAAAGGAAAGAAAATGGGGAGGCCTAGAATGAGTGCATTCAATCATCTAAAATTCTACCTGCACTAGACATGATCCTAGAGTTCATCTTTCTCTCCTTACAAAACCAAACAGTGGCGAATTTCTTATTAAGGACAATGGCAATCAATTGTTGGATGAATATTCCAAGAATAATTCTAACTATCATACAAACATCAAAAAGATCATTTATGTCTACAAGAGCCTCTTGACCATACTTTTTTCTTGCTAGGCACTAGAATTAACAAAAACTATCATATCAGCAAAGTATATTCTCTTAACAGCAAAATTAACAGCCAAAACATTACTACTTCATTAAGGGGAGAGTAGGAGAAGCAAGAGTAATGGCCAAGTTACCGGAGTCAGATGAAGTAGCGCAGGGTGATTGGTGAGCAATTTGTGCTAGCGATGTGTCATAATGTGCCCTCAATCAGTGCCAGCCTCTCTGTCTCTCTTATAACTAACTATTGGCAAGCATCCAAGCTATAATACACTATTTTTATTGTTTTATATGATACTGCTCAAATACAATATTTTTTGTTGTTTTATATGATACCACCATTAGTTTGTGAAGCAGATTAATTAATTCATTATTGAAGAAAAAATGCACAAAATCATAGATAGACAAATTCTCCATGATGGACCTATCATAAAAGTACCCCCAACAATTTGAACACAACAGCAATTTTTCAATCAACAAATCATTCCTCTGAGTGGACTGTATCAACAACAATTTTTTTTTATAATTTTTACTGCTGCCATAATACTGATACTACTTCCATAACCCATTTGGTTAGATATCCTCAACTGCACAGTTATGCATAAATCATTGCCAACAAACAACAAAACCCAAATCATTCCAGTCTTAAATTGTAAACTAATCTTACAAAGTCAATTTAATCTGAAACCTAAACTTATATATTGCAACAATAATGAATTGTGAATAGAAACGAACAAAAGTGAATTGATACTTTCAGAAACTCCGGCAAATTTTAATTCAAACATTTATAGATTTAACAATAAGGCCACTATCGAGTCCATTCAACAGATAAATTTGAAAAAAAATGCATAAATTTCTGAAAATAAAAATAATCAAATAGACATCAAACAACGACAATAATAGAAAAAATTAATTGTAGATGAAGAATGAATAAATCGTGAAGGGAGAGGAGAGGAGAAACTGACCGAATTGAATTAAGAATAGAGAGAAAATCTGGGTAGAGAAATGGGATCTGAAGTAAGAAGAGGCGGTGGCGACTAGCAGAGAATGGCGTCGGCAGGTGGAAGAGAGCGTTGAAGGAAGTGGCGGCAGCGACAGCCGCAGTGGAGGCAAAGGAGAAGATTAATGAGAGATATATGGTAGACTGCTAAAGAGAAAGAAGAACAAGGAGAAACCGTAATATAATGTAATAAAAAATACCAGTAAAATTTATGAATTAGGGAATATATTCATAAATGTATTAAAAATATCTTTCTATTTTTTTTTTTTTATATATAAGGAAGAAAAAAACAGAAGAAAAGAAACAACAGGTTACGTAGAAGAAAATCTTGATACCCTTGTCACATTACAATAAACAGTGCAGAATTTTATTTTATTCCAGCCTGAAAAAAAAAAAACATCAAAATCCATCAACGCCACCAAACCCCATGAACAGCCCCGTAATAGCTGCGCGAAGCAAGCCGGCTCCCAATCCCGATACGAATGTACTCGTCTGAGCCGGCTGTTGCACAGCTGGTGGTGGTGGATATCCATACCCCAGCTGAGTTACTGGTGGATACCAGTAAGCTGGTGGTGGCGGCGGCAGCGGCGGATATCCACCATATGGTGGTGGCCAATAACCATAACCTGCCGCCATAGGTGGTGGATGTGGATAAGGAGCAGCTGCCGCACTATAAGGAACCATCGTAGCCAGATGAGGAGTATAAGCAGTGACTGTTTTGATCCCATTGTTGTCCATATTAACTTCAATTTATAAGAAAGTTTGCTTCTCCATTACCCTTGCAACAAACAGTCAAATATAACTTGACCATGGTGGATAAACCGAGTAAGCAGATCCTATGGTGTAAATGTAGGTTACGTGCGCCTCTTGGAATCATGCAGTTAGGACACATTAATTTTCATTATTTAATTAATTAAAATTTTTAATTAAATTTGTAATTATATGTTATAATTAAAAAATAAAATAAATTATTTAATATCATCTTTACTTATATATTTTTTTAAAATAATTATAAATTTTAATTAATTGAAATAAAAAAATAATATAAAAAATTAGTTATAAATTATAATATGAAAAATTAAAAAAAAACGAAAGGGCAGTAGAGTTCACTTTTGCACTTAAGCCACAACTTCACATTTGAAATATATATAATTCAATATATTTATTATAACTTTATATATATTCAATATAAAATAAGCAATAAAATAGTTGATAGAATTCGAACTCTCGACATTCAATTTAAAATATATATTTAAGATATTAATTATAATTCAGAAAATTGAATGGGAATTTCACATTCAATTTTATATTTGATCCCGCAAAAAATTATTGCGGGATTGAGATTTATTCTAATTTGATAAATACTTTTTGATACATTTTAGTTTTTTAATTTTTTTTAAAAATGCCCCTCAATCCCCTGAACATTATTATTATTATTATTATTTTGAAATCATCATTTGCATTTTCCCAGCATTGTTGTCTTGTGTAGTGAACAACAGCAGAATTCAACTCACCATAGTTCTATTTTTCTTGCTACATATTTAATTGATGAAGTTGAAAATATCAATAAATATTCATATAACCAAAGTCATAAATCATATTGTAAACTAACAAAATATTCCTATTTAATGTCTGATAAGAAGAAAACATAATAAATAGTTACATATTGTAATTTGGGACAACATATTTAATATTATTATGCTGAAAATTTTCGAATTTCATTCCATTTTAATGGTGTTATGCTCTCTACTGCGATATTTAAAAAAAAAAAAAAGTTAATTCTTAACGAATCCAAAGGCATATAATCAAAAGGGCCAACCATCGTAGCAGGCGGAGGAGGATAAGCGGTGGCTGCTTTGATCGAGTCGTCAGCTTTATCGACTTCAGTGGTCACTGAATTTATTAGAAAGTTCACTTCGCCATTATGTTTACGTCTTGCTGAGAAGCTTCTTCATACTTTGGAAGTTCACTTGACTTCGTCATACTTCTTCGCCAACAAACAGTGAAATATAAGTTGACCGTGGACGACAAACCAAGAAGGCAGGTCTTCTGGCGTATACGTACGTTTAGTTATGATGAAAAAATTTTTAAAAAAAAGCCGAAAATGATTGGCTTAAAATTCGAACCTCACATGGCTAGTGGATATTAGAGTTTACTTTTACGGTTAACCAACAACTTGGCATTTGAAATATGCATTCAATATATTTATTATACCTCTTTATATATATATATATATATATATATATATATATAGAATTTGAACTCACAGTATCCAATTTGAAATACATATTCAAGATATTAATTATAATTGATTGTAGATCCCACATTTGATTTTGCAAAAATTTGCTGCAGAATTGATCATTTCTCTGACTCCACGCCTGTTCGGATCGTCCTACCATCATGGCCTCTTTTTGGTAATTGATCATGGTGACATAGACTTCTCTAGATGTTTTTTGGTCACTCCTTAGGATGGCGACACCTCCCTCTATTGAAATTTTCATCACCATGTATTGTACATTGGTAATAGCTCCAATTTGAAAGAGCAGAGGCCTGCCAAAAATGGCATTATAGGCAAAAGTCATATTAATAACCATAAAAATTACCTTACATGCTTGGGGTAGAGCCTCCTGGCTGAGCTCGGCGAAAAGCTCGACGGATCCTACCACCGGAACAGTAGCGTTGCCGAGTTCAATCTGTGGTCTGGCATTAGGTTTGAGTTTTTCGATTGGCAGGCCCATGGCTTTATAAGCCACTGCACTTTCATTGTCCACCAATATCCTCTTCACATCAAAATTATTGATCCGAACCCTGATGACAAGGGTGTCCTCATGAGGAAATAATACATCTCATGCAACATAAGCTTTTTTTTTTTTAGGAAACCAGATATTATGATCAAGAGAAAAGTACACACTGGACTCCTGTATCATAGTTGCAAGGAGGATAGCAGAACTAATAAAACCAACAGCAAACCCATGGGGTGGTGGCCTGGTGGTGCTGCAGGCTAGGTTAGGAATGAGAGATATCAAGATCGACTCCCGACACCTCCCATGGAGAGGGGCAAGGCACCTTAACCTACAAAGACGCCCCAAATTCGAATTTAATCGACCTAAAGGGGTTTGGATATTGAATAGTTAATCCAAAAAATAAAACCAACAGCAACATGGCTAAACAATCCATAATTACCAACCCAGAAAAATAAATAAAAAGATCAAAACCATGAACAAAAACAACACAGCTCCTCTTACATCAGGCAAGGTGACCAAACACCAAAGAAACCAACAAGGAGAAAGATCATGACAGTCCAGCGAGCTACAGATTGCCAAGACAAGGGACATGAGAGCATTTTAGACAAAGAATTCTCCTAGTCAAGTGCAAACAACTACTTCAGTCAAGACAATAGGCTCAAAATGGACGCTACAAAAGCAGACATCCCTTCCAAAAGTATCTTACCATTAATCCAATACAACTAACAGATCAAGAAAAGAGAGAAACAAAATCCAGCAAAGCCAACAAATCAATCAAACATGCAATTGCAAATCGTAATCTTCCTTGCTCTTTCACTTCCAAACTTAACATGTATCGTTCTTTTGCCTTGGCAATAGAAACACGGCCAAGCACTTGCGATCTAAGAAAAAGCTTTTCCAACATGTCTCCTGACATAAACATAAAGAATACCATGCAAGTACCTGCTACCCAAAATCCAGCACTTTATGAAAACCTAAAAGATATACACATCAAACTTCAAGTGCAAACATCCATCGTCCCTAAAGGACAAAAGAATTTGCAGTAATTTCCCAAGAACCTTCTAATTTTGTGATGTCTACTCCAAACTCAACATGCAATATGTTTTTAACTTGCATAATCCTGGCATGCCTTTAAAAGGATACAAAACTTCATTTCTCATAACCATCACCTACATCTAGAGATGCACTTTCAACCAATAATTTTAAAATGAATTTCCATCCTAATAAACATAATTTTAGCATACTCAAATCACCATATCTGTAACACCCTTCTCGGAACAGTCTTTTTCGAAACGAAACTTAGCCGAAATAGGGAAGTTTTTTTTTAACTTATTAATCACAACCTAATACTGAATCCAATTTCATACCATTATTATTTTTTTTCGAAATTTAGGCAGCATAACGGCTAGTACTTTCTAGCCTCCTGAAAAATCCAAACAAGTACAGCCTCTCAGAGGCATCACAATTCATATAAACAATCATCATATAACAATAGAACAATCCATTCAATCCATACTCATCATTTACAATTCACATCTGACAATTCTCATATGAACAGTTTTTAACATATTAAAAACTTATCTCAATTACATATCATTTCTATATTATCACTAACTAAGTATACACATGCCATAAGCTTAAACAATCTAACACTAAAATCTTCTCTTCCGATCTGGACCTTCAATGTACTGTGCTCCCGAACACATCAGAACCTGCACGCAGTAAACACTACGTGCTGAGCATTAAATATGCCCAGTGGTGACTACTAATCCAGGAATTTCCCAAGAATAAGCATACTTCCATAATTTATGCTTCTATTGTTCTTATTTCATTAAACATTTCCTTTTATTCAGTTATCATTATTCACATTCAGATAATCATTGTTCCTTTTATTCTAAATATTTAACTGTACTACAGTATCTTTTTAGGTAGATCAATATCAAATTTACCTTTTTCTTTACGTTAATCTTTACTGTAACTTTTACTTTTTATCAGTACTTTTATTTTATTCTTTAGTCATAGCAATTTAATTATCATTTCATTTAGCGATGCGTATTGGTACTCGTGTCTTTACTAGTACCAAAATAAATTATTTACATTCCTGTTTTAAGGTTCAATTATTCAGTTTGAACTCTCATTGTACTTCTTGCTATTTATTCTTTTATTTTTGTTTCGACTCTTAACCAATAAATACATTACTAATTAATAGCTTTTGAGCTTTATTGCAAAGTGATATAAGTATTTCGGGACACTTTGCAGTATTTTCTTTCCTTCATTCTTATACATATTACTTTCGTTCAAATATTAATTAAGACATAAGTCTTTTACTTCTTTCTCATCGGTCAATCATATGTCTTTCTATTGTTTTACTTTTTAAATAACCTTTCTTTCAGAAAGACATTTCATAAGCATTAAATTCACTTCATGTCACAATCATTACTTTTAACTTTAACTATGAAATTAATATTGTTTTTCAAATTTGTTACTTTTCACAATAGTGATTGGTACGAGAAATATCAATTAATCAAATTTATCCTTTTCACGAAAAACATAATACATTTTAAATTCTTATAAAACCTTTCTTTTCTTTTTTTCTTACTAATTTACACTTTACAGAAATCTTTACAGATTTATCTTAATTTTTCATTTTCTTTCAAACGAATCGTTTTCGTTATAACTTTTTATATATTCAATTCAATTAAGCAATACTTATTTATTCATTTCAATGTGCCCCTAATGCAATATAACAGGTTTCCCATAACGGATACACGAGACTGGACCCAAAGGTCCCACGTAGCAGATAGAGAAATGATCTCGAAAGATCAAATCTTCCATAACAGATACAGATACAGATACACTTTCACAGAAGCTATGGAGATCAAAGATCCCAACCATAGCTAAGCAAGTCGCCATGACTTGCACCGCGGTACAGAGATGTCCCTATGGCTAGCCAATTATATCCAAAACAAGAATCATACTACCTGTCTATCGCTAAGGGCAAACATAATCAATATCATTGCAAACATTTTTGAACATTTAAAACTTTTAATTTCTTCCTTTTTGTTTATCACTATACGTTATTTTAGTCAAATGCACTCTTTCGTGCCTTTGACTACTCAATAACTTTTCATTCACTTTATTCACTTTCTCTTTTCAGTCACTTTAGTGAATTATTCTTCGATAATTCACTCAGATACTTAAATCTTTTAATCTTTTATACAGATTATAAATTATGAATTATAACATAAAAATTCACAATTTTTCTTTTTATTCTTTTTATATAATTCTTTGCGAATTATTCTCTAATCATTCAATAGTTGACTTCTTTTTCTTTTATTGTTCAGACTTTTTAATCGTTCGGTATGCCAACTTGATTTCGTCGGCAAAACATTTTTATAACCATTAATTCTTTTAATACTTTTTGTCGACTAATTTATTCTGATAAATTAGTCACGTCTTTATTTTCCACTTTTATGCATTTAGGGACTTAATTAATATCATTTATTATTTCAGTCTCGAATGTGCATAATTTAACCTTTTTCCATCGTTTTATTCATTTTATAGGTATAATTACGATTTTGCCATTATATTCATTTATTTTCATTTTTAATACATAATTTACTTCATTATTCATCTTTTAAATTCTTTATTTTACCATTTCGGGTAAAATTACATTTTGGTCCTTTTATCATGAAAACTTTATATTTTGGAACCGTAGGCCTCCAAAATTACCATTTTACTCTTGTTGAAAATTTCTTACTTATTTTTATACTTTAATTACTTACTTTGGCAAAATTACCATTTGCCCCCAAAACTTTTATTTTCTTTCATTTAAATCCTTTTTCTATTCAAAACTCATTTATCTTTCTTTTATTTACGTATTAATTTATTTACTTCATTTCCATTTATTTATGAATTATTTTCCAATAATTCATTATTATTATTATTTTCTCAACCTAATAATTATTGCGAAAAATTCATCGGTTGACTTTTTCTTTCTCATTATTGACATTAATGTCCTATCACATTAACTCATCACTTTTGTCATTTTTATACAATTATGCATTAAAAAAAATTCAATTATTTTCATTATACATATACACATAAAAATTCAAATAAAATTCCAATAAAATTGATTTAAGCATTCTTTATTGGTTACAATAATTTTTCATCAAAATAATCATTTAATTCACAATTTTCATTTATGTAACCCATTTTTCTTATACTTTTATTTCTTTTCTATTTTACATAATTACCATTTAGGCTTTTTATACTTGTGAATTATTTCACCATAATTCATCACCATTATTCAATTCCCCATCAAATTACATATTATTTCTAGACAATTCAACAAGTCATCACTTACATAACCAAACTTTTGCCTTCAAAATATTCTTTAAATTCATAAAAATTCCACAAAAATTCTTACATGTATTATTTCATCTCTAACACCATTTAAAGGCTTAATTTCATCAAAACCCCTAAAATATACATTGTTTACCTTTGAAGTCTTATTCGGCCACTAAAGGAAGTTCATTATACATGTCTTTAAAAATTCATTTAAACATTCATTCATGCATATTTGAGGTCTAATTACACTATTCTAACTTCAATTTCATTTATGCATCATTAACTCATTTTTAGGTTAAGTTACATAAAGGAATTTAAATCAAAATCAAGGGAAATACTAGGATTTGATAGCCACTTACCATTGTGGTCGAATTCGCGTCGAATCTTTTAATTTTCTGCTCACCGGATCGATCGCCGGAGCGTCACCGGAGACTTGCCGGAGCTCCGCCGGAGAAGCACCGAAGCCGTCAACTGGTAGATCACGCTACCGATGACTTCCTGGCGTCGTTCACGCGCCCCAAAACGGCCGCCGTTCACCGGGATCGGAGTTTAAAACTCCCGCCGTCACCCTCCCCGATCTCCCTGCTGCCGGCGAGTGGGGAGGAGAGGCAGCAACGAGAGGAGTCGCCTCCACCTTACGGAGTCTTCGGTGCTGATCGTGACTCCAAAAACCGTCACCGATCACCGGAGCAAGGAGAGGAAGGCGCTGCCAAGGAAAAGAAGAAGAAAAGAGAGAGAAGGAGGTGATCGGCGCTGTCGTTGGTGGGTCGAGGACACCGGCGCACGGAGACGAAGCCGCACGGTGGACGCCGGCCTGCCGATGATGGCTCCGGTGGTTGGCTTCACCGGTCTTCCTCCCCCGACTCTTCCTCTCTCCATTCTTTCATTTTCTTTCTTCTTCTTTTTTTTTCATTTCTTTAAATCTCCTTTAAGTGTGTATAATGGGCTTGGGTTAAGTTTTGGCTTAACTATTAAATTAAAGCCCAATAATAACTTAATTCAAAGCCCAAATGATTTCTCCCATTTCCTTAGTCCAAATCACTCCAAATTTGATTCCATAATTTTTATCACATCAAAAATAGGTAGGATATAAATTTTCGGCTCAATCGAAGTCCGTTATCGATCCGATTCAAACTTATCGGTCCGATTCAACAACTGTCGACATCGCCGAAAAATTCATTTTTTTATACCAAAATATTCTATATCAAATTTCATTGAGAACTGCAAAATCTGGCAATTTTTAGAGTCCATTTACTATTTTTAAAGATTTATGCAGAATCAAGTCCCATTCCCTACCGGGAAAATTGATTCGCTACCTTTTTCGTATTTTTGACTTTCGGAAGTCTATTTGACCTCAAATGCACTTCAAATTTCAACCATAGACCCACCATAACTATTCCTTTCAAATGGTCCAATAAAATATTTCCGACTTTCGGGTGTCCTTTCAGGCCCGGGAAACACTATTCATTGCTGGAAAGTACTATTCACGGCTGACCCGGTGTTGAGGCCATTACAATATCAATTATCAAACATTATAAAAATTGGTATTGTCACTAATATTAAAGTATAGATTCACATTCTAATTAATGTACTTATCAATCACGAGATATTCAATTGTGAATTCTTCTTGCTGCTTGCCTGTGGAGACTGCTTGCTTGGTTTTGATAAGAATGAGGTTAGCACTTGCAGGACTTGTACATCATAGAACACATTTACATTACTGAAATACTGATGTAGCACGTCATATCATATGTCTGAATATATGTCAGCAGCCACTTCATCTGAAGGGGTCACATCATATGTTTGGATACACGTGGTACGACACATTAGCAGCCACTTCATCGAAAAAGGCTACATCACACACTAAATCAGCAATTCACGTCATATACCTAGACATACGAGGTCTCTTCTGGTGATGTGGCTGCTGACGTGTTATGTGTGTCTAGACATATGATGTGACATGCCACATCATCATTTTGGCAAAAATCATCATTGAAAATCAATTAAAATAACTTTTCTGTAAAAAGGTGATAAGTTCAGTGACATTTAAATCACGAAAAATAAATCAATTACTTTTAGGCGATTAGACGTAAGTTCAGTAATCATGAATAAAATTGATCCGAATTTCCTTTTTTTTTTAACAATTGAAGAAAGTTTTTTTTTCTGCAATTTGCAATCTCCAAAATAATATTTTTTACAAATGCTTATAAAAAAATAATTTTTACAATAAATTAAACATCAGCTAATCATGAGAATAAATTAAACTTCATATATTTACCTGAATTTATCAAATGCATATCTTTAATTACAACTATGAAAGCCATGAAATAGTATAAAAATTAATTATAGAATTCACCCATTAGTTGTTGGTTCAAAAAAAATAAGCTGCCCAAATTCACCCATTTACTATATTACGTCTAATGACGACTTGGTCTTCTGGTTGATTTATACATAATTTCAGTTAATTAATTACTAAAATTTGAGAAATAATTTTATATATCATGATGCATGAAGTAAATAATCCAAGGCTCTTTTCCAGACTAAATATTTGACTTGTATTTTGAAATTATATTTGCATACTTTTGGTTGACATAATAATGTCCCATACATGATAGACCCTCCAAGCATCTAAGGAGTCGTGGAAACTTCCTTAGAGAAAGTAATTAAAACCCTAATAATGATTAACAGTAACAACCCTTTCCACTGGAAATTTCCCTCCTACTTGCTCCATAGCTAACATGGACTTTCTTCTCTTGCTATCATGTTTACGTCTTGCTAAGAAACTTGTTCGAATTTTCGAAGTTGACTTGACTTCGTCATACTTCTTCGCCAATAAACAGTCAAATATAAGCTGACGGTGGATGATAAACCAAGGAGGTAGATCTTGTGGCGTATACGTAGGTTTAGTTATAAATTATAATATGAAAAATAATGAAAAAAATACATAAAAAAAAAACAAAAAATGATTGGCTTAAAATTCGAAGTCACATGGCTAGTGGATATTAGAGTTCACTTTTACACTTGAGCACCCAATATATTTATTATAACTTTATACATATATTCAATAAAAAAAAAGAAGCAATAAAATTGTTGATAGAATTTAAACTCGCAGCATTCAATTTGAAATGCATATTTAAGATATTAATTATAAATGGTTGTACATCCCACATTTGATCCTGCAAAAAATTTCTGTGAGATTCAGACTTATTCCAATTTACTAAATACTTTCTGATAAATCCTAATTTTTTAATTTTTTTAAGAAATGCCCCTTAATTATTTTGAAATCGCCATTTATATTTCTCAACATTGTTGTCTTGTGTGGTGAATAACAAGAGAATTCAACTTCACCATACTTCTATTTTTCTTGCTAAATTATTTGATGAAGTTGAAAATATCAATAAATATTCATACAACCAAAGACATATATCGCTAAAAAAAAAAGAATTAGCGGAGGTAAATTCACTCGCTGATAGCATTGCAAATCGACTATAAGCCGCAAATAGCTCAATCACTAGCAGTATTGCAACCAAAACATAAAATCGTCTCTATGCAAAACCGTTGCAACGAACAAAAAATCCATCATTAATTAATCCTCCAAAATCGATTGCCCAGGGATTAAAAAATTATTAGCGACAGAATACCGTCGCTAAATTTCGTCGCAATAAAAATTATACATATTGCAATCTATAGAGAGTCGCGAAAACTAATAATTTTTTAATTTCCATATTTAGTATATATTTAACGGCTGAAATTGTTGTATCCCAACATGTCTCATGGCACAAACATAAAGAATACCATGCAAGTACCTGCTGCCCAAAATCTAGCACTTCATGGAAACCTAAAAGATATACACATCAGACTTCAAGTGCAAATATCTATCGTCCCTAAAGGACAAAAGAATTTGCAGTAATTTCCCAATAACCTTCTAATTTTGTGGTGTCTACTCCAAACTCAACATGCAATTCTTTTTTAACTTTCATAATCCTAGCATGCCTTTAAAAGGATACAGAACTTCATTTCACATAACTATCATCTACATCTAGGGATGCAATTTCAACCAATGATTTTAAAATGAATTTCCATCCTAATAAACATAATTTAAGCATACTCAAATCATCATATGAATTATCAAACATTATAAAAATTGGCATTGTCACTAATATTAAAGTATAGATTCACATTCTAATTAATGTACTTACCAATCGCGAGATATTCAATTGTGAATTCTTCATGCTGCTTGCCTGCGGAGACTGCTTGCTTGGTTCTGATAAGAATGAGGTTAGCACTTGCAGGACTTGTACATCATAGAGCACATTTACATTGCCGAAAAAGGATCCAGTTCAGACTGCAAATCCTCGTGCTCTCTGAGCACCTGCTTCATATTTGAACACAACTTGACAAGTTGAAGATTTCCAAAGCACACAAGGGGAGTGCTCGAAGGGTTCGATTCCCCGGATGCTCACTGCTCTTTTTTTTTTCTTCCTTTTAAAGATCAGTTAGATGGATGATTATATGCTTTGAGGTTTATACTGCAAATCTCCTTTTTTCATTTTTGGGTAATTGCGATTCACCAGTTGTCTTTGCCAAGAGAAGAAACAACATTCCAACAGAATTATGCGTTTGTGTTATTAAGCTCCTATATATTGATTCTATTGAATTGACTTGTGATGAGGCAATAAATTGGTAGATATACAGTTTTCTTTTTATAAGATAGTGTTTTGTTCTAATAAAACTGAAAATGGAAAGCGAAACAATACGTCTATGCTATTAACAAAAACAATAGTGATATTAATTAAGGTTCAGGCTGAGATGCAATTTACGTATTCCTTTCTTCTTCTTTTACTTTTCCCATCTTAACAGATGGAACAGAACAGGGAATCGAAACAAAACAATACTAATTGAGTATTGGAGAAAAACGTGGAAACTTATAGAGAAGATACTAGGTAGATTATGAAACTAGGCTACCATGACATAGGTGGAAACTTCATACATAGGATTCAACCAGGCACCGTTGTACAGAAGCTTCTAAATAATGCCTAACCCGTGTCTACAGGCAGCATAATAACTAATGCTGAAATCGGATGCAGAGAGAGAGATTTATGTACTATAACCAATGTCAACTTATAGCTCATCCACATCAGAATATACACTACAACATTACACAAACATAGATATCCAATTACAACTTTATGTTTGCTAAGAAAAGGCTGTACAAGACACAGTAATAAGATGTCTCCACAGCCAACACTAATCACAAATGCCAAAGACAAGAAATTGATCCAATTTAAGTACTCAGCAATTAGGCAAATAACTATCTGCTAAGATCAAACTGAACACAAATTGAAGAGCATACTAAGTGAAAAACTGGTTCATCAGATAAGCAACAGAGCATAATTAGGATGTCTCAACAACCAACGCCAATTACAAATGCAAAGGAAAAGAACTTGATCCAATTTAACTATTTAGCAATTCGGCAGACGATATCTGCCAAGATCAAACTACACACAAATTGAAGAACATAATAATTGAACATATGGTTCATTGGATAAGCAGAAAAGCGTAATTAGGATGTCTCTACAACCAACACCAATCACAAATACCAAAGACAAGAACTTGATCCAATTTAACTATTTAGCAATTAGGCAAATCTCTGCATAAAATTGAAGAACATAAATAAGACAAGTGAAAATCGGACCATAAAACCGATTCATATTAATCAAAAATAGATAAGACACACTTACAATAATTAGCATGTCTCTACAACCAAACACCAACCCATATCCAAAAACCCTACTAAAACCCTGACTCTCAATTCTCTTAAAGCTCATCCTCCATCCTCAAATATTCACCAATGTCAGCCTGATGGTGCACCACAATTCCATTAGGATCCAGCTTCCTGCAATCCTGGGTCGATTTCGCGGCGGACCCAAACCCCAAAGGCACATCAGACATTGAAAACACAACAACCCCATCATTCTTCGAAATACTATCGGTAATTCTCCCCAACCCACCTTTCAAGACATGATTTCCGTACAGAAAAGACATCTCCGATGTGGGTTTTAGCCAGACTTTGTGCTTGGCATTGGCAGCCAATAAATTCAGGGCCTGAATGGTCAAATGAAAGCTGCCCCCATGCGTGAATTTGCCTATGCAAGTGCCCAGTGAGGCCAAATTCTTGCGGCTAATATTCGTGGCTCTCTTCACTAAGGACTCACTTACATAGTATACCCTGTTCTTGTGGAGTCTGAAGCAATATCGACCTGGATTCGGTTCAGGTCCTTCATGAGAAGGGTTCTCGACTATGTTTTTCAGATTATTTCCAGTGAAAGAGTGTAGCTTTTTGAAAACCGCCTCCGTTTCAGCTTCATCTAAAGCTCTCATATCGATTTTACGAGAAAAGTATTGGGCAAATAACAATTTCGCCTAATAGATCAGCCTTTCGATTGTGAGAAAACCCTAATTTTAAGAGTGGGAAAGAAGCAGTCTTCATGGGCCGCAAGGGCTCTATTATACTTTAAGCCCATTACCATGTTCTTGAGCCTAATTAAAATAAATAAATAACTTGAAAAATCAGTTCATATCTTTATTTAGCCAAGAATTTATTGTGTGTGTGTATATATATATAAGAGTAATTTATACAATTAATCACATATTTATAAAGCAAAATTCAAATTCTTACCTGGTGACGAATTATTGACTTTGATGGATAAATAAATAATATTTGATTTAAATAAATATTTTTAGAATAACTTAAAAATTACATTTTAGAGTAAGTTGCCTTTTGAAGTAAATCATAGTTTATCGATTACAATTTTTGAATAAAATTATTTGGGCTAAGAAATAAATAATTAAATTCTTAGATTATGTTTAATATTTAGAAAAAAAATATCGAGATAAAAAATTTATTATATGTCAATATCTTAACATTGATTCAATTGGTTTGTCACTTATATATTTTTTTTAAATAATGGCAAAAATCAATAATGTTAAAGAGTTTTATCTCCATATGTAATACTCATGTATATGAATAAATCAGAATATTCTATAAGATGGAGAGGAGCATTAATTAAATATATATGTAACCCAACAACAATAATAATATTAGGAATATATATCCATCAGTCAAAGGAATATTAGGAATATCTAAGTATCGGTGAACGAATATTAGGAATGGTTTTCTGTGATCGCCACAGCTCTACACACTGAGCTTTTGATGACTCAAAATGTATGGAAATTAAGCACTAATGTCATCTACCAAAATTAGTCTTTATCCACTTTCATTTGCTTGCATTTATATGCAAAGTAATTACTCCCTTCCCCACAATTTTTAAAAGTATTTTTGTTCAATTTTAATGTGATAATTTTAAAATTTTAAAAATATTAATTGCATATTTTTTATTTTATAAACTTTGTGTGAAAAAATAGATAATTAATGGGATGAAAATATACAATTATTATAGAGAGTGGAATGAACATAGTATGAACTAAATCCTTTACTATTGATCATGTCTTTATCGCCTCTCAAATTTCATTTTATAACAAAATTTCTAAACTTAGGATTGTATAATTACACAAATTAATGTCTGAAATATTATTTTATTTGTTGCAATAAAAATTGACTGAACTATTTGGGAGGTAGCAGGTTGATGTAATTGTGATTTTGTTAACTGTAAATTGTGAACTTTGAATATCAAATTATTATGAAAGAAAAAAAAAACTATTAGTTCGATATGACTACTTTTAGCTTTTTATATAGATAAAAAAATTATTTATTAATGTCTATTTTATAAAATATTCATTAGTAATTTACTAAAATATTATTTTATTAATTTTCAATAATTATATGTTTATTTTCATCCTATTAATTTTTTTTTTGTGCATACATAAGGTAAAATAAAAAAAAATTATATATACAATCAATGTTACTTAAATGAAATTTTGAGTTAAATTCTTATGTTATACATAAAATGTACCATGTTGAAAGATTCACTCTAATTATAAATCTAATGGTATCCGACTTCAAATAAACGGATTCCGTGGGATTAAAGAATACAAATCGAATAAAAAATAATAATAGACCAAACAATAGGATGGAAAATGTTTAAAAGGTCATATTTTTTATCTAATAAGTGACATTTTTATTCTCAATTATATTGTTTTCTTAATACAGAATATTCTGATAAAAATATGGATAACGGATAAATTATTATTATTTTTTTTTTGCTGAAAATTAGATTGCTAGCGACATGTTACCGTTATTTACGATTTTTATTGAAAAAAATTCAGAAATATATTTCATTAATTTTATTAGTTTAGTACATTTTATGTATTTTTAAATTTTATAGATTTATTTATAGTTTTTAGATGTGTTTTTATCAATGTTATTAAAATCGGACCGGACCGCCTGGCTTAACTGCGAACCGGCAGTCTATCCGATTGGTTCAATGTATAAAAAGCGGACTGGTTAAAAACTAAAAGGAACCGGTATGAACCAGCCAAAAAAGGATAAACCAGTGAAAACTGGCTGAAACCGGATAAAAATCAGAAAAATCAGTTTGAATTAGAAAAATCATTTTTTATCCAAAATATATATGCAACAATTTTTTTTGCTAGAAAAAATAAAATATAAATATAAATACAAAATAATTAAAATTTAGGTAATTTTAATAAATTTTTTATGAATAAAATAAAAATTATAATTTATAATTCATGAATATTTTTGAATTTTTTGCTTTTTTTTAGTATATCTATCTTAAATATTTATTATAAATATTGAATAACTTGAAAATATTATTTTATTATTAATGTTTGATGATAAATATATTTTTTAAAGTATTTTTTTATTTTTTATATAATTATATTCTCATAATATTTATAAAAAAATTTAAAAATAATATTATTTAAAAAAATTAAAAAATTTGGTTGAACCTTATCAAATCGGTCAAACCAAAAATTATTTGTCTCTTCGATTTTTTATCCAATACGATTTTAATAATATTAATTTTTATATTATTGATAAAAATTTAATTTGCATTTAAAAGAATTTAAAAAAAAAAGTCTAACTTCTTTTTTTTATTCAAGTACGAGAATCTCACTTAATGAGATCATACATTGAAAAGTTAAAATCCACCATTGTTGTACACTAGTTACTTTCCACAAGGAAAAATCCGAAGCCAAAAACAGTAAAATAAACACTTAATATTAAAAATTACAAATTAAGGGGAAGAAAAAACAAATCAAAATCCACCGGCGTCACCAAACCCAGCATCGTAACCAGCATCAGACACCATATCTCCGATCAACAGCCCGCCAATAGCTCCGCCAAGCAACCCGGCTCCCAATCCCAACCCGAATTTATTCTTCTTCGCTGGCTGTTGCACCGCTGCTGGTGGTGGTGGTGGATATCCATATCCCGGCTGAGCCACTGGTGGATACCCGTAACCGCCAGGTACTGATGGTGGTGGTTGCGGCGGCGGCGGATATCCATAGCCTGGTGGAGGATATCCACCAAATGGTGGTGGCGGATAACCATAACCTGCCGCCACAGATGGTGGAGGTGGATAAGGATCAGCTGCCACACTATAAGGTGGAGCCGTGCTAGGGCCGACCACCGTAGCAGGCGGAGGAGTATAAGCAGTGAATGGTTTGACCGAATCCTTGACCTTATCAACTACGGTATTGCTACTGAATTTATAAGAGAAGTTCAATTCGCCTTTAGGTTTTCCTGATGGTTTTCTCACCTGATAACTAACAAATCGCATCGATTCCCCTTCTCCCATGGCGTCTAACAATTCCTTGACCGGGACGTTGACTTCGCCGATGTCCTTGTCGCCTAAGACACGGTCGCAGCGGAGCTTGAACACGAGATTCAGGCGGTTCTGCTGCGCCAGAGAATCGTAGATTGTGAACTTGGCCTGGAAGTTCCAGTTCGGGTTTGTGCCGCAGTCGTGGTCTACGGGAGACTTTGCCTTTTGGTCAGAATGTTCTGAACCGCCGCCGAAGAGTGAAACGACGACGTAGACGTCCATCTTAGTGACGAGATTGACATCTTTGAGATCTCTTGCGGAGATGACGTTGATCTCAAGAGTCCTTTGCTCCATTGCAGAGAGAGAGAGAGAGAGAAGGAAGTTTTAATCAATATTTAGGTTATTAGTAATTTAATATTGTAGAGACCAAATAAAACTCAAAAGTCAAGTCTATTAATTAACAAATGGGTTATATGAATTGCTATTATCGAAATATCACGGCATCCGATTTTTATCGGTTATTTTTATTATTTTTATTAAAATTAAAAAATAATAATTAAATTTAAATTTAATATTAAATTATATAATTAAAATTAAATTATTAATTTAATTAATTTTAATTTTATTGAAAAATAAAATTGAATTGAAAAAAATTAAATTATATTAAAAATTTAAAAATAATGGATAAATAAAATTTAATTTTACTAAAAAATAATAAATAAAAGAGAACGGAGAAAATAGTATAATTTATAAATAATAGTATAGTTGGGTGGATAATAAAGGGTTGTTGAACATCAATATGAATTTTTTATAAATAAATTAGATTGACATATTTTTGTAATTTATTATTCTATGTGATTATTAGATCCGAGACTTTTTTAAATTTATGAAATCAATACATAATTTTATATTATCAAAATTATAATTAGAATATGATTTTTTAAAAGACATGCTCTCAATGGCAAACCATAATTGTAATAAAATTAATTAAATAAATATAAAATAATTTTTTTGTTGTTCATTTATAGTTGTAGTTAGATATTTCTTTATATAATTATATTATTAAGCTGGAGCAGTGGAATTCAAATATTATTATTTTGAAAAATAATTAGATTTTTAATTTTTTGAAATATATATATATATAATTTCAAGATATATTAGACTAATTGTAATTAAAAAATCTAAAATATATTTTTTTCAAAATTATTTTATATCAAGAAAATAAAATTTTGATAAATTTTTAGTAATAGATGTTCTTTTCATCCCATTTTAAGATATATTTTTTTATTTTTTATGAAAATAAAAAATGATTAAAATATCTTAATTTTATAAAAAGCTATAGTAATCGATAAAAATATTATTTTATATCTTTAATAATTTCATTTAATTTTAATTAAAAATAAAAAAAATAATAAAAAAATATTTAATAAATTATATAATAAATAGAAATAATATATCTTTTAAATTTTAAAAAATATTTAAAATAATATAAATTAAAATAAAAAGAAAATATTTTTTAAAATGGGACCGGTGAAGTAATAGATAAGAATTTCCCGTTGGAAATATCAATGAAATCGAAACGACAAGTAGGAAACAAGTTGACATTTGACAATGATAACTATGCAATAATATGAAACAATCGTTGGAAATATTAAGCTAGTCCAGGACCACGAGCATTTCTTATTGGTGGAAAAAAAAGTGCAACACAAAAAAATAATTTTCTTATCACTTGTTTACTTTTTTTCAAATTAAATTCAGAATTTATTGTAAAAATTATTTTCTACCATGAAAATAAATTATTGACAATGTAACAAATATGGGAACCGTTTATGAATTAAACAGACAAATATTAAATTGTTGTGTAAGAAAATAAATTTTATTATTTTATTAAAACTAATTATGGAACTTATCAGAAAAATTATGTCAAATCATATAAACAAATTCTACTTGACAAGGTAATCAAGATTAAGTCATATGAGAACGTCCCATTGAAAATATGAAACAAGTTGACAATAATAATATGCTATTATTACGATAAAAATCTAATACTGAAAATTAATCAATAAGTTCCTAAAAGCAAAAGTCTTTACTTCAATCTCCATGTAAATATATATCTTTCTGGGTTAAACAAAATAATAATAATAATAATAATAATAATAATAATAATAATAATAATAATAATAATAATAATAATAATAATAATAAAAGGTAAGGTCTTAGTCAGTTTCACACCATATCCTATCTTAATTTTTTCTTCTGTATTTGCAGTGTTTATCAGAGATTGTAAGGCACATACCCTAAGAAACTCTTCAAGTCAGCCAAAACGTTGTTGCATCTTACAAGAAGGCCTAACATTGCATTAGAGGCATCCACATTGTGGGCAGTACTAGTATTTCTCTTCTTGAAGATCTCTCTCATTACAAGCTTTAACAGATTATTTGTAAACCTCTTGATTCTTCAAGTTATCTGCATTATTACCATCATTCGAAGATGATGAGATGCCACCATCCCTTATAACCTGTTGTTTATTGCCTGATGGCTTCTTCAAACGTGATTTTGGAAGGTCCATTGGAAACTGATGCTGCCCCGATTTTTTGAAGCCTGGCTCAGTACAATAACCCGTGTTAATGGGTGCTAATTGTGAATTCTTCCTGCTGCTTGCCCCCGGAGACTAATTTCTTGTTTCTGATAAGAATGAGGTTGGCACTTGCAGGACTTGTACATCATCAAGCACATTTACATTGCCGAAAAAGGATCCAGTTTGGACTGCGAAACTTCGTGCTCTCTGAGCATCTGCTCCTTATTTGAACACAACTTGACAGGTTGAGGATTTCCAAAGCACACAAGGGGAGTGCTTGAAGGGTCCAAAGCTTGCAAATCTTGCTTTCAATTATGAAATTGAGGGCAGGCGACTTTGATTGAAAAGGAAACTGCATCACTAGCATTGTAGGTGCCACTGTTCTCTGAGCCGCAATCTTCTTAAGCGAGTTTTCAGTCAGCTCCTTTTCAACTTTTATATTTATATCTTCACCACCTATCCCTGAGAACTCCAAAGGCCTTATACGCAATAGCTTCTTTTGTCTAGCTAATGACTTCAGCTTATTCAAAATTTTCATTCTCTTAAAAGACATCTTTGCTCCATCAGCTGGACAACTTTCCCGACTAACCTTTGCATGAATATCACCTTTGAACGGTTTTTCGGTGGGTAAGAAATGGAAGGCAAAGCATGCTCATTCAAGACGTTGAGTCGTACACACTCGCATCAAACTGACTAGAGGTAGGATGATAAATGCGAGCAGGAATAACAGTAGCACCATTGCAACGACATCATGTTCCAAACCAAGAAGAGGATTAAGCGCAAGAGCCAATAGATAATTAAATATTTCAGGAAGTTCTATGTTGGAACTTCTAGCAATGGCATCACTCCCAGTTACAAGAACTTTTCCACGAAGTCTGGCTTCCAAGAGAGTTGTAGTCCTGCCAGCTTCTTGCATGTTATGTGGTTCAAGGTGATTTTCTGCTTCTTTTGGCAATACAGGTCGAGCTTGTTTAGAACTTATTGATCCTTTAGCTAGTTCAGCAACATTTAGTTCCCAATTCATTCCAACATCAACTTGGCCACTTTTTCTAAGCATTGTTCTCTTCTGCATGCTTGAAGCTTCTTTACCAGAAAGAAATGAATTTAGAGAAGCAATTGCACAACTAGAGGTATAATTTCTTTCTTCTTGGCATATAATACCTCAACGGCCTCTCCAAAAATCCGTCTCATATTTTTCTTTACAAATAATTTTTTTCTACTTTGTATTGGCACTTGACCATTGCATCAGCGTGGATCTTGCTTTTGCATACTGAAACAAGTTGAGCACTAAAGGAAGCTGCAGGGGGTAAGAGAAAAAACTTTACACAACCAAGAGATGAGCGTAAATGTAGCATTGTCTACGCCACAGAAAAACAAAGGTAAGAAGAGATTGATCAGAGCTAAACTTCCTATAGGCATTGTATCAAAAATCACCAATCAAAGGGCTTTCTGATGCATATGTAAACTTTTTTTCATCCACTGTCAACTCCTAGCAAGAAAAAAAAAAAAAAAAAAGCACTAGCCGTGCAACTTAAACTTCCTACTATACTTGATCATGCAACTAACACGAAAACATCATGAATAGTAGTATTTTGTACAAAAATTAAAAAAAAAAAATCCAGATTGAAGTGTAAGTTTGGCTAGAGTATAATCTTTTAGTGTCTAGATGAATCAAAAAATTACTCAAGAAACACGCATCTTTCTACTTCTTGCAAACTCACATATATAGCATAATGTAAATGACTAGGATGCAGAAGTTCTTCTTCTTTTTTTTTTTTTTTTTTCTATCACATATTTGTCAGCAAAAGCAAATATAATTGTTTTTAAGTTAAAGATAAGTCTACCAAAGGATAACATTGATCCGGATTGTGTTATGGAATAATGTATTGACGATGAAGAACAGAAATAAAAATAGTAGTTGTGAAAAATTAACTTCAAATGCAAATATACCTTGAGGTGATACTTTATCCTGCCATGTTAAAGCAATAATTGAATTCCCTGTGAATGCTTCAACATATATATGTGTCATTTGACCCCTCAAATACCATTCGACAATCAGCAACAGTGGCTGCATTTTTAATCCAATGAACATCTCTTTGAAAGTGCTTACATGGCAATGATCCCAACTGCTTTATAAAATTAAGCATCTCATCTGAGCGAAACTCAGATCTAGTGCTCTTAATTTGCTCAATGGAATACAACCCATCAGGTTCATAGCCAAAAACATCAACATGGAAGAACCCTTCAATCTCCAATTTCTTAAAATTAGAAGGACTTCTGCAATAGCAACAAACCAAGGGCAGCCCTCCTACTGACCACACTCTCTGCCTCTTCAACAGCATCCACAAAGGCCCTTTCATTTGTTTGCCCTGATTTCTCAGCATAATGAGAATCAAATGGGACAAGGTCCAGAGGATCCAGCCATAGCACATCTGCTACCCTTGTACTCCACAATATCAGGGACAGAAAACGCCTCGTTGAATACCTGTCCTGGCCACCATGGGAAATATTTAACCTTTCCCCATAACATATCTTCAAACGTATATTCATATCCCGTCATATTCGTTGCCACATTCTCATATCTATCAAATTTGCCCCCATTTCCTTCCGTTTGTTCCCCCATTTTGATTTTCCTTAAACAAGAAACTTCAGGGTTTTTGTATCTCAAATTCCCCAATTGGACTCTGTCATTACGTCCATCTTTAAAACCAAAAACTAGCAGTAAGAATCATGACACATCTGCTACCCTTGTACTCCACAATATCCTCAGACCCCATTTTTCTTAAAGGTAAACGTATGCACAAATTAGCCTCAATTTGGCAACTTGAACATCAAAATGCCCATCTAGAAATGTAATAAACAGATTGAAGAGCATGTTTGCTGAAACGCTGAGGAGCAGCAAAAAAAATGCATAAGATAAGAAAATATCAAAAAGTTATCATCCATTGAAGTTCAAAGCCAAAGTGGAAAAAACATTCATACCATAATATGTGTGAACAAAATGAAAGCTTTACTGTTAAAAAATCTTTCCTCTAGCTCTACTTGGAACAAAAAGTAAATACCTTTAAAGCAGGCTAAACACTAAGCCATTGATTCACTGCAGATACCCAAAAGACGCTGGTTCCACTTCTGGTTACCACCACATAAAACCCAAAAGAGAGAGGCTTTGCGAATAAAAGTACCGTGCCAGTGAAATGCAAGGAGTGACATTGTTATAATTTTTGTTTTCTTTATCTAACAAGTGACATTTTTATTCTTATGTTGTTTTCTTTATACAGAATATTATGGCAGGAACATGGAACTCATTAAGAAAAGCCTTATTTTTCACACAACGATATCATACATTGGAAAGTCAAAATCCACCATTGTTATACACTACATGCTTTTCACAGGGAAGCATTCGAAGCCAAAAGCAGTAAAAAAAAGTAAAAAGTAAAAATCCACAGCATCATAAGTAACCAGCACCATATTATTATCCAGGATCAAACACCATATCCATCATCATACGAAGCAGCATCAGGCATCATATCCGGCATCATAACCATTATCATAACCAGCATAATAACCAGCATCATACGAAGCAGCATCAGACACCATATCGCCGATCAACAGCCCGGCAGTAGCCCCGACAAGCAACCCGTCTTCCAATCCCATCGCCGGCTGTTGCACCGCTGGTGGTGGTGGATGTCCATATCCCAGCTGAACCACCCCGTAACCACCAGGTACTGCTGGTGGTGGTGGTGGTGGTGGCGGCGGCGGCGTCGGCGGCGTATATCCAAAACCCGGTGGAGGATATGCACCCCATGGTGGTCGCTGATAATCATAACCTGCCCCCACAGGTGTTGGAGGTGGATAAGGAGCAGCTGCCACACTATGTGATAGTGGCCAATGACCACAGTTTGCCGCCACATGTGTTGTAGGTGGACAAGGCGAGCCATGTGGATTGTGCGAACCATTAAGTGGATAAAGCGAACCATGTGGATAGTGCGAACCATGATGTGGATAGCGGCCAGCCATGGTAGCAGGTGGATGAGGGGAAGCAGTGGCTGGTTTGATCGAATCGATCGTTGGCTTTATGGACGAAAATTTATGGGAAAGCTACTTCGCCATTACGTTGCCGAGAAGCTTTCTTCATTGACGAACGGTCAAATATTGGGAATAAGTTGACGGTGGAGGATAAACCACGTAGGCAGATCTTCTGGCGTATACGTACGTAAGATAGTATGGATGTAAAATGGAGATATTTTTTTAAATAATGTAATTTGAAAGATTATTTATAAAAGTAATGAAAATTTTTCTTCAAATAATATAGTTTGAAAGATTATTTATGAAAATAAATTATTTTGAATTTTATTTATGGGATTGGGATCGGATTGGATATTTAAGGCAAGTCTTGATGGAAATTGGCAAGTAGAGCCCGCCTGTAGAAGAAATCGGAGATGTTGATCCCGTAGCTCATTTCCACGGGAATGAGCTTGTGGAGGGTCCACCTGGTTTGTTGCTGCATGTGTTGCTGTCTAATCCCGCCTGTAGAAGAAATCGGAGATGTTGATCCCGTAGCTCATCTCCACGGGAATGAGCTTGTGGAGGGTCCACCTGGTTTGTTGCTGCATGTGTTGCCGTCTAATCCCCTTCAACGCTTTCTCTGCATGTTTAAGATCATAAAAATTATTTGACGAATTTAATGCTGGACAGCCACATTCATGTATAAGCAACAATCTAATTCATTGTTATTTGAAAAAATCTTCTATTTACTTTATTTTATTTCCAAACATGGCAGGCATTGATATATATATATATATATATATACACACACACACAAATAGATTATAAGAGAAAAATATCTATCAAAAGAAAAATACATCAGAATCTTTTTAAATTTTCTCTTTTCTCAATTTTCTTTTTTTCTTACAGTTACCAATCCCAAATTGCAACTAACCCTTTTTCGTTATCTCTCTTTTTTTTTCAAACCTTTTCATTATCTTAGTTATGATTTTTATTAATGTTATGAACATAATAATAAAAAAAATATATATAAAATAAATTAAGATAATTATCAAAATCTCAATTCTTTAAGGTAAAGTTGATTAATTAAATGTGTTTATTAGTATGGAAGTGAAGTTGACTGGTATGAAAACAAGCAAAGAATATAAAGTGGGCAAAGTCGTTAACTTCCGACGAGAGAAATTTCCAAGAAGCAGCATGCAACAATTGACGGGTCAAGCCATATTTAGTCGCTACCCAACAAACTTTACCAGTCCCACTTCACTTGCACCGTCCATGGACTTCCCGGTTCCCTAATTTCTGTTTTTTCATTATCAGTCTGCATCCAAGAAATAAAGCTACGGAATCAACATCTCCAATTTCCCCTTAGGCGGGCCCCACTTGCCAATTTCCGTAGGATTTGCCTACGATATCCAATCCAATCCCAACATCATAAATAAAATCTAAAATATCCTATTTTTATAAATAATTTTTCAAACTACTTTATGTTCCTAAAAAATGTCACTTAATTTTTTACCTTAATTTTCATACTCCAATTGATTAAAATTTATAATTATTTTTTTTTAAACTTAGGATCTGAAAATATTTTAAGGATTACTAAAATAAGGGGTTACAATACCAATTGAAGTTAAAAAAAATTAATATCAAATTTATTATTCTCATGTTATAATAAAAATCTTGACACTCAAATGTTATTTTCATGTAAAATCTGATAATATACAATAAAAAAAAATTTAACCTAGATATTTGATTTCTCATATTAGAAAACCTGTTTTTAACATTTGAAATTTTATTATAATCTTCTACAAGTTTCTGTCCTTTTCTCTCTATCCACGATGTGCATATATCTTGGTAATTAAAGACCAGGAAAATGTTCAGACGGAATAAATGGTATAAAATCTATTAATATCTCAATTAAATTTGGGAGAATTTTTTAAATAATAGTTTTTTAAAAAAATAATAACAGTTATAGGATCTATCAGAAATTATTTACTGATTTGAGATTCGAATAAAAAATATTGCGCAATGCAGCGTCATCCATCAGGCGAGGCCAAGATGGAAGACACAGCCACTGGCTGCGTCTTCCATCAAATATATATATATATATATATATTAACAAAATTAGAATTTAAAATTAAGAAGGATAAAAATATAAATTATATTGAAAATTAAAAAATAAATTTAGGAGAAGGAGGTCAAAATAAAATTTTAAGTGATGGCTGTGTCTTCCATAAAATATATATATATATAGTAGCAAAATTAGAATTTAAAATTAAGAAGGATAAAAATATAAATTATATTTAAAATTAAAAAATAAATTTAGAAGAAGGGGGTCAAAATAAAATTTTAAGTGAGTAAAACTGTTTATTTAATATATATATACATGTAAAATAAAAAAATTTAAAAAATAAGGGAGGCAATTGCCCCCCTTCCTTTATATATATATATAGAGAGAGTATAAAATTTACACTTTTTTATTATTATTGATATCAATTTGAGATATATTAATCTATAATTAACTAAATGGAATTGCTCACTTAATCAAAATTTTGAATTTAAATTTAAAAAATTAAATATTTAAAATATTTAAAATAAAATATTTTATTTCTTTATAAATTTATCTGATATAAATTTAAATTAATTAAATTATTAAATACCAAGCAACTGACTAGAGGTAGAATGATAAATGCCAGCAACTGTTAAAGGGGCCATAATTAATCTTTCCTTATAAACATAGAATCTAAATTGCAGGAATAACAGTAGCACAATTGCAACATCATGTTCCAAACCAAGAAGAGGATTAAGCGCAAGAGCCAATAGATAATTAAATATTTCAGGAAGTTCTATGTTGGAACTTCTAGCAATGGCATTACTCCCAGTTACAAGAACTTTTCCACGAAGTCTGGCTTGCAAGAGAGTTGTTTTCCTGCCAGCTTCTTGCATGTTATGTGGTTCAAGGTGATTTTCTGCTTCTTTTGGCAATACAGGTCGAGCTTGTTTAGAACTTATTGATCCTTTAGCTAGTTCAGCAACATTTAGTTCCCAATTCATTCCAACATCAACTTGGCCACTTGTTCTAAGCATTGTTCTCTTCTGCATGCTTGAAGCTTCTTTACCAGAAAGAAACGTACTAAGAGAAGCATTTGCACGACTAGAGGTATACTTCCTTTCTTCTTGGCATATAGTACCTCTCCAAACATCCATCTCATCTTTTTCTTTACAAATAATTTTTTCTACTTTGTATTGGCACTTGACCATTGCATGATCAGCGTGGATCTTGCTTTTGCATACTGAAGCAAGTTGAGCACTAAAGGAAGCTGCAGGAGAAAAAACTTTACACAACCAAGAGATGAGTGTAAATGTAGCATTGTCTATACGCCACAGAAAAACTAAGGTAAGAAGTGATTGATCAGAGCTAAACTTCCTATAGGCATTGTCTCAAAAATCACCAATCAAAGGGCTTTCTGATGCATATGTAAACTTTTTTTCATCCACTGTCAACTCCTAGCAAGAAAAAGAAAGAAAAAAAAAAGAATCACTAGCAGTGCAACTTAAACTAGCTAGATTTGATCATGCAACTAACACGAAAACATCATGAATAGTAGTATTTTGTACAAAAAAAAATCCAGATTGAAGTGTAAGTTTGGCTAAAGGTAGAATCTTTTAGGGCCTAGATGAATCAAAGAATTACTCAAGAAACAGCCATCTTTCTGCTCCTTGCAAACTCGCGTATATAGCATAATGTAAATGACTAGAACGAAGAAGTTTTCTCTTTCTATCGCATATTTGGCAGCAAAAGCAAATATAATTGTTTTAAGTTAAAGATAAGTCTACCAAAGTATAACACTGATCCGAATTGTGTTATGGAATAATGGATTGACGGGGAACAACAGAAATAAATTGAGTAATTGTGAAAATTTAACTTCAAAGGCAAATATACTTTGAGGTGACACTTTATCCTGCCATGTTAATTAAGCATTTCATATGAGCGAAACTCAGATATAGTGCTCTTAATTTGCTCAATCGCATACAACCAAATCAGGTTCATAGCCAAAAACATCAACATGGAAGAACACTTCAATCCCCAGTTTCCTACAATTAGAAGGATTTCTGCAATAGCACAACAAACCAAGGGCAGCCCTTCTACTGACCTCACACTCTGCCTCTTCAACAGCATCCACAAAAGCCCTTTCATTTGTTTGCCTTGATTTCTCAGCATAATGAGAATCAAATGGGACAAGGTCCAGAGGATCAAGCCATCCATGGCTACCATCCCCAAAGAATGCAACCAAAATATGACCATCTATCTTTGTTTTATGCACATCAGGCACAGAAAATGCCTCATTGAATACCTATCCTGGCCACCATGGGCAAGATTTAATCTTTCCCCATACCATATCTCCAAACGTATATTCATATCCCGTCATATTCGTTGCCACATTCTCATATCTATCAAATTTGCCCCCATTTCTTTCAGTTTGTTCCCCAATTTTGATTTTTGTTAAACAAGAAACTTCAGTGCTTTTGTATCTCAAATTCCCCAATTGGACTCTGTCATTATTTCCATCTTTAAAACCAAAAACTAGCAGTAAGAATCATAACACATCTGCTACCCTTGTACTCCACGATATCCTCAGACCCCATTTTTCCTAAAGGTAAACGTATGTACAAATTAGCCTCAACTTGGCAACTTGAACATCAAAATGCCCATCTAGACATGAAATAAACAGATTGAAGAGCGTGTTTGCTGAACCCTGAGGAGCAGCAAAAAAATGCATAGATAAGAAAAAATCAAAAGGGTATATCATCCGTTCAAGTTCAAAGCCAAAGTGGAAAAAACATTCATGGCATAATATGTGTAAACAAAATGAAAGCTTTACTGTTAAAAAATCTTTCTTCTAGCTCTACTTGGAACAAAAAGTAAATACCTTAAAGCAGGCTAAACACTAAGCCATTGATTCACTGCAGATACCAAAAGATGCTGGTTTTAATGCATTGACTTAACAAGTGGTGTTTCAATATGAGTATTATCATTTTGTCCCCCCTCTAAGTACTTGATTTATAATGGGCATCAACAGTGTCTATTGCATAAGCTAAATATTTGAATAGCTTTAGTATTTTGCTGGTGTTTCTAATTCGCATAAAGTCTGTCAGTGCACTGTATAAACAAATAAAAATTCTTCGTATATTAATTTTTATTATTTATAAAATTTAAATTCAAAATTTTATTTAAAAAAAACTATGTATCGAACAACTTGAACTGATCAATGTTAATTATAATAATTTAATATTTCTTAATTATCTATAAATTAGTACTAGGGGTGAGCAAATTTTGGTTCAAATCAAAAAACCGAACCGATCGATTTTTTTAATTTGGTTCATTTTTTTTGTTCGGTTTCGGTTTTGAATTTTAGAAAATTTTGGTTTTTCGGTTAATTTTTACCGAAAAAATCGAACCAAAATTCTATATAATTATATAATTTTTTTAATTTTTTAATTGAATAATTATTTTATACATGTAAATTATCTTATTTTGAGTTGTAAATTATATGAGTACATTTATCAATTATTAGTATCTATTTTTAGGTGATAATTTAGAATTATGACGATTAAATTGAAAATTGATTAAATGAAAAAATTTATTTAACGATTTTGTTGTATTATTTATTATATATTTTAGGATTGTATCTTTAATTTGAACTTTTATTTTGTATAATTTAGATGTTTTTACTTTAGCATATTATGATTTATAATTTTTAGATACAATTTTTTTTATTTTTTTAAAAATAATTTTAATTTTTTATTTTTCGGTTAACCAAACCAAACCGATCGAAAATTTCTGTTCGATTTAAATTCGGTTATTCTATAAGTTCGGTTCGATTGATAAAAATATTAAAAATTCAATTTTCGATTATTTTGGTTCGGTTCAATAACCGAACCGGCCGTTGCAAAGGGTTAATTAGTACTATTTTAGAAGTTACCTTAAAAATTAAAAGTAGCATTAAAGTATGGAATTTAAGCTTAGTCAAGTCCTTCATTAAAAAAAATATTTATAACAATTAATTTCTCGCTTAATAAAAATAATGTAGCTCATCTTTCCATTTAATGGAAGTAATAACCTTTAAAGAAATTTTTAATTATCATTTGTGTTTATCATTTTCATAAAAAATAAAATATGTGCCATATTTTAATAAAATTAGATGACTATACCACACATTAAACTGTGTAAGATGATAACATATCACATGTAATTGAACGATATAAATGCATAAGCATTAAATATATATCCGTAGACTTTATCATAATCTGTATTTTAATCTAAATAAAAAAATTATTACTTATTTTTAAAATTATAAATTTACAAATTTGAAAAATTTTCAAATTTATTCCAATAAATTAGTTTAATAGGTCTTCAGATGAATAAAACATATTGAAATTAATTTGTCAAAATATTTATAGAGTTACCATAAACAATAAGCATGACCATATCATCTTTCTAATTTGTTTGTCTTTAAATAAAAGTGAGAAAAAGAAATGAAAAAAACAAAAGACATTCACGTTCAATAGCTGAAGATTCTTACAGAGTAACGCCGTAACGGACCATTGACCCAAAGAATCGTGAATTACTTTCCGTTTTATTTATTCTTCAATCTTCCCCTCCCTCGGCTACTAATAACCACCAGAAAAGCGGCGTCGGTGTCCAGTCGCCGCTCCGAACCAGTACGCCGGCCGCAAAAAGTTAATCTTTTTAACGGTCAATGGGGGCCGCTCTTTTTCTTAGCTCTCTCTCTCTCTCTCTCTCTCTCACTTTCCTGGTATTCTCTTCTTCAATACCTATTTCCACTTCGTCTTATCACAAAAGTCTAATTATCCATTAATTTTATTTCCAAACCCTTTTTTTTTCTTTTTTTTTGGATTTGGAGGGTTAGTTTATAACGTAATCGGCGTAGACTTCATAGGGAGGAGGGGTTTCTCTGGCAATGGAAGAGACTGGCCAACTCAAACGGGCGTTTATTGATACCAGTTCTGGAGCTATCGCTGGTGGAATATCTCGCACCGTCACATCGCCTCTTGATGTCATTAAGATTAGATTCCAGGTGATCTTTTGTTCTGATGTTGAATTGTGTAGAAAAAGAAAAATAAACAAATAAAAGTGAGACTTTTCTAAATTGCATTAGCTTTATTTCTCAGTCCTTTGATTAATTCTGGTATTACTAAATTATGTGCTGAATCAAAGTTAGTTTCTTATATGTTTTAGAGCTTTCGAGTTCGTGAAAATGTAATGCCAAGTTGCTGTGCTCTAGGCAACATACTTTTAAGTTTCAATTTTTGTGCGAATGAATATGATATACAATTTGCATCAATGTACCCACAAAAAATTGTTGAAATGTGACTACAGGCGCTGGTGGTGATACTGAAAGGAAATTTTGATGCTTTTTGGCAGGTTCAATTGGAGCCCACTTCTTCATGGGCTTTAATTCGTGGAAATTTGAATGCACCATCTAAGTACACTGGAATGTTACAAGCAGCAAAGGATATATTTAGAGAGGAAGGGTTACCGGTTTGTGTCCTTTTGCTTACTATTTATGTCAGTCTAATTCTGTTTTAATGAGTTCCTTCTTGTTATTCGCATATTTAATTTCATGAATACCCTTGTATCATATTCTGCTTTCACTGGAGAACTGCTGGTTGATGTAGGGTTTTTGGCGTGGTAATGTCCCAGCTTTGCTCATGGTTATGCCATATACTGCCATACAATTTACAGCGTTACACAAATTGAAAACTTTTGCAGCTGGCTCTTCAAAGTCAGGTATTATCTTGAATCAATATGTCAACAATGGGCTATTTTTTTATACAATGACAAGAAATTATAATTTTTGGATAAATGAAATGAAGTCTGTATGAAATAAAAATGACTTTTAGCTTCTTATTATTTTTTTTTCAATTAATATTCATATATGTGAATGAAATGCTATTCAATAGCATGAAATAATGCATTTTTAACTTGCCAAAACCTTACATGAATATTTTCTGGCAAAATCTCACTATTATCTGATCCTTCTTGGAGTCATATGGGCTAGAACTACTGTGAATTTTTGGTGATTGCTTTAAAACAAAGTGGGAATATAGGTTTTTGTGAGCATTATATAGAGGTAGGCTATAAACAGCTCTGATTTCATGTGTTTGGGTTTGGTATTACTTCATGTAACATGAATTGTTATATCTTTGGCCCATTTAGAGATTTTAAAACTTCCTTTACTAGTTAGACTTTCATACTATGCTGTCTTGCATTTCTTATTTTTCATGCGTTTTTTGCCTTTGATGATGCAGAAAATCACATTCAATTAAGTCCTTACCTCTCTTATGTTAGTGGAGCCTTAGCAGGGTGTGCAGCTACAGTGGGATCGTACCCTTTTGATCTTTTGAGAACCATATTGGCCTCACAGGGTGAACCTAAGGTACAGACTATGTGTATGTAAAATAATATGTTTATTTTTTTCTCAAACAATTTAATTTTACAATGTGTTTTGATCTGCATTTTACTGAATCATTTTCTGCTCTCAGTTTCTGGTGTAACTGTTACTCTTATGAAATTATGCATTTTTGATTATGAGTTATCTTTTCTAAGGCTTCAAAACCTACATATCAATTATTGCTAGGTCTAGTACAAATGAGAATATCCTTTGCTACCTTCTTTTCATGTCTATGCACTAGTACACCACATTGGACATTTGGCGTTCCAGTTTTGTGTTTGACAGCTGATTTTTTCCTTTATGTTTTGGTGAATTTCATCTGTTAACAGCTTCCCTGGCTTCATATAAGTTAGCTTGTCTTGATGTTTTCTTTAAGTGTCTGCTTGCACTTTGATGAGTCTTAATGAAGCAAAGTCTGGAAATTATGAACACTTCACTCGCAATTGCTTAAAAGATTATTATTATTATTGTAGCTTAGCTTGCTTCAAATTGTTTTGCTCCACATACTCATATTCACTTTTGCCCCAGGCAGGGATTAGCTTTGGTAAAATAGTCTAGCTCTATTATAGTTTGGCTGTTGTCCTTGCTGGCCCAGTTGGATCTTTATTCGTCTTATGGAAATATTGTATTCACCATTAAGTTCACATGTTCCAGTGCAAGTTTCATTTTATGTTCTCATTTTCTTTCTTCTATAAAACCAGTGTTTCTGAAGCTCTCTATGGACTTTCACAGCATATTTGTTGCTTGACTAATAAGTGTTGTTGTTCAGGTGTATCCAAAAATGAGATCTGCATTTGTTGATATTGTTAGAACTCGTGGCCTCAAAGGTTTATATGCTGGATTAACACCAACACTGATTGAGATTGTTCCTTATGCTGGCCTTCAGTTTGGCACCTATGATACATTTAAGCGCTGGATGATGGTACCATTCATCTCTCTTTCTAGCCACGTTTTCTAAGTGTGTATAGTGTTATTTGGGATAAGGAAGCAAAAGAACAAGAACTTTAGCCATCAAGCGTTGGAAATGATAGGGCAACATCATAATGCATCAGACAATAATGTTTGGATCACGCTAGCAGTTGATTGCATTGGAATTTAAGCTCTACTTTTAGCTCTTTTTTAATTCGGTAGAAAATGAGAATTATTCATAAATTTTTATATACAAGTCCTTTGATATAAGGGCCTTTACTTTAGAGGCAATCTTTAATTTTAATAAGTTGTAGCTCAAATCTCAGGCAAATGACACTAAATAAGCTTTGCCGTACTTAAAATTTCCTTAGCTTGCCATAAATATTAAGATTTTACGAGTAGTACATCTTTAAGCATTGCATTCTGTATAATGGTCATCTTCTGGGGAGAAATTTTTTTTCTTCTAAGAAACTTTCTAAAGATTAGGTAGTGTTGTTGATTCCATGCATGATTGTTCGTGGATGTTCCCTTTGCTTTCTCCTTATGCATACTGAGTTATTTTGGACTGGTTCATTTTGCTGCATCAACTCTAGGCCTGGAACCGCCGCATGTCTTCCAATTCAAGCTCAACCAGCACTGAGAACAACCTCTCTAGCTTTCAGCTTTTTATCTGTGGACTTGCTGCTGGGACATGTGCTAAACTTGTCTGTCATCCTCTTGATGTTGTCAAGAAAAGGTTCCAGGTATAATTGAATTCTATCTCATCAAATCGTTGTTGATTTAAATGTTAGAAATTTTTTCATCTCAGTATGCTGTGCTGTTAGAATAGTCATGAAGATGTCATGTTGCTAGTCAAACTGAATGTGGTGCTATTAGTCATAACATTCTGGCTGTTTGTATCTTTGCCTCTACAAAATGAGTTGCTTAATGATGAATTTGGCAAGTCTGAATTTGTTGATTATTTTAATTTTAACTGCAACATAGATTGGGCATCTTCCTTGATTTGGGTCTCTGGAATAATATGACGATGGGAATGTTAAATGGATTTAACCTTATTATGGCATGTGGTCTGAGTGAAAGTCAAAATAAAAACCCCATATTGATCAACAAAGAGGCAATTTTGCCTTAGAGTGGTATCTCATTATGGGTGGCAAGGTTCCTGAAATCTCCTGATGCTCTGATGTTAAATTCAAACAGTTGAAAATGCAATTTTAGATTATTCAAAAGCCAACAAGTGTTTGCTTCTAGCCGATTTATGTCGCCAGGATATTTTCGAAGAATATTAGCTCGGGGACTTCTCTTTTTCTCAGTTCTCGCACACTTTTTTTATTTATTTTTTAATTTTTCTGCTTTTGCAGATTGAAGGACTACAGAGGCACCCTAAATATGGTGCTCGAGTTGAACACCGCGCATACAGAAATATGCTTGATGCTCTACGCCGAATCTTGCTGGCAGAGGGATGGGCTGGTCTCTACAAGGGTATTGTCCCGTCAACTGTCAAGGCTGCACCAGCTGGTGCCGTAACGTTTGTAGCTTACGAATTCACATCAGACTGGCTAGAGTCTGTTTTGACTTGAAGCTAACAAATTCTTTTTGCTATTCATATTTGCTTCGTTAATCATTGGGTTGTCCCATTCTTTTTGCTATAATTTCAAAAGAAAGTGGAAATAGGTGTTTCCCTTAGTTTGTCATCATTATAGGAATTTGAGTGCATGTCTGTAGAGTAAAATTTGATTGTAGAGCCGAAAACAGTTTTGTAGTTGCTTATCAAATATACAGCATTATTCATTTTCTTAAGCTGAAATCAACACATGATAGTCTCTTTAGCGTTATTGTTGCCCCAATTTTAAATTTTTGATCCGCAGAATTCCTTAACTATATCTGCTGTTGTAAGAATATCAAATTCAACGTGGTCAAATCTCCTATTTTAGCCATAAAAATGAGCAGAGCAAATACAGAATATGGAAATGAGGTGAAATTTCACAACTGCGAAGCCTCAAAAAGTATGGAATGTTAACGGCCAAGGCAAAAATATTCTCGACCTGTCATTTTCTGTGATTAAAAGAATATGTTTATCCAAAATATTCCTCGCAAACAGGTTTGTGCTAAACAGTTAACTCTGTTTGCCAGACATCCTCAAAGACTGTAATCCCAAACACAGGAAATGTTATTATACAAAATTCTGATACATGATGTATGGTCAACATATTTGATTCTCCGTGGAGGGCAACATCATATTTTCTCAGCTCAGAAAATCTTGAATTGGTGGAATGGATTCTCCTTTATTGAGCATAATATCATGTTAGTAAATTGCAGAAAAAGGAACCCTGTAATCACAGTGAACTTTTCTGTTTCTGGCTGTCTTCTGGAGGCAGTGATACAAACTGCAAGATCTGCTGGACCTGTGCAGTTTCAAGACGAAACTTCTCAGCAATCTGGTGGATATCCATAGGTCCATTATGATCTTCAGCTTTGCCCCGGTGAAGAAGCAATATGTGACGCAGCTGCGCAACATTTAGAGTTCCTGGAGCAGTCAGCCTTTCTTCATACCTGCCAGAATCAGGTTTTGTGTCCCGCAACTTTGGCAGGGGTCGGTCATATCTTTCTACCACTGCAGCCTGTTACCATAATCCATTACCATTTTCAGAAGCTGAAATTGAAGAGAGAGAAACAAGGGACCAATTCACTTGGATAAAGTCTCAAATGAACAAGCAACTATATAGACTCCAAGCGCATACCAGGTCAAATCAAGGCAAGCAAGACCTAGAGATTGACTTAAAGCTTAACCATCAATCATTTGCTAGGTCTAGTAATTGATTCTTTTGTTGCAACGAATGCACACACATGTATCTTATTATATGACATATACAATGCCCATCAAGTTGCATAATGAATAACGTTATAGGAAATAGAAATTAGAAAACTTTAAGCAACAGGTTAATGAAGGTGAAGCAACAAAAATAGCAAAATGCATTAACTTACCTCACCAATCTCGAGTTTCCCTCCTGGCTTTGATCTAATTCTGCCCACCATTTGACTAAGCATCACATCATACTGCGGATCTCGCTCTTCAAGGACATTTTCAGAATTAAGTCGCGGAGAGCCATCTTACCCAAAGCGTATACAAAACAACAATTTACTAACATGAAGTTAGCAATCCCCTTCTTCATAGGACTCACTTATTCATGTGAATAAGTGGAAAAAATGCCTTAATTTTATTGTTCCAAAATCCCCAAAATGTATAGTAATTAAAATAAACAGCAAAAGCAAACGAAGAATTCAGTATCAGCTTCTCGAAAGTAATAATTTCTTTACTGGCGTTAGTCACAAACATCAATCACTATTTTCAAAGAGGAAGAATAAGAGAAAAAGCTTCTGATTTATGAACAAGTACAAGTAAGGCTAGTTTGACTTCGATCCACAAGATTGTTCATAGGTTTTAGAAGGGAGTTACCAAAACCAAGTAAGGAAAGATTTTGAAAGGCAGCATAATTCAAGTGTTCCCTACACTGCCACCAACAATATTTTGTCTATAAACACTTAATTTAAATCAAAAGGGCAACAGCATTTACTGGTTTTTCTAGAACAGTAGTATTTGTGTCCTTATCAATCCTATCCCTCTATTGATTGGAAGCATAAAAATGTCTGCTTGCAACATAATTATAAACTCTGTTGCACAAGCCTATAATCATCAACTATAACTCAAATCAAAATGCAAGAGAAAATAGTATAAACACAAAAATCTCCACGAAAACGAATGCCTATGCTGGATGCTTAGTTTCCTTCAACAGTTTTTTTTTTTTTTCACAAACCAAACAGTCCCATACTGATTCCAGATGAAATTCACTGATGACAGTAGAAAGATTCAAACTTGTAAGCATTTTTGCTCCTGGGTTTTCCCCAAAAATAAAATAGAATAACGGTAAATGGTAAGTTCCCAAATCAAAACTTGAAAACAATCCATTTGTCAAATGAATATTACACGGAAAAATCCATAAATGAATAGAACTAACCAGAACCAAGACTGTCCTGATTGTTGTACTGGGTGGTTTTCCTCGGGATATCCGCCTTTTCGTTGGCGGCCAACGGAAATCTGCGGTCAACGACGGTTTTAGGAGGGGGAGAGGGATCGGAAGCTGGAAATCTACCAGATGCTCGACGAAATGCCTGACCCATGCCCTCTATTGTTAATATTATATCTTAAATTATCGCAGTCTGAACACAAAATGTTTTCTTAGTTAGCAGTTAGAATGTACCACTGTGAATATAATTGTACGGAAAGTTGTAATCTTTTTGTGGTCTTAGAAACTGAAGAGGAAGAAGAAGTAGAAGAAGAAAGAGGAGGTTGCTGTGGTTGTGTGTGTGGAGAACACACGTCTGTTTCGAACTTTCTGGAGAAAAGAGCTTGGAATCAGCCGCCACCTGGCTTTCTATGTTGGTGGCTGTGTACCACTCGCTCTGTTAACAAATTATAAATAAGAATTCACTTTTTAAAAAATAAAATATATTTAAAAATAATTTTTTAATTATATACAATAAATATTAGTTTAAAAAATCGTAACATAAACGTATTAATATAACAAAAATAGATAAAATATTTTATTTCATGTTTAGTTTCTATTTTTTAAGAATTTATTTGATCTAATTATAATTTTTTTTAAGGACGAAGCCAAACTATGAATGGTTAATTAACTAGAGACTGCTGATAACGTGAAATAACAAAGCCAGAAGTTAGAAATAATTATATTTTGACATGACGAAGATAAACAACAGTATCAGTCAGATTGTAGAATGATGTACTAACTTCTATCAAGCTACTTAATGCTTACAGATTAACTTTATCAAGAAATCTCTTAAATGAGACTCATTTTACAGACAAAACTCCAATCACTCAGCCTCCCATTATTAACATCTACATCAACAAAGAGACAACTTATTGCCCTGTCTAATGTTGTTGAACAAAAAAATTTAACCAAGAACAAACATTATCAGATTCTCCCCATCTTGTTTTACTGATGCTGACTGCCAACCACTTCACATGGCAATATAGAAAGACTCATGGAAAGTCATATGCCACGAATTAGGCATCTGAAGCCTCTATGCTGTTCCAACTGGAAGCAAGAAAATTAAGGAAAAGATTGCTACGCTATTCATGTTACAATTACAGATGCTTCAGCAGCTGTGAAGTGCATGTTTCTTCTTTGCTGATCGAGAGATGAATGATACTGAAACTCCTATCCCTTTTTTTTTTGTCTAAATCACTCACAGGCCGAGATTGCTGTGAAGTGCACGTTCCTATGTTGCTGACCGAGAGATGAGTGATACTGCAACTCCTATCGCTTTGTTGGCTAATCAGAACCTGAAGAATCTCAGAGGCCGAGATTGCAAGCCCCTCCCCTCACTTGAAGCTCGCTGAACATGTCACCATTACCCTTGCATACACTATTTGCTCTTTCATCTCCTTTGAAATCCATGACTCCAGCACCAAAGTTCTCAGTGATCCTCATCCGACTACGAGCACGTCGCGAAGGCTTTGATCTCGAGTTCTCTGGTGGAAAATCATCCCTACTATGCTTCTTCGGTTTTAAGCTTAAAAATCCACAAGCAAGAGCTTCTAGTGCTTTAGCGGTCGGTGGTCTATTTCTTGTGCTTTGTCTGCGGGAATTCATGCTCGAAGGTTGCTCAGAAATAGGATTGCATGCTGAGGTGGAAGTCTTCAGCATACCAAAATCCTCTGGCGATCCATTTGCTTCATCGTCCATTCTTTCAGTCATTTCCAATACTGAGGATTCAGTCTCTGCAGAGACGGGAATGTTTAGGTCAATCAATTCTCGGGATTGAGATTTCTCATTGGGATGTTCAGCAACAGGCAAGTTACTGCTGAGAGTGCATTCATCAGTAATATTCGGGCTGCACTTGCATGAAGAATTGATGGATGATAACTTCACCTGACGTAGTTCCAACTCAGAGAGAAGATTCTCTTGGTCAGGATTAGATGCAGTGCAATGAAGTTCATCTTGTTTTAACCTCGCATCAACTGAGGCATCGGTCGTACTACAGCTTGTTAATGTGTGATCACATGCAGCTAATTTTCGTCTTCGTTTTGTAACAGGGGCTAAGAGTTTCCTATCCCTAGTTCTTGTTCTCTTGGGCGCTTGACCTCTGGGAGGCTTTCCTGGTTGCATGTCATAACACTTGTTAGCTTTCTGTTCCTTTGTGATTTTTTCAGTAACCTTGGGGAAACCCGAGCCAATTATAGGGGAACTCGGCTTTAAAGCATTATTTCCAACAGTGTCCTTGTCAGATGAGAGTTCCTTACTACCATTAATCTTTGTGGATTTTGTAATATCAGTCCTGTTCTGATCAAAACACAGGTCATCTGATGAATCAGATTCATTTTCTGAATCATTGGAAGAATCTTCATCACTTTCTGAAAAAACATTTGTAAAGGTGGAAATGTTCATCATTTCAAATGGGAAGCCTCTCAATTCTCTCACTTTGCTTGCTTCTCCGTTATACAGACTTGTATCAACCACAGTAAACTTCATGACTTCTGTACTGCGGCTTGGAGTTCGTGGCTTGAGATAACAATGCCGTTGCTGATCAGGAAAATCTTCTTGGTCGACAATTTTCTCATTGACCCTCCCATTTTCTTCCTTGTCACCACAGCCGTTGTCTACTGCCACATCAAGCTCAAGAAGTGCTGGATCTGAAGCAACTTTATTCAGGACATCACTCACAGAATCAAAATAGTGGTTACCTTTTACTAGCTTCCTTCTTGAAAACTTCTTGATACCTGGCATCAGAAAGACAAGAGAATGCCTGGATGCAGCAGCAAAACCATGGTCACTGGGTTGCTCCGAGTGCCACCCTCTTGCAAGCAAACGAGGCCAAACAGCTTCCCAAAAAAGGTCATTTGATCGAGCTTTGCTTAACCGACAACCTCCGGTCAGGAAGTTGATAATTTCCAAGGGTGTAAGGCTAGAGCAAGCTTTGCCGACTGGTATTTCTGGGCGGACAGGAGCAACCTGATTGGACTTCAAATGTTCCATGGCCATGCCTGTGAGGTCTTGTACCGTGCCAATTCCAACAGCCTCAACAAGGGCATTCAATCCAACTGTAGCCTTCAGAGCAAATACATACTCTTCTAGCAACATTTTTCCCTCTCCAAAAGTCTTCCCAACCTACCAACAAACCACATTAATGTTTAGCAGACGATAACTTCAATTTGAACTGATTAGCAGATTATTTTAGTTGTATCAGTGGCAGCCACAAAATTCTATTACAGTAAAATGCCCAAGAAAAAAAAAAGAATCCTCTGGAAAAAATGATCAAGGCAGAGAATTTATTTTTATATATGATCATAATTTTTATCACAAGGAAAAAAAACCTAATAGAGATAGGACAGGCTTATCAGCAAAGGACAAATGAAGAGGATCACCACAAACCTCCCCAAATATTTTCCAAAGAAGTGCCAATCAAAGAGAAAAGGACCATTTGGGTTTTTCTCAGTTTCAAAAGCAACATTGTGTGATTAGTTTAAGAACTCATTAGTCTACATAGAAAGGAGAATCCATATCCATTTTAGCGACTCCAAAATCCTTCATTAAGAAAGGCAAAACCACATTGGAGGAAAAAAAATCAGACCCAGAATCAATTTCCACATAATTTGTTAATCAAGTGGACATTCTATTGTGAACATAAAATATTTCTGAATAAAATCTAAAGCTTAATTACACTAATTCAAGAAAACAAAATAGCACATATTAGAACATAAATACTGTAGTTCTGCATGCCTTTGTGTTTTATACTGAAACATTGCAAACTCACTTGGTCATCATAGCTTCAAAAAGATTAACATCATCAAATACTTAATAAAATACCTCATTCAAAGTGTTTTGGCAATCCTCTGATGCATGTAAGAGCAAACGGGAAAGCAATTCTTGCTGAGTGGATCCTGAAAAAATCCTTTGTCCATATACACACCTTCTGCTCCTTATTTTACGGCATCCTGACCACCTTTGGTATTTGTCAGACCTATAAAACCTCCCATAATAAAATGAAAGTATATCTCCCATATTTTTTATCTCCACAAATTTCTGTACTTGAACAAGATTCTTTCCAAAAATATATAAACCGAGAAGAAAACTGGCCTCCTCTAAATCATTCCATATGCCACCCCAAGAACCAGGAACCAAACGGTAGCCTTTGCTTCCATGCTGCGAACACATTTGCTTCATTTCTTCTTTGTGCAAATCTGACTTTGCAGCTTCTCTGACTTCTATCCCACAATGCACCATACTGTCCATTGGCTCAGTCTTAACTTGCAAGTCATTTTCTGGAAAAATCTGGGTCCCTTCAATGCTATCAGAGTTTATTGGTTCATTTCTATCTGACAAGCCATTTAAATTACCAGAAAATTCATGTGGTTCATGTTTAATGTCCTCAATTTTCTCCTTGATCCACATTAGTGATATGGGCAATCCAAGTAAAAAATCATGGGAAGCACTAGGCATTAGTGTTGGATCACTTGCACTATCTGTGAGAGAAAGGTATGCAGATCTAGATATAAGAGGAGGAATGTCAACCTGGTACTCATCTCCAATTCGAGGACGCAGTTCGGGATCTCTGTAGTCACTTATTCCAAGGGCCTCAGGATAAGAAACTTCATCTTCAATGCAATTCAAATCATGATTTATTTTAACAACATCCATCTGCAAAGAAAGTCACATAAAACGAAGATGGTTAATCACATCTTAAAGATAATTAAACAAGCAAATATCTCAATTGCAAAGCTACCCAAGGATAATTTTAAAAAAGAGCTATACAAATATTATGACTGTTTGACAATTTCTTCTTTTTTTTTTCTGAATTACAATTTTATCACTAAAATGAATAGAAATGCTGATTGAGATTTTAAACCTGTTACACAAGCAAAGAGAGACCCAATCAAAAAAAATAAAAAACAAAAAAAAAATTTCTTCCTGAAATCTTTCTGCAAAATTGAATACTTTATTAACTACCAAAATTTTTTTCTCATTTTTCTTACCAAAAGTAGTTCTTTTCTTTTTTATTACCAAAAATTATCTCTTCCATTTTTCTTACCAAAAGTATTTTTTTCTTTAAGGAACAAAGTAATATATTTTCTATATAGTCCATTTGTAAAACACCATTGATGGAATACATTAGAATATAAAGAGCTAAACTCCAGTTACCATAGAAATTAAAAACAAATCTGATGAGCATATGGTTTTGAAGCAGTAAATAAATAATAACAGATTCAAACTCACAAAAGAAAGATACAGCCAAAAAATTCTAAGAATTAATCAGGAAAAAATTAATCAAAAAATAATTATAAAAAATTAAAAATTAATTATCCAAATCAAACAGTAATCCGGAACTGAAAAAAAATATATTTTTCAGCAAATTACGTATACATGCTGAAAATCATAACTCGTATAAAAACACATGTGTTCATATACAAAAAAGAAGAGAAGAAAAAAATAGCAACGGTATCAAGCAAAATCACCAACCCCACAAAAGCAAAGGCAAAGGGTACCAAATGATAGCTATCGAAACTCAAGTAACCAAAACCAACCCCAGATCCCATTTGCAAACCACAAAACAATCAAAACTTGAAATATATAACAACCATTAACCACATTAATCTCCTGAACCAATCCCAACCAAACAAGAACATTCAAAAGCTATTAATCATTAACTTCTTAACTTAAAACCCAAAAAAAAAAAAAAAAGAAATAGAGTACGATACAGTTATTACTCGAAGTTGAGAATTCCAAAAATGATCCAAAGAAATTAAAATTCTATAAACCGATAAAGACGGTTAACATAGATTAAACAGCATTAAATCCGTAATAACAAGCAAAGCATAACACAAACAATAATTAAATAATAGAAAAGCAAAGATGGAAATTTACTAAACCTCCATTGATAAAGCACAAAACCCGTCAAAACCCGAGTCCCAGGAGCCAAATGGGTATACTTAGTTACGCACCGATTGACAAGTTTTAGATTAGAAAAAAACAAAACGTGACCTTTTATACTCTAAAGAGAGAGAGACGCATACTTGTATTCAGGAAAAACTCTCTCTATATATAAATAACAATAAACATGAAACACAAAAGAGTAGATTGCGAGCAAGAAACAAAGAGAGAATTACCTTTATTAACAGAGCTAGGCTTTCATGGCTATAAAGATCCAATTTTCAGCTTAGATTTTTGAAAAATATTTATATATGAGAGCAAAGAGAGGTCCTTGGCTAGTCGCAGCTTTGGCCTTTGAGAGAAAAAATAGGGAGAGAAATATTTTACGATAGATAGAGAGAGAGAGAGAGAGAGAGATGGGTTTTCTTTCATTGTTATTTTTATTTATTTTGTTTTTATAGAGAGAGAAAGAGAGGGTGTCTGGTCCGTTTACAAGGGCGAAAATGATATATTATATTCATATCAATACGCGCCTTCTTGGAGCGTGAAGTACAGTTCCTACAGTACTTGCCACCTGGCTCTATAAGCAAGATTCTCTTTTATGATATCAAACGGCCTACTCAACTATAGTTTCTAACAGTCCAATCATAACTTGACACGCAGTTCCGCTGGCAAACCATGTGGGATTTAATTAGCTACAGCATGGACACCGGTACCCGCTTCTCCGTTTGGCGCATGCTTTTACCAACTATTAACTCTTTTTTTTTTTGCTTTTTTTTAAAGAAACTTTAAAACGTTGAATTTTATGAACTATTAGCCTTTTTGCATTATATATTTAAATTTTAAAATGTACATATTAATTTTTTAAATTATACCATTTATACAGTTGAATTTAAAATAAATAAAATTGACGAATGTAAAGTATACAAGTTATCAAAAATACATATGGTCAATTTAACATATGAATGCATCAATATATGAATTAAAAATCACTAAATATTAATGAAAAAACAATAAAAAAAATCTTCACTGCCATTTTTCTATCATTTTTTTTCTTTCCCACGCCTCACAACCATCTTCTTCTTCCGAAAGATCCCATTGATTATTCCTCCACCGTCAACGGCACAATTGCCAACCTCCACCGGCTATTTCTTTTTTGTTCCATTTTATCATCTCTATTGTACATTCTAATCTCACAATGTTTCTCTCTAAAAATCAAAAAGTTCTCTTCATTTTTTTTGCCAGCTCCGGCATCAATTGATAGCACGAACCACACTGTTGAACTCTTAACAGTCAAACATATCTTTCTATATCCTTAATTTTTTTCTCTGTCACCAACACCGGAGAGAATAAAAGTGAAAAAACTGAAATATTCCGACTACTATTCTGATCAAACCACAATATCCCTGGGTATGTGAACACTTCCAAAATCAATATAATTGTTTAAATTTTATTTCTACACCAGTGGTATATATATGAAAAATTATATATAATGACATGTTAATATCTAACAAACATGTTAAATAGATATGAAAGTCCAAATTCAAGTTCAAATTTATTAATCATAATTTTTAAAAGTTAAAATCTGTATCTAAGTCCAATCAAACTATTAACCGTATAGATCGATTTGAATTTGATTTTAACCACCGGCTTAATGGTTTTTTTTTAATATTTTCAACCCTAATGGTTGGTTGCATGGAGGTTAAGATAGAAGCAATATACCGTAGTTTTCTTATTAGGGGTGTTCAAATGTGGGTTGGGTGGGTTACAATTGGTTTTCTCTCCAACCCACCTAAATTGTTACATGGATTGGGTTCAACCCAAACCAGGTGGGTTATATATTAAAATTTTTATGTTGGATTGGTTGGTTTATGTGGGTTATATGGGTTATGTTAATTTTTTTTATATTATATTATAAACATATAAATTATTCATATTTATATATTTTTAAATATAAAGAATTAATTTTATTTTTATAAATATTTTTTAAAATACCTCAAGTATATAAAACTATAGTGCCACAAAATTTAAAATTACATATAAATTTCATAAAAAAATTAATGATGATCAATAGCAATAATTTGCAAAGATAACATATGTAATATCATAATATTATTTTATGACAATTGGGTTCAAAACTTAAGATAGAAATTTTATGATAAATTTTTCATAAAATAAAATTAAAATCCATTAAAATATGTAATATCATAATATTATTTTACAATTATCCTTGATAATTAGATATATGACCACCTAAACTTTACAATTCGACACTGGATTTATTCTTTCGGACCCTTATCACTGCAAGTGAAAAGAAAAAGAAAATTGAATTATTTTTATGGTGAAAAAAATAAAACCAAATAAAAAAACCAAAAATTTATTATTAGAACGGTTAAAAAAATCGAATCCAAATCGGTAATAAGCCAATTTATAATAAGCCCCTTCACAAAATCAAATCAATCTATAAGAAGCCAATTTAAAGGATCAAATCCTAATAATTCGGTTGAACCTAAATATAAATTTTAATTTTTAGAATTATAATTAAACGAATTTAAACTTAAAATTAAGTGTCTCATTGGCTTATTAACTACATATAAATTTCACATATTTATATCTTGATCTAATTTTAAAAAATAAATAATTAATAAATTAATATTTATATAATTTCATTTGAATGTATTAATATTAATTTTGAATTTTTTTGTCACTTTATATTCAAATTTCCAAAATTTAAAGACCTTATATCTTAATTCGGTGAAAGGATTAATAATAAATTTTATCACAATATTCTTGTATCTGAATTATGTCAAAAATAAAATATTAAGCTAAATTATTTGCTAAATGTCACTTGTTTGCTTAAAAAAATGAGTGTTCAAGTGAAGCTGCAATACTGAGCTGCTAGGTGTTGTGCTAGACAGTAGTTCAAGCACAGAAGTCAATAAATTATTGAAAGTTCCAGTGGTTCTTCACTTGATTATATGTCATTCCAGGAACTCGACAAGCAATTAGGGACCACCTTAAATAAAACAATATTTATCAATTTAGCAATCTTAAATCAAAGACTTTTCTAAGCAATTGACCAAGTATATAAATCAAAGACTTTTCTCAGCAATTTTTTAATTTGAGTAATTTTAATTTTAATTTGACTAAGTATAGAAACTTTTGCTAATATATAATACTAGTAAATGATATAAATGCCATGAGTACGTAACGCAGCAAACATTGCTGAGAAAAGTGTAAGACAATAATCCCTTTTACAAAAATAAAAAATAAAAATAAAAGAAAGATCATTCTTTAGAGTGTTGGTTGTCTAGCTAATTAATGAATTAAAATAAAAAGAAAAAGATAAATCTCTAATTCGTCTGATTAAAATAAAAAGAAAAAGATAAATCTCTAATTCGTGAACCCCTTATCAGGTAATGTTATAAAATTCATGCTTTTAATTAAACTAGGGTACATCGACGCATTTCAAAAGGAAACATATATATATATATATATATATATATATATATATATATATATATATATATATACATACAATCCAGAAAATATCTATATGTAATCTTCAATCAAAGTTTTTATATATAAATGAAATTTTACATAATAATAAATGAAATTAATATATATATATATATATATATTTTAAAATATAATATTTTATAAATCATTAAAATTAATTTTATAATTATTAAATTTTAAATTATACTTAATTTTAAATTATTATTAATTTTAAATTTTTTATTTATTAAATATTATATTTTAATTATTTATAAAATATTATATTTTAAAATTAAAAAAAAATGGGGGATGGGGATCCCCGCGGGGCGGGAACGGGGAAAATTCCCCCCCCCCCCCCCCCCCCCCCCCGAGATTGGTGGCGGGACCCTTAGTCCAAGTTCATTTACCATGATTTTTAAAAATTGAAATTTATATTTGTATTTAATTGGATTGAATTAAAAAGTGCAAGTGAGAGTGTATTTGATGAAAAGTGTAATGTGGGTTAATTGGTTGGGTTATATAATAACCCATAATCCACATGTATATTTTTAAAATATTAGAATGGGTTATATGGTTTACAATAACCCACTATAATTATAAAAAAAATGGGTTAGATGGGTTGGATTGAATGGGTTAAATGGGTTACTCCAATTTTGAACACCCCTATTTCTTATATCCAAAATGGCTGTGTGGAAAATAATTTTCGATGGGTTGTCACTCGCGGGAATGACAGTAAGATTGTAAGTGCCTTTTCAATGGATTTGTTTGTCAAAATGACTAAAGTACCCTCCTCGGATTTTTCAACATTATTTAATAAATAAAGCGACAGAATTTTTTTTTTTTTACAAAAAACATATTTTTGAGTAATCGATATGAAATAAAAAGTATTCCATGGTCTCGTCGGAGAAAAATTTATTCACAGTTTAGGAATTTTTTTTGTAAAATAAAAAAGGTTTAGGAATTTAACCTCCCAAATTACTTAGTGCTGTTTCAGTTACATTTTAAAAGTTAATTTTTATAAAAATTAAAAAAATAATTAAAATATTTTAATTTTATAAAAAAATTATAATAGTTGACGAAATTTTTTTTATATTTTTAAAAATTTTATTTAATTTTAATTATTAATAGATAGTAATATAAAAGAAAAATATTTAATAAGATGCATGATAAATAGATGTATACATGTAAATTTATTTTTAAAATTTTGAAAAGTAGGGGTGTTCAAAACTCGAACCTACTCGAACAACCCGAACCGAATAAGCTTATTCGGGTAGGGTTTGTAGGGTTATTATGGTAGGATAGGGTTGAGGATTTGGGTGTAATTCGGGTTCGGATCGGGTAAAATATTTATGAACCAGACCCGTTCGATTAACAAATCCCTCAAAATTCACCGTTTTGTGATAGGATTTTAATTGAATGGCACCTTTTATTTTCAAAAATAAATTTTTTCTTTTTATTTTTTATAAATTTTAAATTTATTTATTTACTTTTTTTAATATTAATTATTTTCATCAAATTTAAAATTAAATTAAAATCTGCACCTTGCAGTTGCACCTAATAGGAATATAGTTATAGGCATGCAATGAATACGCTATGAATGATAATTGATCAAATAACTAACACAATTTTCAAAATTTGTATACGGAGATTGGGCAAAAGTAAAAATACCTATTCTTTGAGAGCTTTATTTCACTTGTCAAATTATCGAATTGCCTAGTGTAATTATATTTAATCTTAATTAATTTAATTAATACTTAATTTTAATTAAAATGTGAATTCAAATGAAATCCAAATTCAAAAAAAATTGAATTAATTCAATTAAATTTGGCAATTGAAATTGATTAAAATCCAATTTAATTTCAATTTGAATAGTATTCAATTAAAATTAAATTAATAGATTAAATCCAATTTAAATTAAGTTTACAAATTCAATTTTAATTAAAAATAAGATTGAATTTGAGTTCAATTTGAAAAATAGTATATTTGTTTGGAGCAAAACTGAATATAAGGCATTTAATTTTGGCTAAATTGAATAGAATGTATTAGCTCTAGTAAAACTGTATACGATCTATCAGCAGCAGGTGTTGTTGACTGTAGACAATTAAAGTTAGAAAGAGAAGATCTTTTCATTATTGTTGTGTATTTTTTTTTATTATTACTTTTCACTGTTGGTGTTAAGAAAGCTAAAAAGACAATAGATTTTGTAAGGTTATTTTAAAGTTAATTGTGTTTAACTTATTTAATTAACTATATTTTTTTCTTTTTCTTAATCTTATTTTTCTTTATTAAATTAAAATTATTTCTTTTAAATTTATCTTTTCTAATGTCAAGGAAGATAATAATTGAATAGAAATTACAAATATTATTTTAATTGATTTTGCTGCACTACTTTTTATTTTGAGTTGTTCTGCATCAACTTACGCATTTCTTTGTGTTGATATGAAATAAATAGCAAATTAATTATATTATATAGATTACCTCATCTCTTTTTTCAATATATGAACATCTCTTTAATATGATATTTTATATCAGTGTAATTTATTAATTAATAACTTTTTTTTTAATTTTTATATATAGAGCTAATAATTTTATTCATACATGGGAATCATTCTTTTTACTCTATTTAGTTTGCATAAAAATAAACACCATACATTCAGTTGGATAGAAATGAACACAATTTATTTTTTGGGCAAAAGTTGATACATTGCCAAAATTTATATGAAAAAAGTTGCTAATGAATTCACTTAGAAAAGGATATAAATTTAAATCCTTAATTTATTAAATTGAGTAGTAGAGTATTAGTGTTCTCAATTTTTGTACTTTAATTTTTTTTACAAATAAATTAAAATTAAAATTTAGAAGTGAATTAAAATATGAATTTAAATCGTTCTAAAATATATATGGCATAACAAATCGGATTACATTGTATACAATACACAATGTATTATTTTAATATATAATAACAAAACCATTTATGAAATTTACCGTATATAATGTATTATGTTAATATAGAATAATAACATTGATTATATTGTTTTCGGAAATAAGTGAATATGATGTTGTTATATTACTAGTTAATATATTGTATTAATATTTTACACTAATTGAATATGACAGTATAATGTAGTATTTTAATTTTATATTTGTTACAGTGATGTCCTTCTAATTTATTGAATTGATACAAAACATCCAAAAAAATTTGAAAGGAAAATAAAAACTTAAAGTAAATGTTAAAATAAAATCGAATACATCATATACATGACAAAACAAATCTTAATACAATGTATTCACTTGATGAATGACTACATTGTAAATAGAAAGATAATTTTTTTTAAATATATTTTGGGTTATTCGGGTGGACCTCAAATAACTGCGGGTTGTTCGGGTAGGAGCCCGAACTATTAATAGGGTAGGGTAGGGTTTAGATTTATAGTATTTTTTGGATTTCGGGTTGTTCGGATTTGGGTTCAGGTTGATCTGAACCCATCCGATGAACACCCCTTAAAAAGGATATTTAAAGTTAGAAAAGGTAAAATAGGAAAAATAATTTTTTAAAATAAGATGGATAGAGTATTATCTTTTATCAAAAGCAAAAAAAAAAAATACCAATATCTAATTCATAATTATATTTGATAATCCAACTATAGAGCTTCAAATTATATAAATTCAATTCTTTAATTTCGGATAGAATTCAATATTAAATTATAATTGATAGATGCTAGTTTCAAAAAAAATTACAGAAGTTAGGTGTTCACGACCGTCTATTATTAACTGTAAAAATACTTTTTAAACTTCTATATATTCAAATTATTTTTTCATGTCTTTCCTTATAAATATATTTAACTGGCATTATTATTCTTATATTTTTATTTAAATTTAGCTAGTGATAAAATATAATAAAAGAAAATAATTTTTATCGGAGATTTTCATTTATTAGCATGATTTAAGTAGATGAAAAGATCATATTTTTATACAAAATATTTTGTCCTTGACTTGCTCCAAATCAAAATCATAAATAGGGTTTTTAAATGGCTATTAAATTCATGGCTAAAGTAGTCTTGACTTGTTCAAAATCAAAATCATAAATAGGGTTTTTAAATGGCTATTAAATTCATGGCTAAAGTAGTCTTATAATGTTCTTAATTAAGTTAATTTAATATCATTAAATATTTTATTTTATTAATTGACTGATTATGCTCAATGGAACGATGCTTCAATGATTTTTCAGAATTTACAGCAGAAACTATTGGTCTTAGGGTGAATAGGTTAATGATATTAAATTAATATGTCAAAGAGTTATAATTAATGAGATAATAATGGCTTATTATTTCGTTATATTGGACGACCTTTTTCAAATACGGTGTGCATTAGATTATTTCTTGTAAATATGATATGATATGATTTTGATCTAATTAATTAAAGGAAGCAGCTAGAAGATTTACTTAAAATGCATTAGAATATTTTTTTTATTTATTACTTTTTTTTACTTTTTATTGATAGCATGTAAATTATAAAATTAATTTATATCGTATAAATATTAAATAATATAAAAGATAAGTTAATAAATGGATATATTTAACACTTTTTAATGATTTTCATATCAAATTGTTATAAAAAATAAAAATAAAATAAAAACATATTTTTTGTGAGATCACAAATTAGTTAAACTTCATAAAAAACATGGATGAGCATGGATCGATTAACCAGTTCACGAGCTAAAAAAAATCAGCTCATTAAAATCGATTTTTTCAAAATATTAACCGTTAATCAATCCTTTACGATCGGTTAACCAGTCCATCGATTTCGATTTTTTAGACTAATTAATCAATTTTTTTCGGTTAACCACTAAAATTATAAAATGCAATTTTAAAAATACTTAAAAATAAAAATTGAATATAATACTTAATTCAACTTCCCTTGCACTTCCAAGTTATATCATATGATTCTAGCCTGTTGACCCTCTCCAAGAAGCTCTAGTCTTGCCTCCCTCGTATCACATTGAAGCTGAACTAAAATTCCATGAATAGGGTCTTAATGATATGTGCAAATAAAATGAATAGCCAAAAGAAGAAAACAAAAAACTAACATAAGTTGATTATGAAGCTATATGCAGTTCATGTTTCTTGATAATTTTTTTTAATCTTTTGAAAAGAAAATACAGAGTGGAAAAGACGAATGACTTGCAACAACAGCAGAACGAATCAGCTTCTCAACAGTTGCTCCTTTCATGAAGTCATATGAAATATTATCAACTGCCAATTTGACTCCTCCTTTCTCAAAAATTCCGATGCAGTAGAAAAATTCACGCAAAACCATGAGAAAAATTATGCTTTTATGTCATAACAAAAAAATAATCATCAAGGCAAACCAAATAAGCTCAGTAATAACATAAGTTTCTAGAAAATATACCTTGTATTGACAAATTGGTTTGAATAATGTTAATTTTATAAGTATTGACAAACTAGTGTTGGGTACTCTCCCAGTATAGATGAGAAGTAGAATGCCAGTGAGGGAGGGAAATGAGCTATGGCCGGCATGAAAGGGAGGCGCAGATTCAAATAGAGAGAGGCTAAGCTGCAGCTTAATGCTTGTGGGAGGGAGGCAGAACAAAAGGAGATAGGATTTTTTTGTTTATATATATATGTATTAAAAAAATTAATTAAATCAGTCGATTAATCGAAAACAATCGATTTTTTTCAAATCGTGGACTAAAACTAAGCTGAAAATTTAAAATTTCAATTTTTAAAAACCTTAATAATTTGTCGGTCTGATTAATCTTAAAAATTGATTCTTTTTTGGATCGATTTTTCAATTTTTTTTCTCATTCCTGATAAAAATCCCCAGGCTTGAAAGGAAAAATGATATACTAAAAGATGGATTGCAGCTTTATCTTCCCCTTTACTTAGGGAATATATATTATATATCCACACAACGAACCTCCTAAATTAGTTTTAAAATTATATCATTAGCTTGATATATGAATATTTTCATACATATATAAAAAAAATGCTTATATTTTTTTATAATTCATTTAGTATTCGAAATTTATTGATTTAATTAAATTAAATTAATATTAAACAGATCAAAACAAAATATTAATTTTAACCGACGTTATCTTGTTTTTGATAATATGTATTTGAGGTCGGAAAATGATTAGACTTTAACCCTTTAAACCGTAAATACTAGCCATATATTTTATGATTAATTAATTAATTGTACGGTACCCTTTATGCATAAAATTGTAATTGATTTTTATATTCAAATCATATATAAATTCAATAACATTTGTGGTAATGCCCTTATCCCACCCGATACGTGTCTTTCTTCTTACGAAAATGTTAATTACTAACTAAACGTCTTGTAAATTTTATATTAATAATTGAATTTTAATCTATAAATTATTATCAATTCTTTTTTATATAAATATTATCTTATTTGAATGTTTTTACGTAAAATATAAATAATTTTACATTTGGTATATTTTTATTTGATCCATCTGGAAATTAAGCTACTTAAAGTAAAAAGAAAATTAAAAAAATGTGAACAATAACATAACATACGATTCAAAATTTTAATTGATTTGAAAATAACAATTTAAATCCGGTTGCGGTGACCCGATTGTTATATATATATATATATATTCGAAATTTATTAATTCAATTCAATTAAATTAATATTAGACAGATTAAAAAAATCTTAATTTTTAACTAACATTATCTTTTTTTTATAATATGCATTTGGGATCAGAAAATAACAAAAAAAAATCAAATTTTTAACTGTTTAAACTGTAAATATTAACTAAATTTTTTTATGATTACTTTCTCCGTTCTTTTTTATCTGTCACTTTTGATTAAAATTCAAATTATATTTATTTGTCATTTTTAGACTTTTAATATAATTTAATTTATTGTTTCAATTTATTTTTTTCTAATAAAGTCAGAACCAATCAGATTTGATAATTTAATTTTAATTATGTAATTTAATACTAAATTTAAATTTATTTATTATTTTTTAATTTTAATGAAAATAATAAAAATAACTGATAAAAAAAATAAAAGGAGTAATTAATTAATTATCCGGTACCCTTTATATATATTTTTTTTAATTCAACGTACCTCTGTGTGTTTCCATCTGAGCTCAGTCTAACATTAAAATTTACAAATATAAAAAGCTTTAGTATAGTTCCCCATTAATGCTGTCAACTTCCTCATGCTTGCCGCCATAAATGCAACAAATAAACCTCAAGAAATGATAAAATTAATTATTTGACAGTTGACACCCCAGTTAATTTATTCCCATGGGCTAATTGTTGACAACCTGGAAAACATTGGGCTAACTGTCCAGTTTATGTTTGGGCTCACAAAACTCAATGGGCTTTAGAAACTTTCAGACTTAGCCCAAAAACTGGGCTTCTGGGCCCATTAGCTAATGGTGAGCACTTGTTTCTTTCACATTATTTAAAGTAAATTCATTATAATTAAGACAAAAAATTGTTTATTAAAGCCCTAAACTTTAGCATTTTTTTCTTCTGTTGGTCTCTTAATTTTTGTTATTTTTTTAAAAGAAGAGGTTCTGATTTCGAGTTTTTGTCCCCTTCTTTCTAGCCGTTTATAAAATAAATATAAATTCTGATTGAAATTTTTATTTTCGAGAAATAAGTTATTTATAAATTAACATAAAAGAACATTAGATGGATCATATAATAGGACAAAGCTAAGTATGGCAGTACGAGCTATGATAAATAAATAGGATTTTATGTTTTTTCTATAAATACAAGAAAGAAAATAAAAATATATTGAGTACTTTGACTAAATAATGAACAACAAATTCTGTCCTATGCTTTATTACTTTTAATTTATTTATTTTTTAATTAAAAAAAGACAAGAAAAAAAATTCTCTCGAAATTGATTAGGGGCTACAGTATATTCATATGGAATCTCTAAGAAGCCTAAAACTTCAATAAATAATTATAAAATTTCAGTTTAGTGCAATGTTAATTATTAGTACTTTTCTTTTTTCAAATTAAATTTAATTCCCAAAAATCTTAGAATATATATATATATATATAAGCATGCGTGCACTGTTACACCACTAGCTTTTAAGAATGGAAGTATCTTCGGAGAATCCGTTAAATGTCGGCCAAATGTTCTGTTTAACAGTCAACGGATAAGCTGAACTAAAACAACATGGTTAATTGATTAATTTGTAATTAAGCTAATTCAGATTCTTTCAAAACCCTTAATTACAAGCCCAATTTTTGAAACTAAATTTTATATTAATCGATTAATATAAGCCCTCAATTAATTATCTTCTTTTTCTTGTAAAATTGATAAATTGTTTGTCCTCCTTTTTCCTATAAATAATATAAATATTATTTTTTTGGATTAATCATCCAGTATTTGAATTTCACTTGATTAACTAAATCCCAATTGGGAAATCGTTGCAGGCTAAGGTTTTTTATTACTGCTCATAAGAGGTGTCGAAAGTCAATTCTGAAACCTTCAATTTCTAATATAACTTTTATTACCACTAGGTCATCATCCAATGGGTTAATGTAAATCTTATAATTTTCATAACTAATCAAATAATGGGTTGCTTTGCTGTCGTATTGGAAGATGCATTTTTTGAGTAAAAATTTAATTAGAAATTATAGTTTATTTTACTGAGGAAGGGTTTGGAGTAATCCATAACGCATTTAAATAATCCCACCTTTAAACTTAAAAAGCTGCCTATTTGCTCTAAGCTCATTGGTGAACATTAAAGAGATTAAACGGCAAAATGGGTGTGACTCCCATCATTAATTAACCTTTATTCCATGTTAATATTAATTGAAAATTTCGACCTCACTTTTCAAATTAAAAGCAAATCAAAGGCCAATCGAATTCAATTTTTGTTGTGCGATTATATTTTTCAATTGCGCGTGACAAATAGGATTATCGGTGTTCAATAAAAATACGACACATCAACATATACGTAGCAAATACATTAATGACATGACAAAAATATATATATATATAAATCTCTCTCCTCTTTTTCTCCTCCTCCTGATTTGTTCCATCCTTCATGAAAATTACATCTCTAGTTCAAGTATGAAAATTTTGATTTTTGTAAAGAAATTAAAGAGAGAAAATGGGAAGAGGAAGAGTAGAATTAAAGAGAATTGTACATTTAACAATTAAACACTCCATTAAGATTTCAAATAAATAAATAAATAAATACGGCGAGCACTTTGTTTCTTGTTTTTGGTACAATATTTTTGATACAAAGAAGAAGAAATACAACTAAATAGAGCAGTTCCACGTATTATATCCACTGCCATTTTGTTGATGCATTCAATTGGTTTGATGTTGTGCTATCCACATTTTAATTTTAATTAACAAAAAAAATCCATAATTCTATTGGCCGAACAATATTTCAAAAAAAAAAAAAAAGGCATCTCAGATTCCACTGTTTGTATTGTTTGTAATTTGTCAACAGATATAAGTGGACTCAGTCTCCATCTTTCTTATAATTAATTGAAAATAAACATTAAATTATTATAATCACCAAATCGAATTCATGGCTGTTGATGCAAGCCTGGTCAGCTGATCACATGCTATCTATTGCACAACAAGACATACGTCACATCCCTGTATAATTTAATTTTTATAATTCGAGTTCAAAATAAATTATAAATTAATTCATTATATAATCAAATTCCATGTATTTAGATTAATAGTATTTTTTTTATTAAGGATTCCTAGAGATCAATCCAATGATTTATAAAGTATTCAAGTACTGTTTCAACAGATCATAAATAATTAAAAAATTAATCACTAACTAGTAATTAAGTATTTTGATTACATTAATGTTTCAATATGTAAAAGGACGTATTTTTTGGGTACACATTAGTATATAGAAATCAAGGTTACTTACAAATTTATTCTCAATCTTTTGCTTATTTTTGAATTTAATTTTCAAATTAAAAGTTTTACATAACAGTACAAGATCCTTAATTATATTTTAAATTAATGATCACTTTATTGAAAGTTTTGTCCAAAACTAATGGAACATTTTAAAATATTTATGATATTTTGTTAGTTTTTGACGAAATATTTAATAAGTTATTGATTTGAAATATAATTAAAAATTGGATATTAAATTGTAAAACTTTTAGTTTAGTCATATTAAATTGAAAAGTGAGAGAAAATTTAGTTACCCTAGATATTAAAATATTAAAAATACATATTTAGAAAATCTAATTAAGTACAAACATCAATTAATTTAACATAAAACGACTTATAATTTATATTTTAACTTGAAATGGATCTGATATATATATATATATATATATATATATATATATATATATATATATATAAAAGGAGTTTGACTTGAAAGAACAATATTTGGGAAAGAGATTAAGAGAAAGGCACAGAATTGGAATCATCAAGAAATGGAAGGTGAAGAAGGATCAAGAATGAAAGAGCAAGATCAGTTGTTACCAATAGCCAATGTTGGGAGAATTATGAAGCAAATTTTGCCACCAAATGCAAAAATCTCAAAAGAAGCGAAAGAAACAATGCAAGAATGTGTATCGGAGTTCATAAGCTTTGTGACCAGTGAAGCATCAGATAAATGCAGAAAAGAGAGAAGAAAGACTGTTAATGGTGATGATGTTTGTTGGGCTATGTCAACTCTAGGGTTTGATGATTATGCAGCTCCTTTGAGAAGGTATTTACAGAGATATAGAGAAATTGAAGGAGATAGATCAAATCAAGAAATTAGGGAAAGTTCTAGTAATAATATTATTATTGATCAAGAAAGGGAAGATCCATCTCCATCTTCATTCGAGAAGATGAATAGCTCCAGTTCTAGACCTTTTTAAGCCAATTTTGGAGATGGAGATTTTGATTTCTGGAGATGAACAAACGAGGTCAGTTTAATTTAATTAATTATCACTCTAATTCTATCTAAGAAATTAATCTTGAGATTTTTCTTACATTTAATTTCTCCATATGTTTTTTACTTTATTTTGAACATATTATTTCATCTTGAGTTTATCATTTGGATCCAATCTCTATCTTTTTTTTTTCATTTAGATTTTTTCGGATACAGTATCGTAAACAAACAAAAATGAAGTTATCTCAAATTTGAATCTGAGAAAAATGAACAAATTCATTTTGTCTAAGTATTATTTTATAGGAAACAACATCCATTCAGCATCTATATGAGTAGATGTTGACCAAAATGTTAAAAGTACTTTAACTATGGTTACTGTTTCTTGTAATTAGAGATTTGAAAATTGGGAGTTCATTATTAATTTTGTTGGGATACAATCCAAGTCCCATATCCCACATTGGAAAATTAAGGGAGAAACACCTTGAATATAAGTGTGTCCACCTAACTCCATTAGTATGAGGCCTTTTGGGAGGAGCCCAAAAATAAATCCGTGCGGGCTTGGCCCAAAGCGGACAATATCATACTAATGTGGAGTTAAGAGGATGCTTGGCGGTCCTAACAAGTGGTATCAGAGACTGGTTCGGAGATGGAGCCAATGGTGGACTGCATTGTGTGGGATGTTCTCGGTTTGTTCGTGCGATTGGAGATTCGTGTTTGGTGCCTTGCGTCGAAAGTCTTCCTGGTATTGTGGTGGCCAGGCGGCGTGTCCCGTTGGTTGAGAACGGCGGTGCAAGATGATTTGACGAATCAGTGGATTATCGCTGGAGGAGAGGCCACGTGTTGTGTGGTCCTTGGTTTGAGGGGAGGATTGTTGGGATACAATCCAAGTCCCATATCCCACATTGGAAAATTAAGGGAGAAACACCTTGAATATAAGTGTGTCCACCTAACTCCATTAGTATGAAGCCTTTTGGGAGGAGCCCAAAAATAAATCCGTGCGGGCTTGGCCCAAAGCGGACAATATCATACTAATGTGGAGTTAAGAGGATGCTTGGCGGTCCTAACAAATTTTAAATAATTAAAAGCTAGACAATAATGGTGAGAAATTAATCTTCAAATTTTCTTTACTTATTTTTCAACAAAGAAGCTTGAGTTCAGCTCCAATGCGATACAATGTTATTTTTTTTTTCGATTCCATATAATTTTTTTAAGACAATACAAAAAACTGAGTTATATACGATTCGAGTTTCAATTAATCCCCTTTAATTACCAAAAGAAAAAGAACAAATTCATTTTATTCAAGTATTATTTTTTTTGGGAAGACATCAATTTAGCATCCTTATGAGTTGATGTTGACAAAAACGTTAAAATACTTTATAGTTAGAATTTTTTTGAACTAGAAATTTGAGAATTGAGGGTTCACCATTAATTTTAAATGATTAAGAAATTACTAGACGTTGTAATCAATTACAAATTAAACATGTATAAAAGACAATTTACTGTATTTTCTTGAATAGGGAGTCGATTTATGCAACTTGGGTTAGGGTTTCTTGGAGTTGTACAAAGTTTGAAGCTTTTTAGATTAGGGTTTCTAAAGGCGATCCAACTTTAAACATACTTAAAAATTGATTTACAATGTTTAAGACATTTCCATCAAAGTATTTGTGGTCACGCATGGAAAGATGCATCAAGGTGAGAATATGACAGAGATGCATTAAGATGATAATATGAGAGACCGACAAAGTGGGCGACAAAAAAATTTTACATTGTAAACTTAAGCCAATCATAACCTTCTTTGCCGTAAGGCATAATTATAATTGTGTTTCTTGGGAATAATAATATTTCTGATGTTTCTGTCTATGTTCAATTAATTTAATAAATTATTAAGTGTAGGTAAAATAATCACTAGTATTTTGCTTTTATATATATATATATATATATATATATATATATATATATATATATATATATATATAAACTTAGGGTTAATTCCACTCATATGTACTCAATTTATGCCTAAATAATACAACATTAACTAAATATTTTTTCGTGACAATATTGTTATTGAATTAAATAGTATTTTATGCAAAAGTTGAAGACTATCGTCGGAGTGTTGATATGGGATCCATGTGTGCACAAATAAGCTGAGTCACGTGTGTACAAATAGTTGACATTGTACTTTACGTGTGTACAGGTACCTAGTGTCAGCTTTCGGCGATGGTTTTTATTGGAAACCAATCATGATAACTTTTGCATAAAATACTGCTAAGTTCAGATTTTATTATGAAAAATTATTTAATTATTATTACGTTATTAGACTTAAGTTGAGTAACTGTATGTGAAATTAACCCTAAAAATTTATTATTGGATTATCTCATGAATAATTTAAGGATTTGATTTAGATTAAAAAAAAACTGCCATAATTTGGTTCTTTTTTGTTAAATTAATGTAATAATCCAAAACAATATACATATATATTAAAAAGAAAAAAAACTCAATCTATTAGCATGATATTTTATATTTTACAAATTTGAAAATAATATAATATTCTATTATTTCATGAGGTGCGTTATTATATAAATATTCCTATTCTGTAAACTTATATATATATTAATTTGAAAATATTTAGAACCGAAACAAAAATGAAGGACGAAATTAAAAAAAAATATGAACATAAAATATTCAATCATTTAATCCCAACAAAATTTCATTTAAACTAAGTCAAAAAAACAAGCAGAGAAGGAAGCTAATAACATTTGCATAATCCTTAACTAAACCTCATAAGTCATGCCTACTTTGAGCAAATGCTTACGAGGAACCAAAAACACTTCATCAGGCTGTCTCACACACCTACTTAGCCAATTATAAAGATAATCAATAGCTAATCTTTTCACTAATGAAGATCCATTCGAAGCCATCGCAACACCTTCTCCCATTAGATAAATAGCACCATCTCTCAATGCTTCATCAATCAACCCCAACTCTTTCTCCACCTCATACACATCCCCAATTTCGTCTCGAATAAATGCTTTCAATTGCTCGGCCATATAAACTTCGAATGATTCCTGATCCTTTCTCGAGTCTTTGTATCCGTACCTCACAATGCAATGGAACATCATCTCTTGGGGTATTACTCGTTGAAACAAGAAACGTTCCTCGATAGGAATTTTGTTGATCGGTAAGGACTTGATCGATACGAAGACAACAACCGAATGAAGAGTAGAGACACTCGACGCATAGTGAGTGAATATAGGGGATATCCCATGGACTAATGGAGTGTAGAACAACCCGAATCCTCCAACTCGGTGAATCTTCGGATCGGAGATTATATCGTTCAGCTTTGCTACTGCAACCTTGTTTTCCAACTCGTATGTGTACTTCTTTCTATAGCCATAGTTCCACATGAACATTATGGATACCATCACAAAGCCAAAGAGTAGAGGAAGGAACCCTCCATCAACAAACTTATAAAGTGTGGAGCTCAAAAATGATAGCTTTATAACACCAATTGTTAAGACATAGAGTACGATGAGGATGATGTTTGTCTTCCATACCATGATCATAATCAGAACTAGAAATGAAGATGTGATTACGAACACAAATGCAACAGCAATTCCTGCAAGATTATCCAAAGTTAATAATCTAATTAGCGAAAAACTAGAAAACAAATTAAGATTGTTTGTTAATTACCATAAGCATTGCCAATTTGCAAAGTGTTCTTGAAGCCAAGGGTGACTCCTACACAAGCCAACATCAACATAGTGTTGATCTCAGGAACATAAATCTGTCCCTCGTACTCCGAGGATGTACGCACAACCTTAACACGAGGGAAACACCCGAGAGCCACAGCTTGTTGGATGATGGAGAAGGAAGCTGAAATTAATGATTGGCTAGCAATGATGGCTGCCAAAACAGCCAAAACAAATTGTGGCCAGTACATTGTTTCTGTCACCAAACAAACCAAGTTGAAGACATTTACCGCATGCTTAATTCATACTTCTACTCATAAACCGAGTCAATAATGTTGTAAAAAATTGAGTTGAAGGTACGCAGAAGAGACTTACTGGGGATTGACTTGTAGAAGGCTTGGAGGGTATCATCATGATGATGGTAAAGATAAGAACATTGGCCAAAATAGGCTAGAATTATAGAAGGGATGACAATAGAGCAAGAGCTTAATCGAATTGAAAGAACATTGAAATGGCCCAAATCAGCAAACAAAGCTTCAGAACCTGTTAGGCATAGAATTACACCTCCAAGAGAATTTCAAGCACTCTTTCCATTTATGATAAAATATTTGAGGATGTACCGTGGATTCACAGCCTTTAATACGCCGGGCTGATGTTTAAAGATGTTGAAAATTCCAATGAACGCAATAAAAGCAAACCATAGGGTTAGGATTGGGGCAAAACTGTACCCAACTTTGTGGGTTCCAAACCTCTGAATTTGGAACAAAAATATCAAAATCACCACTGATATTCACATTATAGCTGTATCTGTTAGCTTGTCATTTGCCTCCTTTATACCTCCAACTGTCAAAACTGCACCCATGAATTCGATTAGTCAAGACTGTAAAGTTTCGAGTCTAAAAATATCAATAATTCCATCCGTCAAGACTTTTTGGTATTTGTACCTGATATGCATGGAGTGAGAATGCCATCTCCAAGGACCATGGAAACTCCAAGCATGCTCAAAATCAAAAGTCCAAACTTAATTACATAGCTATTCTCAAGAAGGGATTTGAGACCTGAAGCCATCTTCATCCTCCGATTTGGAGTCTCCAACTCGCAATTCGATACGTGTATATCCTCTATCTGTTGATTCCGTATCATGCTCAACTTCGAGTGCCTAGATATTAAGGAATATATTGCGAATGTCCCTCCTGCAGTCATTTTATTATCAGCTTGGTCCATTAATAAAATCATATACATACGTAAGATGTTCGGAATTGAATTACCTTCACCATTATCATTGGCAGCCAAGACCACAAAAACATACTTGATCAAGGTGATTATAACGATTGAGTAAAAAATCTTGGATAAAACACCACCTAAATCAACTGTGTGATTTACTCCATCAGGAAAAATTCCAGGCAACACATACAATGGAGAAGTTCCTAAATCTCCATAAACAACTCCAATGCATTGAAATGTAAGCTTCAAGATGGATATGTAATTTTTCTGCATTGATTAAGATCATTAAAATCAATTAAACATAGTTATTATATATGAATTATAATAAATAAATAAATAAATAGATTTATGATAGTACCTTGCTAGTATTATCATGGCCAAGAGTGGGAACCCTACTTGCCTCCAAATCAAATAAATCCTTTTTCATGAGATTTCTTCCATTTGCATTTTGATTTTGATGGTTAATTTCTTCTTCCATCTCCACTTCTTCTACTACTTCTTTCTCCATTGTTGTGCTCTGGTTTTATCCTAGTAGCAAAATTAGTTTTAGGAGCTTATCCAAATTTTTTAAGTATATATATATATATAAATCAAACTTGGATATTGTTTTGATTTTCATTTCGAAATTTCCGATTTGATTAAACTCTTAAAAAAACTTGGAAAATTAATTAAATCACGCACACACAAAAAAGGTTTTATTACAAATTAAAATTAAAAAAATAGTTCATAAATGTTAAAGAAATTGGAAAGAAAATTATATTCCAATTTGACCAGCTTTATTTTTTTTACATGAATTTAAAGTATACAGGTTTGAACTATATTTGAGCTCGACATAAAAAATATCTCTACAAGTATCGATTTAACACTAAATCAAGAATAAAAAGAATATGGATATATATAACAAAAGAAACGAATAATTAAAATACCTGTTTAAGGTTAAAATTTTGATTTTCTTTAATCAGAAATTAATGGAACCACTGATCTATTTCTTAATCAAAAGAAGCCGATTAGTAAGAGAGATGAAGGGAAAAAATAATAGACCAAAGACGCACGTCAAATATATTGCTTTTTTTGAGGAATTTAATTACCATATAAATAATGTTATTAACTATATATGGAACATATATCCAAAAATATTTATATTAATTTGATTTAAAATTTATTTTTATACAAGGGAAAATTGCTAACGCCAATCTTGTGACACGGTTCCGTATAATTGAGGATGACTAATATACATTTTTGTTATTTTATCAAAATTAAAAAGATATATATAATGTCTATTTGATTGGATAATTAATTAAGCGCTGTTAGCGATGCTAATCTAGTAATCTGCTTTCAATTAAAAGTTCAGAACGCGTTTTTACTTGCTTTTTTATTTTTCAGACTTTCCTAATAAACATGGTAATTCTTTTGAATGAAAAAAAAATGGTTTTTTTTTAATTTTTCATAGAATAATTGATAATTCTGAGATTATCAATGCGAGCAAACACTCAAGCCAATCGGGTCAGGAATACTTAATTTAGAGACCCATTAGCTTGGTTGGACCGGGCATGAAAGCTCGGAAAGTTAAGTCGGTAGAATATGGAGAGAATTTGAGGAGAATTTAAAGAAAGAAAGAAAGTTACTAGTCTTTTAGGATTAAGCAATTTATAGGGACAATTTTTTAATTAATATTTTTTTCAAAAATATTTACAAAAATGGAATCTGTCAGAAAATAATTACAGAAATGGGGTGTTTTCTGACGGGAACAATTTCTGCTTCTGAAACCGCTGGTCAGACCAGCGGTTTCAGGTCTGAAAACCGCTGGTCTGACCAGCGGTTTCAGAAGCAGAAATTGTTCCCATCAGAAAACACCCCATTTTTCGTACACCGATTATTAAATTAATAAATTTTTAATATAATATAATTTATTTTTTAATTTAATTTTTTAAATAAAATAAAATAAAATAGATACCCGCAATAAATTATCATCCCAATTTCTATCCAATATTAAAAAAATAATATATATATATATATATATATATATATATATATATATATATATATATATATATGCAGATATAATATACATTATGAATTAATTATAATATGATTAAATGTATTCTTTAAATGTGTCAAGAAAATATTGATATAATATTAGCAGTTCCAAAAACAAAGATATACATTTTACTATATATTGATTTTATTTTTTAAGATGTGAACAAATTATTTCCTATTTCTAGTTTTTCTATTAGTGATAATAATTATTTCATGATCTTATTTTGCAATTTCTTAATAATTATATATATATTTTTCCAAAATCTGTCACGTAAGGCAGTAGTATTCCATCAAAGAAAAGAAAAGCATTTAAAATCTGACGGTGAGGATCAGCCCAATCAAATAGAAATTAATTACCGTATTTAGATTTTTTTTTTCCAGTTGCCATATTGGCTCCTGCTGGTATCTATTTAATATATTTTGAATGATAAAAAATAGCTCTCATTGATTTTGTTTTTCATGATTAAATTATACATAGATTAGTTATTTGAAAAAAAATTGTAATTTTGAAAAATCTAATGTTGAGGTGGCGTATTACGTTGGACTTTTGGCAAAATTTCAACTGTTATTAAATAAAAATAAATTTTCATATAAAAATTACATAATTTAGTTATTTTCTTGTTAAATTTTTTTATTATTATTTTGTGCTAATTAAAGCATAATTTTTTTAATATATATTATTTTTCTAATATTGGATAGAAATTGAGATGATAATTTATTGCGGATATCTATTTTATTTTATTTAAAAAATTAAATTAAAAAATAAATTAAATTATATTAAAATTTTATTAATTTAATAATTGGTGATTTTTCTAATATTGGATGGAAATTGGGATGATAATTTATTGCGGGTATCTAAATGGAAAATTGCAATGCCAGATATTAATTTTTTTCATATAAAAAAGAAATCAGTTGATGTATGCATTTGAATTAATTCATTTTTTATAATATATTATTAAAGTTAAATAAAAATATAATTATTTTTCCACTTAACTATATTCGAAAGAATCTCATTTTTCCACCATTAAAAACTATTGTAATTTGAAATAAATAAAAAGAAACGGACTTTTTTTTTTTGTAATTGATGGAGTATTTGACTTTAATGATAATAATTTTACTGTCAAGCAAGTTTTAATGAGGATCTAAAAAAAAAATTGAAAATATTTAATTAATTATAGATCACATAATAATTTACGAGCATTCAATAAATTAATAATATAATACATTATTTGTTCTGTTTTTATCTATGGAGCCTAGCCCAGGAAGTGAAAAGTAAAATATTTTCAGGTAAAATTTGTCTTACAGATTATAATCATCGAAAAATATAAGTTATGAATAAATGGCGAAAAAAATATTGATTGGACACTGGAAGGGAAATAAGCATGTAAAAAGCAAAACACATATGAAAACTATAATACAAATCTTGGAGTAAGTGAGAAGTCCGCTTGAGAATTTCGCACATACAAGTCTTCAAAACATAAAAGAGTTTTCATATGTATGATTCAATGCTAGTCTTTAGAAGTCAATAGTCAAACAAACTTAAGTTCTGTTCAAAAAAGTCAAATTAATTTAATTTGGTTTTGCCAATAGCCACCATTCATTAAAGACTGGGCTATTCATTGAAGATAAAAGTGCATTGAAACCATATGAAGTTTTACAGTGATCAGATTGCCTTCATTGGGCAATTATTATGCAATACATATATTATTTTTGAGAATTTGTTATTCTCATGAAGTCAAGAAATGACTTGCCATTCAATTTCCGAACAAAAAATTCGTTGAGGTAGTCGTGCAATGGGAGTTGGTGAAAAATTGGAGGATTATGAGGCCCAGTGAGGCTAATTGCAGGGCCTACCACAGAGTCTAGATTTGAACAGTAAAATGTTGCCAATGAAAGCCTCTCTTTACTTGAATTTACCGTTGCCCTATGCTCGATGCTCTTATATACACCATTGCTCACAATCTGCAAAAAATAAGTTAAATGTTGTTCATGGTCACTCCAAACAAATAAATTTTTATGTGCAAATCTAATGAACTTGGACCAGATTTAGTTTTTGGCTAAAAGTCTTGCAACAATTACTGCACTCATTGAATCTGATGTCTAATATCAATTAAAAATAGGTTTCATTCCGTGAAATCACCGGCATTATGCACAGTAATACTAAATAATATTGATATTTGAATCAGTATAGTACAGTTCTCGCTGCTGCAGACTGAATATAAAATTGTTGAATTGACTTGATTTGTGATAAAAATATGGAATGAAACATTAATATATACCTCCATGATGTCCCCAAGATTGACAATGAAAGCATTTGGAAGTGGTTGAATGGGAAGTCAATTGCCATGTTGTCTAATTTGGAGTCCTTCAGTTTCGTTAATTTGAAGCAGAATTGTTAAAGCATCAGCATCAGAATGAGGAGCAAGACCAATGGCCTTTTCTGGTTCTGGACATGGAGGATAGTAATTTACTCTTATTGATTGCAATCCATCACAAACTAGCTCTTTCATTTCCACACTATCCATCTTTAAAGCTTTTGCCATTTGCTCCAATATTTGAATTGCTAGCCTTTTTGTTTCCTCGCAGTAAATTTTCAAACTTTCTCTGTAACAAAACTTTGGGTCTTAACAAGGATAAATTCAATTTTTGCTCTAAACTTGTTAAAATTATTCGTTTGAGTCCATTGATAAGATGAATTTACTCTATTGCCTACTAGAACTTGGTAATGTATATACATTACTTCATCACGTTCACAAAAGCAAACCTACTGGTCCCCTGAATTTCTTTAGCACATGCATTTAATTCTTGTGATCTTCATAAAAGAATACCTATTTTATAAGTATAGGTGCCAATTTCAAGTGTGTAAATGTCATTAGGAAAGCAAACCTAAGCTTTAGAGGGAGCTTGTCAAGAAGAGCATTGTTCCTGACACTGAGAGGAAATGTTTTCATGCAGAACAAATCTGACCAATCTTGCTTCTGCTCCTCTGATACCACAAATAGTTGCCCAAAGCCTTCAGGATCATCTGGCTTCTGCCAAAGCTTCTTCTCTTCATAAGGAAGTTTGAAGAGATTTTCTACTTCCGATTTGAATTCTTCCAGGAAACTACTGCTTAATCCATGGTTAACAACCTACAGTTTTAATCAAAATTCAATAGCATTAATGCAAGAATCACATGTAAAGGTTGCAAAATTGAACCAATAAGCACTGCAAGAAAATACACTAAATAGCAACAGCAATCTGCAACGAACAACTTTTGTAGCAAAATAGCGATGAAAAGAGTCAAATCCTAAAAGGATTGGTGAGTGAAGTTCCAGCTTAGAGGTCAGGACTGTGAGTTCTTAAGTTCGTGTCACAGTCAGACCCTGAAAGATGCTTTTGTGTATATATACCTGAAAGAAACCCCAATTTTTGCAAGCAGAATGCAACTTTTGAAGCTCAGAATCCATGGAGTCTCCATTGCCAAGAATCAATCTTTGAAGATCAATGGCAGGAACTGATAAAGACCCATCGCTGGGAATAATCGGAGGGTCCAGATCTGATCTTACATAACGAGGTGGGATCTTAACAAGTGACTCTTTAGCCAATTCCTGAACACTTGGAACTATTATAGGTTTTCCAAAGTTAAATGCTTCTCTTGATGACTCCATCTCCATGAATTATACCTTTTTCTCTTTCAATTTGTTCTTTAAATTAGCTCTTGAAAGAAAATAGTGTAAAGAGATTTATTAATGGCCATCTCCTTGATATGATAAAGATCTCATGCAACTTGTAATATAATATTCAACCTAGATTATTAATCCGATGTATCTTGTATTCAAAATTTCATTGGTGGAATTACATTGTATATATCTAAATCAGACAAGATATATTATTTTATTTTGATATTTATTGGGTTTATCTAGACCATAGTTAATTCAACTTTAATGATTAGACATATATACACATAAATCCAAGACATGAAAGGATCTTATAATAATTAATATAAGTGAAACAAGGTTTTTCTTTTACCAAAATTGTAATTATGAATATATGAAATGGGACTGCAACCGTTGGATAATAATTTCATATTACATATCATTTTCGGATAATAATATAATAAGTCATTTTCAACGTAGTCTAGCCTATATATATTTCTTGGCAGATTGCCTTTGGATATTTAACTAGAAAATAGTGCCGAAATCCATTTTCACTTAATATAATTAATTTATTTGTTGATTACATTTTTCATATATATTCAGATTGAATTTAGAATTATATATGCATAAATGAAGATATCGGTATATATTTGATAACAAAGCTAATTTAATTTAATATAAAATATTAGGATTAATATCACCCATAATTACTAAATTTATGCTTATTATCGTAAAAGTAACTAAATAATTTTTTGTGTCGAGATTATCACTGAATTTTGTACTATTTTACGCAAAAGTTATGATAACCGATCTCAGGTTAAAACAATTTTCGAAACGCTGACGTGGCATGCCACGTCATTTACTTGTGTATACGTGATGTGCCACATTATCAGCTGCCGTAAGTTATTTGTGCGCAAATGGTGTACCATGTTAGCTACTTTTGCACACGTGTCATGCCACACCAGCTTATTTATACACATGTGGCGTATCACGTTAGCACTCCAGCATTAGTTTTTGCCAGAAACCGTTTATAATGATTTTTATGTGAAATTATGCTAAATTCAGTGATAATTTCGACACAAAAAAATTATTTAGTTATTTTTATACTATTTACGTAATTTCAATGAATATAGGTAAAATTAATCCAAAATTTTATGGTATTTGGAGTCATAATTATATGCAAATTTTTAATCTTATAAATAGATAAATCGACTATTTGCTTAGAAGCGATTTTTTCTTTTTTCATCCTATTCTCTTTATTTTTCATGATTTCTCTATGGTTTTTTCTATTTTAAGGAACTAACTTGTTGGTCGCTGTATTCTAAACCTCCACAAGTCGCATATTCGTCCCAGTATTCTAAACCTTCGCAAGTCGCAAATTCACTTTTTGCAGTTGTCAAATTCGGATCAACATTGTTTTTTAACCACAAAAAATTGGCTCGATGGCCACACTAATCTAGTAGTACAGAAAGTCTGAAAAATATATGCACACATTTAGTTCATCAGCCAAGGCAGTATTATTGACAATGGCGATATACTCAGCAAATATACCATTCTATAAAAGAACCATTTTGAACTTTGAAAAATAGAAAACTAAGACATCAAATTAATTACAACAGTTTGGAAGATCATTATTCGTAAACGTTAACATTTTTTTTTCGAGTTCATCTACTTCAGAAACATATGCTGCTTAAACATCATAATTCATCCCTACTTTGAGCAAATGCCTCCGCGGAACCAAGAAATATTCATCAGGCTGCCTAGTACATCTACTTAACCAATTGTAAAGATAATCTATAGTCAATTTCTTCACCCAACTCGATCCTTTCGCAGCTAGAACCTCACCTTCACCCATCAAATAAACAACATTTTCACCCAATGCTCTATCAACCATTTCCAGTTCCCTTTGCACATCTTCCCCTCCATCTTCTCTTATGAAGTCCTTCAATTCATCTGCCAATACTCGCTCGAAAGACTCTTGATCCTGCCTCGCATCCACGTATCCGTACCTGTTGAGAATTGATTCAAAATCAATAATCAATTATCTGATTGATGTGGTAATTGTAAGTCTATAAATAGATAGATATACTTTGTAACGATGAACTAATTCATTTTGTCCATCTCAAGAATTCCAAAAATACCTGACTACGCATCGAAAAATTGGCTCGCCAGGTTTGACTCGCTGAAACAAGAAGCGTTCCTCGAAGGGGACTTTGCTGATGGGCAGGGACTTGATTGAAACGAATAAGAGAACTGTGTGCAATGCAGGGATTCTTGAAATATAATGATTGAATACAGGAGTTATGCCTTGAACCAACTGAGTATAGAACAAACCGAGTCCTTCGACTCGAATAATTTTGCCGTTGGATATCACTTCCGTAAGTCTTTCTACAGGAATTTTGTGTTCAAGTTCGTAAAAGTATTTCTTTCTGTACCCGTAATTCCATATGAACATGATCACTACAACAACCAGGGCAAAGAATAGAGGAAGGTAGCCTCCATCGGTGAACTTGTAGAGCGTAGAGCTCAAGAATATTAATTCTATAACACCAATTGTTAGCGCATAGATGATTATCAGGATTATGTTTGTCTTCCATATCATTACCATAATTAGAATTAGAAATGAAGATGTAATTACAAAAACAAATGTCACAGCAATTCCTGCAAGAATCACGTCAAGAATTAAAATTATGTCAATAAGGAACAAGCCAAGAATTCAAGAGATAAAATAACACCACTGCACTGTTCATAAAATTCATTAAAATCCTCTTACCGTATGCATTGCCAATTTGCAATGTGTTCTTGAAGCCAAGAGTGACTCCTACACAAGCTATCATCAGAATAGTATTGATTTCAGGAACATAAACCTGTCCCTCATATTTTGGAGAAGTATGAATAACCTTAACTCGAGGAAAACACCCAAGTGCTACAGATTGTTGGATTATAGAGAAGGAAGCTGATATTAATGATTGACTAGCAATTATGGCTGCTAATACTGCTATAATAAACTGTGGCCAATACAAAGCCGCTGCAGAAAACAAACACGGGTAAGTTCATGCTGCCCTAGATCGCGTATTTATCGACCATGTATGGAAAATTTTATATAATATAAAGTATGATTGCGTATGAATTTAATCTAAATAAGTGTTATACTTACTTGGAATTGACTTGTAGAAAGCAGAAGCAACATCTTCAGGATGTTTGCTTAGATAGGCACACTGCCCAATATATGCTAGCAACACTGAAGGGACAAGCACAGCGCAACTACTTATTTGAATAGAACGAATATTAAAGTGACCCAAATCTGCAAACAAGGCTTCAGAACCTGAAATTTTTTAAGTACAAAAGGAAATTAGTATTTTATCTTACTCAATATTTTATCTTTTTTCACTAAATAGGTTTTTTTTTTCTAATTATCACGATTATCCATTTCGAGTCGGATCGATCCACCGTAGATAAAATTCTCATGGCATTGATATTTGACGTTCACAAAACTTAAACTCGAGATTTATTTGGTTGATTATTAAATAGGGTTTAATAGAACATAAATTAAAGATAATTAGAAAATATAATTGTACCTGTGAGGCATAAAACTACTCCACCAAGAGAAATCCAAGCATCCTTTTTGTTGGTATGGAAATATTTAACAATATACCATGGATTGAGGCCCTTGATGACACTAGGATCATGCTTGAAAAAGTTGAAAATGCCAATTGCTGCAATAAAGACAAACCATAGCACAAGAATAGGAGCAAAAGTATATCCAACTTTATCTGTTCCAAATCTTTGAACTTGGAATAATACTATCAAAATCACTACCGAAATCCACATTATTACATTTTCTGTAAGGTCAGCAACAGCCACCTTGATACCTCCTACCGCAGATAATACTGCAAAAAAATTAAAAAAAGTAAAGTTAGAGTTAGCAATTTTAGATTATGGATAAAGTTGTCGCAACGTATTTGGCGTTCATTGAATTAAAAGGTTCGAATCAGTTAAAAATAGGATTCGATCTTCTATATTCCCTACATCGATATTGAATGATATTTAGATCGGTGTGGTATTGTACTTGTTTAAATACATGCGTATATTTTTTGGCGTGGTATTGTCCTTGTTTAAACACATAACATTCAATACATGCGTATATTTTGGTGTCTGCAACGATTTAATATCATTTTACTTTTAATTCAACAGTTCACAATAGCATGTACTGTTATACGACACACCGAATCACGTCCTACTAATGACTTGACCCGAGAAAATACTCGAAAATCTCGAGCAGGTGGAATTCTGCCTTTGTAATTAGAAATTTTACCTGAAATGCAAGGGGTGAGAATGCCATCTCCAAGGACCATGGAGACACCAATCATGGTAGTGAACAACAAGACATACTTGCTTATGTTGCTATTCTCAAGAAACGATTTGATTGATGAAGCAATTTCCATTCTACGATTTGGTATATTGAGACCATAAGTGGACACTTCTCTATCTTCAGCTTGTTGATTTGGTATCAAGCTCACCTTTGTATGCCGACATACTAATGAATACAGTGCAAATGTCCCTCCTGCAATTATTATATATGCAACAAATTTCCTATTTATACAATTAAGCACTGTCTTAATACGTAATTAGCTTCCTGTAATTGCCATAATTTGTTATTTAGCTGTTTGTCCTATTTTTAATTAGTTCATGTTTATACACGTAGACTTGTGTAAATTCAATTAAGATAAAAAAAAATAAAATTCAAGTATGAATAATTTGATGTTATCTATTCGATTCAGTTCTCCAATATAAAAATTAAAAGAATCAAATTGATCTAGGTTTAGAAAAAGACGTCATTATATATATATAATCGGTTTTTTATATCGTAGAAATTCGGTTCTCAATCTGTTAAGTTATGAACCAAATTAATCAATCATTTGCACACAAAAAAGGTGCTCAAGCAACAAAATAAGTATATGGAGTTAGTTATGTATTAAGGCTTAATTAAACTTAAAATCTGAGTAATGAAAGAATTGATTAAGCTTACCATCACCATTATCATTGGCAGCCAAAACAATAAAGACGTATTTAATCAAGGAGATAATGATGATAGAGTAAAAAATCAAAGAGAGGACGCCAAGAATATCATCTTGCCGCTTGATTCCATTTGGAAAGACGCCTGGCAGTACATACAATGGTGATGTACCCAAATCCCCATACACTACTCCTATACATTGAAATGCTAGCTTCAATATGGTTCCCCATTCTTTTACCTGCAATTATTTTTATTTTATTACTTTATTGTTGAATTTAGAGAGTGCTAATTAGATATTTTCACCGTTTAAAAAAATATATATATTTTTCCATTTTGATTTATTTATAAATAAGTGTCTATTTCATAAAAATGTGGTATATTTAAATGTAATTTTCTAAATATATTTTTCTATAATAAATATTAATTTAATTTTTAAAATACAATTAATAATTAATTGTAATTTTTTAAAAGGGAAAATTAGTAAAAATTTAGATGTAATAAATGGATTTCTTTGCTTTTTTTTTGTATATATATATATATATATATATATATATATATATATATATATATATGATTATGTGATGGGGGGTGGTTGTGAATGGATAGAGTATTAAAGGTGAAATATTAGAAGTCTGTCTCCATGACAAAAAGCTATTAAACTGCTCCAAATGTTTAAAAAATATCACTTCTCTTAGATTTTCTAAGTACAAAAATAAAAAATAATATCGTTTCATATAACAACTAATCATATAATGTCAAGTATTCTCCAGTGTAGAAATAAAAGATAAAAATAATCTATTTTGAAAAGTATATTGCAAAAAATCTCAATTTTTTGAAATTTAAGCGTAAAAGCAAAAAAAATAAATATTTTTTAAACATTTTAAAAGTTTCTATAGAAAAAAATGAGATTAATCCTTAAAATAATGCGAGAAATATAAAGAAAATTTCTGATGTTTGATAAATAATTGTATATATAAAGCAATTTTATATTTATGATGTTTGATAAATAATTGTATATATAAAGCAATTATAAATCAGAAGAAGAAATTATATATACCTCGGAAGAATTAGGAAGAGCTGATCCACCGGCCTCCAAATCGAATAAATCTTTTTTAACAAGGCCTTTTTTATTTTCATATTCAACATATTGTTCTTCCACTTGCTGTTCTTCTTCCCCTTTTTCTACTTCATCAGCCATTATAATTATTTATTTTTTTTTTGTTTTGCAAGAATATATTCAAATAATACTACAGTTTTGGAAACTAAAAAATATATAACTAATGTCTAATATACTTACTTACAGCTATAATTCTATACTTATATGGTTTAGTGGTGACCTTAATTGTAGTTTTGTACTTGGTTTTTGCTTATCTGTAGGATTAGAAGAATTTTTCTAATTGGTTAATAAATTCCTTAATTAGTAAAACTTATTTCTTTCTTTCCAATATTGTGGTTTTAATTTTTCCTATTTTTGGAAATAAATACCCATTTCTCCTTGCCCATTACTTCTTCCTACTAATTAGACTTTGAGATGAAATATTTTAAAAGAAAAAATATTTAGACTTGCTAGGGAAGTTCAATTTACCACTGAATAAATCTTATCGCCAAATAAACAAAATATCTTCAATTTTTCATATTAATTGATAGTAATTTTAAATTGAATTAATAATTTAAAATTAATATTGCTGAAAATGAATTTCGTCCATTTCTCAAAAACAAATTTGATATAATCTCTATCTATTAAAATTTTTACTTTTAATTCCGGGGAGAATTGAACTTTTTTATATATATAAAAAGGGGAAAGTGAAGTGTAAATTCGATCTCCAAACTCTCGGATATATTAAAACGAGCATTTATTGATAATAGGACAATTGTTTAAAATGGAACTTAATTAATCATAAAGCTAATTTTGTTATAACTTTTTATACAAAAAGAAACTAGCTCATAAGAGGTAAGTTTAGTCTTTAACATCAACCCATTTATGTGAAATAAAAAATATAATATTTTATTTATATTTATTACTCTCCTATTGCTTGTAAATATTTTCATTTTAAAATTATTTTGCATTAGAATTTCTTACTATATTGTAAACTAATTCCTGTTATAGTTGTAATTTTTTTTTTAAGAAAATTAAGCTTTCATTAACAGGAATCTGCATCAAGTAAAGATAACAAAAAATCGGGTGCATACTCCTCCGAGATGTGGAAGATCAGTCCTAGAATTCAATTCTCTAGCTAACTTACGAGCAATCTATTTCGATGATGTTTTGACAAAAACAAAATTAATATTTGTTAAGAAATTACATAAACTGATACAATCATCAATCACTAGTCCCAAACCAGAATCTAAATGAGATCTATCATTGATAGCTTAAACAACAACTTGCGAATCAAATTCAACTATAATTCGATCCAAATTTCTCATTTTTATCCAACCTGCACTTCTCTAATCGCCAATCCTTCAGCCACAGTAGGGGGAAAATCACCCTGAAGTTGACCACTTCCAGCCATCAAAAACCCACCCAAATCATTCCTAAGCACAAACCCAAATCCTATTGTATGGTACCTGTCAAAAAGTGCAGCATCCACATTAAATTTTACCCAATTTGCTGGTGGTTTCCGTTACATCCTATATTCATTCTTAATTTCCTTGCATCCATTTTGACCTCTTGTTAAGAATTCAAGTAGCATAACGGTTTATAATTTACGCTACCTAAACCTGCAATGATTAAATTTACACTCCAAAATTTCAGCCTCTACCTCCAATACTTCATTTACATGCATAACACTTCTATGTCAACGCAACTTACATTTATATACACACATTTTCATCCATACCATCACATAAACTAGTATTTGTTATTTGTTATATCACATTTTTAATTTACATACATTAAACTTTTATTTAATATACAATTATACATATCAAAAATAGGTAACAAGACTTCCTCACGTACATGCCACATGTAAAGCTCCACTTGGCCCGTCTTTACCCACCTCTGCGTGCAGTCCAAATAAATCACGTGCTAAATAACATATATTACCTAGTGGTGGATACAATTACACAAAATTTCATCTAATAAATAATTTTATTTTTTATTTCTTTTTTTTGTAAAATTACTATTTTACCCTTAATACCAAATTCACTTAATAATCTGAAATATTTATTCTTTAATTATCTTAAGTTGCTACTCCCACCATTATTACTCAATTTCCTTAATTAAAGCTATTTAATTCTTTTATTTTGTGAAAATTAGCATTTGGTCCGTAAACTCTTCTTTTTCTCCTAACTTTTCATATTTAAACCTAATTTAACTCATTTTCGTTTCTTTAACTCTTATTTCACCTTTAATGGTAAATCTTCATTTTAGTCCTTATTTGACTCATAAGAGGTAAATTACAATTTAGTTCCCAAACTTTGTCAAAACTACACTTTTTGCTCTTTTTCACTTATTTAACTAATTTAACCCTTTGATCCCCTTTTTAGTGCCAAATTACGTTTTTAATCCTGTTTTTCTTGCATAATTACATTTTTTCATCTTTTTTTCATTATTTAACCACATTTTTAACATCTTTTTCATATAAATTACCATTTAGTTCTTAATTTATGTAAAGTTACAATTTTATCCCTAATAATGTCCAGTAAAAATTCTCGAACCGGATATGCGAGATGAGGACTCCAATGCTACTAAGATAATCATGGGATCAGATTACTTACCGTAACCCTATTTCACTGGGATCAAATCACTTACCGTAATCATGCATCCCCAATCCATATGTGTGTTGACAATCCAAATACAGTGTCAAATCAAATCTTATAATTCTATCGTAGTATAAATCCCTATGGCTAACCATTATATCTATAGTCCTGAATTATCCACTGGGCTATAGGCTTATGTCATATTTTACTTATTTCTTTCATGTCATTCTCATTATTTAACAATGGATACATATTGTTTATGACATCCAATCATGCTCATTATTACATATTCATCATGTAGATGACCAGTGTCTAGTAAGTGTACTATATCGGCTAGTAATATAGGGAAATATAGATTAAGACCTCAAATATCGTACCCAAGAGAATATGAATTGTTAAGGATGATATCTATGTATCAATTAAATCAACCTGAGATTGTTTTCCAAATATTTTTTATTTAAAAGAAAAAATTAAACAAAACAACAATAAAACAAAATAAAAACTAAAATTAAACTAACATAAATTAAAAGAATAATAATAACTGAATTTCTGTTGCTAAAGAAACTATCTACCTTAACTTTCATTGAAATGACTTAATTAAAAGAGAAACACAAGTGATTATGAAGAATTCAAATAATAAAATCAGATAACTTTACTCAAGATTATCATTCCAAGTATTAAAATTCTCTTATTCAGAACAATTCAACACTTAGCATAAAAATATGAATTAATCCTCCTGGATGTTTATTAAATCCTTTTTCAAGAAACTTAACTTTCACCTATTCTTAGTTACACTTTTTCTTAATCTTAACTTACTTTAATTAACACAAAATTATCTCTTATTTAGAACATAATCATGCATCAACCCAAGCAAACTAACCTAAGAACATGCATATCAATGATCAAACCAAAAGTCAATTATTAACCAATAATTAATCAAGCTAACAACCAAACTTTAGTTAAATAATGATAAGAATATGCTTAAGAACCAAGAAATAATTAAACTTGCATTAAAATTAAGCACAAGCTTAAGTCATAACAATAAAAATATAAGATTTCAAGAATCTATTAGCAAAAGAAGAAAAAATACTTCCTAAACATTTTTAAAAACTAAAACAACGTTGAAAAGGAAAATATAAAACAAAAACAGAAAACTAGAACAACTGTGTAAAAACTTAAAACTAATGAGCTCTCCCTGCTTGATGTCTTGGTGCCCTTTTTATAGAGTGAAAACACTGCTAAAGAAGAAGTTTTGCTGACCAAGAATTCATTTTCTGAGGTTGAGTTGGAGTTTCTCTTGAACTGAAAGACTTTTATCGACAATTTTCCTTTTATGCATGGGAGAGCAGTATTTTTGCTTGGGAGAGTGGTATTTTTGCTTAGGAGAGTGTGTTTCCTAGTAGGAACAGTAAAACTGTACTTGGGAGAGCAGAAATTATGCTTGAGAGAGCACAACCATTATGTCCCACGTTACTTTCTTTTAATTAACTTTCCTAATTTTGCACTTTTATCCCAAATCTTCTTACTTCTTGCAATTTAATTCTTTTTCTTTCAATTAAACCCCTGAAAATACCAAAACTTTTGATTAAGCTAACAAACACCTAAATTAACTAATTAATCATAAAATTAACTAAATTAAAATCAAATTAACTAAATTAAACACCTAAAAATACACTAAAAACATAGTTAAATTTACAGTTATCAGTAGACACATACCAATATGTATTAGTACGAAAAGCATGCCATTTTCAACATATACACCATTCGGCCACATTGAGTTTATATACTCATCATGCGATTCTTTCTTTATTTGCATACCATATTTGTCTCTAATGCCTTATTAAGCATTTATACAATATTACATGCTCATTACACATTATAGTTTCCAATTTTCCTTAAGTGTCATCATTATGTTTAACTATGTAACTATAAGTTCATTAATTATTTCCAATCCTAATCACTTCTAGTACCTTTATCCTATTCTGAATTATGAATTATAAGCTTAACATGCCATAAATCATCAACTTATCACAAGTTTAGGTTAGGTACCAAATTCGACCATATTGAGTTTTCACATTTCCATCGTATCTTCTTCATTAATTAACATTCTCTATCCCTTAATTCACCATTTTAACATGTTATCTTAAATTGTTTCTCATTTTTACCTAAATTCATATAGTTACATAATACAAAATTTAGGAAAATTACCACAAAGTAATTGAAATTGAGTGTAATAGGTATCCACTAACCTTACAATAGCTTTAAAATTTTTCTATTCTTCCATTTATTCCTTTTTCTTTCCTTTGGCTTTTATCTCTCCCTTGTTATTCTTCTTTAGGCCGGATTGGAGAAAGAAAAAATCATGAGTTTAAGCAGTGAATTTAAGCAATTAAAAGCTACTAAATAACTCTGTTAATCATGCTTTACGAGTACATAACAATTTTCCTAACAAATTTGAACAAAAGCTTAAGTTCTTACCTAACTTGGTGGATTTTCTTTTACACAACTTCCTTCACTTCCAAGCTCCCTTTTGTTTCAATTCAATCTCTATATTAAAAAGGATTATTTCTAGTGTATGTATGTGAAATTAGGGCTTGAGTTGGAGTGTGTGTATGGATAAATAAAAAAAAAGAAAAAGAATGAAGGAGAACAAGGTAGGTTTGGGTTTTGCTAGAAAGGAGGATGGAGAAAATTTTTGGAGAAAGTTTAAGACCCTTTTTAGAGTTCCCTAGGCTTCCTACAAATCCACCAAATTAGAAGTCAAAATTCTTCCTTTTTCCTTTACAACTTATGGCTTACTTTTTGTGCCATTTGTCATCCATTCATTGGTCTCTACATACTTTTTGTCATGGTACTTCACATATTTGATTATAACTCATTTTTTAATAATAATTATGCCATTGGATGAATTAAATATAACAATTAATCCCTTTAATTAATTTAACCTCGGTTTCTGACCATTTTTCTGAAATTGATGTTTCACTTGTCATAATATTCTAAAATATTTCTCCACATGCAATTATACATTTGAAAATTCATGTTTAAAATTTTAGCTCATTCCGACATTGTTTCAGTATATTTACAGCTCCAAATGCAAAGTCAGCCGCTCCGAAATTCAAAATTCTAAAACTGTCTAAAATTTTATTTTTTTTGCGTCAAAATATTTTACATCTCATATAATATAGATCTTAAAATTTTGATAAATTTTAGAGGTCATTTTTTATTTTTAAAATTTTGGTCAAACTTAGGTCAATCCTTTTCACAGTACCGAATAAAATTTTATTGTCTAATTTAAGGATCCATTTGAAGTCAATTTCATTTCAAATTATACCAATAGACTCCATTTAACTCATATTATCTCAGTTGACTCTTAGCTATGACTTTCCAGGAGGTCATCCATCTTTTCATTATCCTGGATCGAGCACATTTAACACTTATATACTGTTAAGTTTTTCTGTACTATTCTACTGTGATGACTCTGAAAACTATCCTAGGGTTATTGTACGTGCTTTACAATGTATTTTGCATGCCAAATAAAAATTTCGGGCATTATAATTTCACCTAACCAGTAGTGGACCCTCCCTCTGGATTAGAAACTAACATCTCAGGAGGAAAATAAGAGTATGAAGGCTTAGAATTCGCACCCTTGTATCCTTAAATCAAGTTGACAGCCTCCTCAATAATTTTTTCCACTTGACAGTTCTTCCCATTCCAAACCATATCATTTTTATGCTTCCATAAACTCCAGCAAATTATGACAACCTCCCAGCAAACCTCATTTGCTAAATTATTGAGAATAAAAACAGGCTAATCCTCAAAGCTAGTGAAAAAGCCTTTTAGATAACCACAAGAGGTTCGAGACCAACAAAATTTAGCACGGGGACAATCAAGCATAAAATGTATAATAGTTTTTTCTTGAGAACCACATATCTTACCAAGTGGATTGATGTCAACCTTTCTCGTATAAAGGACTGAATTTATAGGTAGACAATTTGAATAGGCCCTTTAGACCATATTAAGCACTTTTTAAGGAACCTTGAGACTCCGTGGCTTATTTCAGAAAAAATTTTGAGCTGGAACCATGCTTTGGTTGTTGACTAGAAGCTTATAAGCTTTCTTCAATAAATATGTGCCTTTTGGATCAACATCCCACCATATCTTGTCTGCTAGGCATCGATGGCTTAGGGAGATCTTCTTTATCAACTGCATATCCATATCACTAAACAAGGCATTCAGTATACCCATCATTACATATGTGTCCATCAGCTCCCATCAAATCAGCAATTGGTAAATTATTTATTATTGAAACATTATCATTAGAGGAAGAAATAAATAGGTTACAAGTATTAGGTAACCAAAGGGCTTTCCTAACCAATATGTCTCTACCATTTCCAATTCTCCAGCAAATATACCCCTCTTTATCAGGTCCTGCATTGCCTAAATACTTCTCCAAACATAATTGGAATTATTCCCAACTTCAGCATCAAGAAAAGAACAACGAGGAAAATATTTCACTTTAAAGGTGCGGGACACCATTGAATTTGGATTAGTGAGAAATCGCTAAGACTATTTCCCCAGCATGGCCAAGTTAAAATCATGGAAAGACATGAAGCCTAAGCCTCCAATTGATTTTCTCTTACACAGATGATCCCAACTCTTCTAGTTAATTCCTCTATTGATCGGACTTGAAAAATACCACCAAAAATCATTCAACATTCTTTCAATCTCAGAACAAAGAGTAGATGGCAATAAGAAGGTACTCATAATGTAATTAGGAATAGAATGAGCAACCATTTTAGTGAGGACTTCCTTTCCAACCCAAGAAATAGGAGTTATATTCCACCCTTGTAACTTCTTTTGGATTTTGTCTTTAATATAGTTAAAAATCTATTTTTTATTTTTCCCCACACAGAAAGGCATGCCGAGATAAAAGTCATTTTTTGACCCCATCTGTACTTGCAGGATACTTTGAACTTGGGTTTTGTCAACTTGAGATGTGATAAAGCTGAAGAGAACTAAGGATTTGTTGAAATTAATACATTGGCTTGATGCTTCTTCTTAGGCTTTAAAAGCGATGTTCATTGCAGGAGCTTCCACCTAGTTGGCTTTAAAAAAGAAATAACTATCATCAGCAAAAAAAAGTAAGTAATGGAAGGAGAACCTCTTGCAATAAAGACACCATGGATCCTACCCTATAACTCCATTTTGTTCAGCAGTGAGGTGAGGCCTTGAGCACAAATTATAAACAAGTACGGGGACAGAGGACAACCTTGATGTAATCCTCTTTTAGGTGAGATAGGTCCTTATTTATAAATGTCGTGAGTCACATAGAAATTCATAGAGGAAACACACATCAAGGTAAGACTAATCCACCTCTTATGAAAACCCAACTTCTTCATAACATTTGGTAGATATCTCCACTCAACTCGGTCATACGCTTTACTCATGTCAACCTTCAGAGCTGCTAAACCTTTCCTTCCTTGCTGCTTCCTTTGAAAATGATGAAGGATTTCATATGCAAACAAAATGTTATCAATGATGAGCCGACATGTAACAAAAGCACATTGATTTTTTGAAATAACTATAGATAGAATTGATTTCATACGGTTAACTAGCATCTTTGCCATTATCTTATACAAGACATTACAAAGCAAGATTGGTCTAAGGTCCGCAATGGTCACAACTTTTTGCTTTTTAGGAATAAGTACTATGGTTGTATCATTCAAATGATAAAAAAGGGAGATCAAATTGATGATATTAATGCAATCAATAGTTATATCCTTACCGATAATACCCTAGCAATGTTGATAGAAGGTTGGATTAAAACCATCAAAGTTAGGTGATTTATCGGGGTGCATACTAAATAATGCGCCCTTCACGTCTTTCTCTATAAATGGAGCTAAAAGCCATTGATTTTATTCCTAAAAAATGGCTAGTTGAATATTGTTAATTATTTTTTCATCAGATGTATGCTGGGAAGTGAAAAGCTACTGAAAATAATCAAAAATATGATCCTCCAAACTAGTATCCCAAGTAATCCAGTTGCCTTCAACATCTTAAAGTTTTTCAAAACTGGTCTTTCTCCTTCTTTTTAAAGTATAAACATGGAAAAATTTGGTATTAGCATCCCTCTCTTTCAACTAAAAAAGTTCTACCCATAATTTCCAAAAAACCTCATTTTGATGTAGCACTTTGAAATATTATTTATGAGCCTGATTATATTTCTCGATGGAATTTTCATCCCGTTTACTACTATATTTGTTCATCCCCCTTTTACTCTACTTTAATCTAGACTTAAACTCTTTCACGATGCCACCACCCTAGCTTTGAAGCATCTGCGCACATCTAGCAATCTTTCATTGATTGTACCCATGCCAAGATTGGACTAAGCTACCTTCACTACTTCAAGAAAAAGAGTTCTCCTTAATCCATACATTCTCGAACCAAAAAGCTCTTAGAGAGTCTAAGCATAATTGATTATTAAATGGAGAAAGCAAAATGGGGTAGTGATCAGAGGATAAGAAATTGAGATTCCTTACTTTGAAGTTATGAAAGAGTTCAATCCAATTTGAGATTGCAAAAACCCAATTAAACTTCTCTTCTATTCACATATCTATACCTCTGCTCTTTTACCATGTAAATTAATGTCCCTTCATCCCCAAATCTACCAAGTGAGCATTTGAAATAACTTCATTAAACCCATCAAGGAGAGCAAGTGGATACGGTAGGCCTCATTTTTTCTCACTTGAGTCAAGTAAATTGTTAAAGTCCCTCATCACACACCAAGGGATGGTATACATTCTTGATAGGTGTTGAAGCAATTGCCAAGAGTTTGCTCTTTGGTTTCTATTAGAGCGTCCATAAAAGCCTATTAACCTCTAAGGGGGCTGATTGCTAGGATTAGGGGTGTTCAAAACCTGAACCTACTCGAACAACCCGAACTAAACAAGCTATTCGAGTAAGGTTATTAGGGTGGGGTAGGGTTGAGGGTTTGGGTGTAATTCAGGTTCGAGTCGGGTGAAAACCTTGATTAACCCGACCCGCCTAATTAACAATCCCTCAAAACTCACCGTTTTGTGATGGGATTAAATAGTCCCATTTTCTACCTTCAACAGTTCACTCCTCCTCTCTTCCATAGCCAAAAACCTAAAGTAAATCCCTAATTTCTCATCTCACCCCTCGCCACGACGCCACCCCATCCCATTCTTGTTGCCGGTGCCTCCCATTCTCGTCGCCGGTGCCTCGAAGCAGAGGTCTAATTTGCTTCTCCAAACAAGGTATGATTCTTTTACGCTTGAAATTTTCATTGTTCTTTATTTTTAATTTCGAATAATGGAGACTTGGAGTATTGAAATTTATTTTGCTGGCATGATTCTCTTAAGCTTTATCTTTTATTTGTTTAGTAGAAACGATGGATGGTTTTTATTTTGTCTAAACCGACTCTATAAATAATTTACAGTTTAGTTTTGGAATCCCAAATGTTTGAAGTATTTTGCAAATACGGGCCCAATATTATATCCCAAAATCAATTTCTTTAGTTTTGTTTCTTGTTGTTTGTGATATAACTCTCAGATGAATGAAATCCCAGATCTTCTATACTTAGTGTTAACATTTGGATAATATGGATTAATTATCCAAAACTTTTAGAGTTGTAATTGCAATTATAGAAACAATTGCAAAGAAATGTGATGACTAATTCACCTGCTGATAAGCTTTGGTTTTTTTTAGAGAGATAAACTCGTAATAGTCTTATTTGATATATATATATATATATATATATATATATATATATGCCCTGTAAAATTAGCAAAAGAGAAACAGTTTAAGCAAAAGAGTCTTGTAAATGTTAAAGATTACATATCAGTAGTATTTTGATAAGTAGCAAAAGAGAAGAACAAACAGTTTAAGCAAATATTAATGGATCTTTCAAGAGATACAAGAAAGTTTTGAAGAGAAATAAAAAGTAGTAGCCAAAGTATAATTGATCCTACCCAACGTCCACCCACCTAAATTGGGGTTGGCTATAGCTGCATGCATTAATTTCATCACCTCTCTATCTATCTTATCCACCAGCAATAAAAACTCATACATCAAAAATGGCTTTTTAGTTTTTACACCAGCAATTAGCACAACAAATTTAAGGTAACTGCTTATTATTATTATTATTATTATTATTATTATTATTTTGTTAATTAAAACTAATGATCAATCCCAATAACAACAATATTCTGCTTGTGGTGTAGATGTGTTGCCTTAGTTCATTTCAAGGCCTGAATGGTTTAAAACCTGAATTATTAATTTATTAATTAATTATTTTTCAATACTCCATAAATAATTCTAATGTTTTTTTATGTTTTAAATTTGTAGATGTCTCAATCTCATGGAGACAATCCCTCGGCAACACAATTCAAGATACTTGTTGCACCCGAGCAACAAAGCAATACGCCTAATGTGACAAGCGCTTCTGTAGTAGGTGCAAAGAAAAGGAAGCCACCCCTACCAAGATCTATTGTTTGGGAGCATTTCACGCAGCTATATGATGTTAATGGCGTCAGAAAAGGCAAGTGTAAACATTGTGCTAAAGAATTTTATTGTGATCCTAGAAAGCATGGCACTACTACACTTAAAAATCATATCAATAATTGTAAAATGCATCCACATAGTGTAGAAACAAGACAAACATAATTGTCTTTACAACCAACTTCTTCTATTGATGGAAGCTCTACTGGGTCATTAACTAATTGAAAATTTGATCAAGATTATAGCAGAAAGTGTCTTGCTTTGATGATCATACGTGATGAACTTCCTTTTAGTTTTATCGAGGGAGAAAGTTTTAAGAAATTTGTTGCTAGTTTGTGTCCTTGATTAAAAATGCCATCTAGATCGACTGTGACACGTGATGTTAATCAATTGTATATTGATGAGAAAAAAAGTTTGAGAGCATTCATTAAAGAGCATGCTTATTTTGTTTGTATAACTACCGATACTTGGACTTCCATACAAAATATCAACTACATGTGTATGATAGTTCATTTCATTGATAATAATTAGATATTGCAAAAAAAATCTTGAACTTTTGTCCAGTCGGTAGTTATAGGGGTGAGATGCTTGCACAAGACCTTAAAAAGTATTTTAAGGAGTGGGAAATTTTTGATAAAGTATTTTGCATAACATAGATAATGCAAAAACAAATGATAAGATGGTTGACACTTTGAAACATAAGTTTGTTGCAAAGGGAATTGCTATATCAGAGGGAAAATATATTCATGTTAGATGCATTGCTCACATACTAAATATTATTGTCCAAGAAGGATTGAAAGATGTTCAACTTTCTGTGAAAAGGGTTAGAAATGCTTGTAAATATGTTAGATCATCACCTGCTAGATTAAAAAAATTTAAAGAATGTTGTGTGGCTGAGGGAGTACAGTGTTCAAAATTATCGTGTTTAGATGTGCCAACTAAATGGAACTCCACATATTTAATGTTAACCACTGCACTTGAATATTAAAGGGTTTTTGAATATTTTGAGACTGTGGATCCATACTTTAAAATTGAATTGGATGCATGGATAAAAAAGGATTTGGGTGCAAATAATGATTTGGGTAGTGTGCCTATTTGGATTGATTGGAAGATTGTAGAAAGAATTTCATTAATGTTGAAACAATTTTATGTAGCTACTTTGTGCATTTTTGGTTCGTTGTATGTCACATCTAACACGTACTGGACTGAAATTAGTGATTTATATGCTAAGTTATGCGATTGAAAAAATAGCAATGATGTTGAGTTGAAGGAAATGGGACAGAAAATGCAAATTAAATTTGACAAGTATTGGGGAGAATATGATAAAATGAATAAAATCATTTATAACTTCTATCCTGGATCCAAGAGAAAAATTTGAGTACATGGAGGATGTACTTGTTATGATTTATGGTGATCAGAGGGGGAATTATCTATTTGATTGTGTGAAAATTGCCATATACGAGTTGTTTGAGGAATATAAGAAAAAAATGCAACCTGATTGTAATCAAGAAGTTGGAATTCGAACAAGCTCAATTTCAAGTCGAACTGATATTGGGGAAAGAGGAATTTTAAAAGAGAGAATCAAGCGTGCAAGGGTAGAAAGTGGTGTTGCAGGGGATAGAAAAAGTGAGTTGGATTTGTATTTAAATGAAGCAGTCTATGAAGATGATAAGGGGGATTTTGATTTATTGAAGTGGTGGAAGCTAAATTTAGAGCGATTTTCTATCCTTTCTCACATGGCTAGAGACGTTCTGGCAGTTCCAATTTCTACAGTAGCTTCAATGTCAGCATTTAGCACTAGTGGTAAAGTGCTTGATCCATTTAGGAGTTCACTGACTCCTAAAATTATTGAAACTTTGATATGTATGCAAGATTAGCTCCGAAGATCTAATGAACACATAAAAATTGAAGAAGATTTGGATGTTATTGAAAGACTTGAGGATGATATGTATTTTTTATTTATTTTTATTTAATATATTATATTATTTTTTGTTGATTATTGATTTTATAATTATTTATACAATTTATAGAGTTGGAGAAATTTAATGAGAGTCAACTTAAAGCTAATCAGGAGGCCTCATCAAGTGTTAATCAAGAAACATCATCAAGCGTTAACCAAAGAATTTCATCTTCAACAAATTTGGAGAGTATTAATCTGGATGATTGAGTCATTAATAGTAAGGTAAATTTAATTTAAGCATAATTTAGATTTCATTTTGTTTGCTATTTGTTATTAATTTCATATTTTATTTTTTTCATATATAATTTATATGTTAGGTGGACATGAAGTAATTGAAGATCGAAGATGATGGTGTTCCATTATGAAATATTTTATTATTTGTGTTTGGATAATTATTTATGAATTATTATATAATGTTTGTTTGAACAATTCTTAAATTATTAGTTGTTAAATATTATATAATGTGTGTTTGAAAAATGTTTACATTGTCAGTTGTTATTTATTATATGATGTGTGCTTGAAGAATTTATAAATATTTTATTTATTGTAATTTTTATTTTATTTGGATTTTAATATAATTTTTGTCATGTAAATAGAAAGAGTTTTTTTATTTTAAAAATATATTTCGGGTTATTCGGGTGGGCCCCGAATAACTGCGGGTTGTTCGGGTAGGGGCCCGAACTATTAATAAGATAGGGTAGGGTTGAGGGTTTGGGTGTTTTCGAGTTTTGGGTTGTTCGGGGTCGGGTCGGATTGACCCGAACCCGCCCGATGAACAACCCTAGCTAGGATTAATTTCCAAGTTAATAAAATTACGAGAGTATCCCAACAATTTGACATCTTTACTATACTTCCAATGAAAGTAATCCCATCACTATGGCCTATATTATCAATAGTAAATGACCCTTTATAACCCAAAGAAATTTTATTTTTATTAATTAAATATTGATTACATAACATCTCATTAAGAAAAATAAAAGTCGGCTTATGGACCCGAACAAGATCTTTAAAGACTTGAATTGCTCGATCGTGAGTTGCCAAGCCCACGATAATTCCAACTTAGGCAATCCATAATGTGTGATGGGCATGCTTCATAGATCCCACCAGGTCCAAATTTATTGTTTCATTGCAAGAGCAATGGGCTGAATTTGGTACAGGCCAGCATTGGCATGATCAGTTGTTTCAGTAGACTCCAATCGCTTCCTTTTTGCCTCCATAATAACCAATTCATCATTTAAATGCATATCCATATCCTCGTTTGATAGCCCATAATCCCTTAAAATACTTTAACAATTGATTTGATCTCCTGATTTGTAGCCAGAGTTGCCGCCACTAACAGATAAGGTAGTTCCATTCTTCTTTGCAAAATTAGTTCCATTCCCATTCTTTCCTTTCTTTGATTACCCTGTTGTATCTGGGAACTATTGAGGGTCAACTGCCATAGCTTCCTCCATCGCATCTCGGTTCAGATAGCATTCTGTAGCTATGGATCACCAATCTATCTACTTGTTTATTTGGACCAACCCTTAGGCTGCTATAATATTTTTTGGTAATTGTTCATTTGGAGAAGTATATCAAAAACTACAGAAACCATCAGTATGTCCCAGCTTTCCACAGATAAAACAAAAAGTTAGGAGTCTCTTATATTTAAAATCAATAAAAAACCACGAACCTCCTTCCTTCTTGATTTTCATGTTACGTTTAAGGGATTTCCTGACATCCAGTTCAACTCTGATTCTCATGGCAGATTGCCAACCACCTTTGAAGTTGTTGTCATCAGATTCTATGAATTTCCCAATATAGTTTTCCACGAGCTCTCCCACACGATCTGACATAAATCCAATTGGCAAATTATGAACCTGAACCCAGATATCCATATCAAATAGAGGAATGGACGTTAGTTACATGTTATATCTAACTTGTTGAAAAAGAAGTAATTGGTTATCAAATCTCCATGGGCTACCATGGATAACCTTCTTCATATCCAGCTCATGAAAAAACTGAAACAAGAATAAACCCGGTCCAATCTCATTAATACTCACACCTTGCACTGGTCATCAGATGAATGCAAACGTTTGTTTCATAACATTAAAGTTGATCACCCTATCGGTTAAAAATCTCCCCATTGTGCTTATGTAGGAGTGATAATTTCAATATTATTGCCAATCACCAGCCCAGCTTCTTTATCATCCTCCAGGGAGAGGTGAGATGTCAGATGAGCTAAATCGTTGTTTGTTGTAGAACTCATGGTTGTAAAACCAACGGAGGAAAAAACTCACGGAAAAACTTGTTAATCAACAAGACGGAGAGAAAACACTCGTCATTTGACAAGACATAGAATAATTGTTATAGTTGTAATTTTAGAACCAAATAAATACTTCTTGTGTGAATAAAATATTTATAAAATTAATCAATTATTTCAAAATTAGTTTTGCAAATTATGTCAATCATATCACTCTAGCAGACCGGGCTTGGACAAAAAAGCTTAAAAAGCTACATGGGCCCGGATCAAGCCCAGGTCTCAAACTAAATCGTATTTCTTTAAAACTAAATTATTACTACCCAATATTTTTTTTTTCTTATCTAGTAGTGAATTTAGATATATAAAAGTATATAAACTTATGATTGGAAACTCAAATTCACATAAAAAATAATTTCCTAAAAATCTTATTGGATTGGAGTAAAGTTACATTTGGAATTCAATTTAATTCAAATTCGTACGTTGGATTTTATTATTTATTATTTATTTCAGTGCATTTTATTATGTAGTTGATGTATTTTTTTATGTTTTAATTTGGTTAATGTTTTATATTAACCTTTAATTTTTTTGTTCCATCCAGAACTATTAGTACTTGTTCAAATTGTCATAACATGGCAAAGGCAAACCCATTTTTATTTTTATGGGCTGAATTCAAATTTTAGACAAAGTTTTTGTATATTTGCTTATTTAGGTTCTATTTTTTTTTATTTTTTTAGTAAATAAAAATTTTCCAATGTCATCTGGCAATATTTTGCTTTTGGCTATATTTCCACGCAAACTGTTTTTAGAGTTAAAATAAGGAATTTTAGTACATTTTTTTAATATTTATAGATATGTTTGTATGAATAGTTTAGCAACACTTTCAATAATTACAAAAAAAAAATTAAAACTATTCAAAAGGCAAATAAAATTTTAAGATAAATATTGTCAAAAAAATTACCTTTCGCATTTGTAAAAAAAAAATATTTATATTTCAATGGTATTATCTTCGTTTTGTATTGATAATACAATATTAATTTCACATATACAATAAAAATATAATTATTTTTTTTAAATTATATAATTTACTTATATGTTAAACTAATTTATTCATACATTTATTAAAGATACAACGAGATACTCCTTCCGTTTTTTTTATCTGTCACTTTCGAGTAAAATTTAAATTTTATTTATCCGTCACTTTAAACTTTCAATGTAATTTAATTCGTTTTTCTAATTTATTTTTTTCCTAATAAAATCAGAACAAATAAGATTTGATATTTTAGTCTTAATTATGTAATTTAATACTAAATTTAAGTTTATTTATTATTTTTTAATCTTGATGAAAATAAAAAAGTGACTGATAAAAAAAACGAAAGCAGTAATATTTAATATTTATTGATAATAATTAATATATTTTTTTGAATAACTGCATTATATATTTATGACTGAGAAACAAGTTTAGCTTTTAGAGTTGAAGAAATACAAGGGGATGCATACCCCAAAACATAAAGTCTGATATAAAAATGGATGCTCTAGCTAGTAAATGACCATTCGATTCGCAAATCTTTAAATAAAATTAAATTTAAAATTTATATTAACTGAAAATAAAAAATATAATTAGAAATAATAATGCCAATATCCGAATCTAAGGAAATTTAATCATTTAAAGCTCGAATAATAATTTTCAAGTCCGATTCAATTTGTATAAGAGGAAAAGGGTTACGATGGAATGAGTAATATAATATTATTTTTAAATACATCACTGTGTAAATTTGAATTTTTTTATTTAATTATACAAAAGAAATTTAAAATAAAAAAATTAAAAGAAAAAATGAAAAAGAGAGAAATGAATAATAGAGGATCCGAGACCCGAAAGAGGCCACATCTCCTGTCGACTCCTCAACAGCCTCTTCGTCATCAATGCTTTGTCGGACCTCTTCTCCCTCCTTCCCATCCACACTTTCTTCTTCCTTTCTTCAAATCAGGTCTTTATTTTCTTTCTCTATCTCTCTCTTTATGCTTTTCGTTTTTTCATTCGATCTCTTTTGCTTTATCTTTTCTTCTTCCTTTTCCAGTTTTTCCTAATTTGCCTCAATCTCATCTCCGATTCAACCACTTTCTCTGTTTGCTTACTGACAAATTGCTGATAACGGAAGGTAAGCAAGTTTTTTTTGCAGAATTTAGGGCGTCAATTCTTATCATCACCCGAAACTTGATTTAATGTTTTCTGCAACTGTTTTTACGTTTTTCAATTGGATGAACAAGGTCTTAGAGCTTGAGGTTTTTTTATTTGTATCTGACATTTGATTTAGGGGCAATCGTTTTCCTTCTGTATTTGAATTGTGGTTAGGGTTTTACTATGCTGATGATTAGTTCTAGCTCTTTACGAGTGGATACTGCTTATTTGTTGTTGAGATTATCTTCACTTGAGTTCGAGTTTTGAGTTAGTTGTTTAGGTTTTAAGCTCTTAATATGAGTTGATCACATTTTGTAATGCTGATTTGTTTATGAATTGCTGATGTAATGAAAATTTGCATTTAACATTTTGCAGATTTAGGATTGAGATTGGGGGATTAAGGGTTTTGGCATAATGACGATGAATGAGCGGAAGACCATTGACCTCGAGCAAGGATGGGAGTTTATGCAAAAAGGGATAACAAAGCTAAAGAACATCCTAGAAGGGTTGCCCGAACCACAATTCAGCTCTGAAGACTATATGATGCTCTACACGTATGCATTTCCTCTTCATTTCTCGTTTATGCCTGTGTATACTTGTGTTAGTGATCGATACTTTGATTTAGATTGCTCATGACACTTGTTCTGCTAATGCGGCTTGTGGTTTTTATATTCCTTGCTTTCTTTACAGAACCATCTACAACATGTGTACGCAGAAGCCCCCTCATGATTACTCCCAACAGTTGTATGACAAGTACCGTGAGTCTTTTGAAGAATACATTACTTCAACGGTGAGGAATATGTAAATTGAGTTGTAGGCTTTTGTATACGTCATTATTTTCTAAACTGTTTCCTTGTTTGCCGTAATTTCAATGTATTTATTTAAGGCATTTATGTTTGCATTTCCTTGTTAGAATGTCTTTGGCGTCTGTTTATGAAAATGCGCTTATTAAATCCTACTCCTATGCCCTTAGCATATGCAATTGAAGGATATGGTAGCATTTTCCAACATATTTGTGACATTTCCATCATCCTCGAGTGAAACTCTTACTTCACTGAGAAATTAATGCTCTTGATGGAGGCTTGCTGTTTTGTTTAGTTTGAGCTTACTAGATACATTAATTAACTGTTTCAAGGCTTATTTCTTTTTTGCCTATATACCCTTTATAGACTGTGTGAATTTTATCTTCTTCTTCCTCTTCTCTCTCTCTCTTTTCCCTCCAGTATCATGTCAATTTGGCTTTGGTACAGTATTGGGATCCAATTTTCTTACTCCCTAATTCCCAACCTGTCCTGAATTAACTGCAATATTTTCCTGGTCCTTAACCATTAGGTGTTTACCGATTGAATAGTTGGTCCCAGCATGCTAGGGAAATAAATAGAAAGGATTTTGCACTAGAAGAGGAGGATAAAATCTTTCTGTTCGGCACATAACGTGAACTGAAGTCTTGCTGTTTCTTTGTACACTCATTGATTGATTATCTAATTAGCTAAACAAGGCAAGCATTTCCAATACCAGAACTTCTTACCCTTTGCACTTTAAATATTCTTGGAGAGATTTTCAACATGAGGATTCTCCATACAAGGAACATTGTAGTAATTCCATTTTTATGATAAAATCCATTTTTCCAATTTTTTAAGCCCATTACCTGTAGGCTCTGAGGTTGTTTTTCTATGTGTTTATGTCTTTTGTTTTTTGTGTTTTGTGACTGATGATAGATTTTAAGTCAATCCTTTTATAAAGCAATGGCTTCTGTTTAACTTTTGTTTTTTCTGGTTTCTAGTTTCTTTAGTTTGTTATGGTTTTGATAAGTATATCTTTATAGTTTTTGATGTAATTTTGCTGGTTCAGGTATTGCCATCCTTAAGGGAGAAACATGACGAGTTTATGTTGAGAGAACTTGTGAAAAGATGGGCAAACCATAAAGTTATGGTTAGGTGGCTTTCTCGTTTCTTTCATTACCTTGATCGCTACTTTATTGCTCGAAGGTCACTTCCAGCCCTTAACGAAGTTGGACTCACTTGCTTCCGCGATCTGGTATCTGACAGTTAAACCCTTTAACAGTTGTGTTATTATTTTCTGTTTATTTTGCAATGATGTTCTAATTTCCCTGCTTCTTGAATCATAATCTTCTCTATAACTCTTTCTTATCTCCAATTTTCCATTTTCCATTTTCCATGATGATGCTTTTTTGAAAATTACATTTTAAGGTACTGTGTACATTTTCTCTTTTCAGGTCTACCAGGAGTTAAATGGTAAAGTTAGGGATGCGGTAATTTCTTTGGTATGGTCTCATTGTTTTACCTATATGTACAGTCTTCTCTTAGTTCCTGAATTTGATTGATTGACGTCATTGCTTAATTCAGATTGACCAGGAGCGTGAGGGAGAGCAGATTGATAGAGCTTTATTAAAGAATGTTTTGGATATATTCGTTGAAATTGGAATGGGGCAGATGGACTACTATGAGAATGACTTTGAAGCAGCCATGCTGAAAGATACAGCAGCTTATTATTCTCGGAAGGCATCAAACTGGATTCTGGAAGATTCATGTCCAGACTATTTGTTAAAAGTAAGCAGGATACAATTTTTCGGTTGACTAGAATAAAATCTTTTGCCCATCTTAATTGATTTTTAAATGTGTATTCTTGGTGATCCTAGGCTGAGGAGTGCCTAAAACGGGAGAAAGATAGGGTTGCCCATTACTTGCATTCGAGCAGTGAGCCAAAGTTGCTGGAGGTTAGTGATTTTGCAAGTTATTACTAATGTAGGTCATTACAAGCAACTTTATCCTTTTTTTTTGGGCAGATTTTTGGGCTTGTCATAAACTCTGCCTTTTCTTTTTTTTTTCTAATGTAGGTCTTTACAACTTCTTTTCCCCTTTTTCAGAAAGTTCAACATGAATTATTGTCTGTATTTGCAAACCAATTGCTTGAAAAGGAGCACTCTGGATGCCATGCGCTGCTTAGAGATGACAAGGTACATATAGGCTATAATTCTTTTGTTATGTCATCATTTTTTTTCCTCAGATAATTGTAGACTAGGCAACAATTACAAAATTTTCTTTTAGGTGGAAGATTTATCACGGATGTTCAGGCTCTTTTCCAAGATTCCTCGAGGCTTGGATCCGGTTTCCAGCATATTTAAGCAGGTTGGATCAAAAATTATATCTTTAGGATGGTTGTTTTTAGCTGCATACAATGATAATTCAATCTCTTATCCTGAAACATTTTCTGTTCCATGGTGTAGCACGTTACTGCTGAAGGCACAGCTTTGGTCAAGCAAGCTGAAGATGCAGCAAGCAACAAGAAGGTATGTGTCATGGCTCCTCAGTGCGTTGTGAAGTCATTGGGATGGCTTGCAGTAACTTATTAAGTCCAACATATTATACATTTTTTAGATTTGATATGCTGGTAGATTTTTCCTATTGGTACTAAAACATTAATTTATGTGGATGGTGGCAATTATTTATAGATCGAGTGAACTGATTGTGAAAATGTCGAATTGATATAGTTCAGCACTTATATTTCTTTGCTTACTGAGTAAACTCAAGTAGTTTTACGGTGACTAGAGTCCTGTAAACCCTCCTCCTCCCCTCCCCCCTCTCTCTGTGATGTGAAATTAAAATTGAAGAAGAAAAGGACTTCTGCACCTAAAGAACTCCAAATGGCGCATGCTATATTTCTAGCCTATTCATGCCCCAAGTCACTGCATTTATACTTGATCCTTTGGCCAAATTTTGACTTCTGGTTTTAAAAAAACTATTTTTTTCCACTGCACTCTCTACCTCCTTGTTTCTTCTCATTGTTTTTTTGTTGTTTTCTTCTCTGTTTACTACAGCTATTGTGACTGTGTATACAATGGCCTTTGTTGTAAGTGTCAGAGAACATGTAATTCTTGCTTCATTGTCAATTGCCTATTTAATGGCCTCACACTCATTAGTTGTTTATCAGAATTTCATAGTTATGGTCCTTTGTTTGCTTCAAATGGACTACTAGTTGATTCTGAGGATTTTATTTATCAATTTGACACCTATGTATGTGATAATTATGTGAAATGCTCTTGATGTTTCTTTTAAGCTTACTGCTGCTTCTAGTTTTATAGTGCTCATCAGTAAGGTGGCAGTGAATCCATATGGTTTCATTTACTCCTTGTTTCATTACCAATATAACTGTTTGTGTGCATAATGCCAATTTAAGAAGAGTTAATTTTCCGTGTGATTCTAATGCTAGAAATTTCTCATTTATTGCAGGCAGAGAAAAAAGACATTGTTGGTTTACAAGAACAGGTACATATATCAATTTCTTCAAAAAAAAGTTGAATTTACTGTTAAAATGGTACTGAATCTGTTGGTCTTCAGGTTTTCGTTAGGAAGGTTATTGAGCTGCATGACAAGTACTTGGCATATGTCAGCGATTGCTTTCAGAACCACACTCTCTTCCACAAGGTATACTTTATGAACTTTTTTTGTATTTCATTGTTCATGGTTTATTGTGTCTGAATTTCCTGTCCTTCTTCAGGCTTTGAAAGAAGCTTTTGAAGTCTTCTGCAACAAGGGTGTTGCCGGAAGTTCTAGTGCAGAACTATTAGCCACTTTCTGTGACAATATCCTTAAGAAAGGCGGGAGTGAGAAATTGAGTGATGAGGCCATTGAGGAAACACTAGAAAAGGTTTGCTTTTGCATCATTAGATTTGATTATTTTTATATTCTTGATCTTGTATCATCTTTTTAATTCCATTCAGTGTTGATGAACAGGTAGTAAAGCTTCTTGCTTATATTAGCGACAAAGACTTATTTGCTGAATTTTATAGGTACGGGGCATTGAATATTGATGAATATGTCTTAATTGGATGTCTTAGAGAAAATTTTGGCTTATATGTAATTTTCTTTGTTGCCTGGTTACTTACAGAAAGAAACTTGCTCGACGGCTTCTTTTTGATAAGAGTGCTAATGACGACCATGAGAGAAGTATTTTGACCAAGTTGAAGCAGCAATGTGGTGGTCAGTTCACCTCAAAGATGGAGGGAATGGTAACTCCATAGTGATTATCCTCAGTTGATCTGGAATTCTAGTAATCTAAACTGATATTATTGCTCAAATTTAACTTTCTTCTAGGTAACGGATTTGACATTAGCAAGGGAGAACCAAACAAGCTTTGAGGAGTATCTTAGCAATAACCCAAATGCCAATCCAGGAATTGACTTGACAGTTACCGTTTTGACCACTGGCTTCTGGCCAAGTTACAAGTCTTTTGATTTGAACCTTCCCGGGGAAATGGTATGTTTGGGCTAGCCTTCTAATGTGCTATAGTTTTCAGTGCATTTGTGCTTGTTTTCTATTTCTCCAAGTCAGATTGTTAGTTTTTGTTAGAGCTACTAAATCTTTTGTTATCTACTGCTGCTTTAGCTCAAGTGTGTAAAAGTTTTCCGGGAATTCTATCAAACAAAAACTAAACACAGAAAGCTTACCTGGATATACTCATTGGGTACTTGTAACCTTATTGGCAAGTTTGAACCAAAAACCATGGAGCTCATTGTGACTACCTATCAGGTAATTCTATAATAGAGTTAATGCCTTACATTTGTCTGTCTGTTCATTTCTTGGTAGATAGTAGGGGAGCAGTTTCTAGATGAATTTCTTTGTTGCTGAATGATATATCAATTTTTATTTCTTCCAACAGGCTTCTGCACTGTTGCTTTTCAATTCTTCTGATAGATTGAGTTATTCAGAGATCATGACTCAATTAAACTTGACCGATGATGATGTTGTTAGACTGCTTCATTCTTTATCATGTGCAAAGTACAAGATTCTAAACAAAGAGCCGAACACAAAATCAATATCTCCCACAGATTACTTCGAATTCAACTCCAAGTTCACTGATAAGATGAGAAGGATCAAGGTACTCTGAACTTCTTCAAGGAATTCTTCCTTCAAACTACCCTTGTGGGTTTTAAAAAGGAGTTATTTGCTTTGTTTAAATTCAGATTCCTCTTCCTCCTGTGGATGAGAAGAAGAAAGTAATTGAAGATGTTGACAAGGACAGACGGTATGCAATTGACGCCTCAATTGTACGCATCATGAAGAGTCGGAAAGTTTTAGGTCACCAACAGCTTGTTATGGAGTGCGTTGAGCAGTTGGGGCGCATGTTCAAGGTTTACATGAGATTTTATATTCTTCTATGATTTGTGTTTCATTCTTTCCTTCTTTCCAACTTAATCAGACTTAAAATTTTACAGCCTGATTTCAAAGCAATTAAAAAGCGGATTGAAGATCTAATCACGCGAGACTACCTTGAGAGGGACAAAGATAACCCCAATTTGTTCAGATATTTGGCGTAATGTGGCCTGCTTGATTGATTGTTCATGGATGGAAGTGGTGACCATGGCCACCAAGAGAAAGACTGTACATGCATGCTTGAAGTAGCACTGGCGGAATATGAAACATAAAATGGGATTTGACCGTGTCGTCTCTTGGTGATATCTTAGAAGCAGGAGCTGAGGCTGCTTGTACATTTTGCCTTAAGAGCCAGGCATGAACAACTTCTATAGATTGTGCACCCATGTTCAAGAATTGTAATTGATTCGGTGATGTGGTCCGATGCGCCAATAGGACAAATCCTGTATCTTATCTTATTACAAGTCCATCGAGTGACTATTGGTGCCTGTTTGCTAATTTACCTTTTTTTTTTTTTAATGCCCCACTGGAAGAGATTGTTATTTGATTTCGGTTGTGTTATGTTTCGATTGCCAGTTTTATAAACCATCAGTTGAATGGCCTGATTTATGGATCGGGCATCGTTGTTCTTGTATTCCTGTATATTCTTCTTCAACAGGGGCACTGTATTCCTTTTATTTAATGCTGTGGACAAGCTAATTTTCAATTATCATTAGATTTTTCTTCTTTCAATTGTAAAATGGGTCCCAACCGAATGGTTTCATGTTAAATCTTCACTCTCTTTTGATTCCATCAAAAGAGAAAAGAACGTGGACCCAATACACAGCAAAGAAAAAAGAAATGAACTTGTTGCAGCAGTGTATGAGAGGGATCTTTGGATGTTTGTAGTGTTTTGTGACAAGTCATTGGAAGTGGGTGTTCATTCTTCCACCACTTTGATTCAACACGGTCAATTTTGATTCAGACAAACGTGAGACATGATTTCGTCAGCCCGAGTACTCGACAATCATACATACGAACCACATTTGTCTAATTCCACTTTAACTTTGCCTTGTTTTCATTATAACCTAATTATTCTTCACCTCCTTATCTTATGGTACATATACATTTTAAGCGTCTATCTTCTCTGAATAAAAAAAAAAGTGGGGGAAAATGGGAGTGAATAAAGCAAAATTAACGGCTATCTTAGCATTCCCAAATCCAAAGCAAACACCTAGGATTTGCCAACAACAATAGTAATAATAATCAATTTGGCATATACCCACTATTTTGTAGAGTTTCTCAAGTTTGGATTTTAAGGCGCCGGCCATTCTTCCACTAATAAAACAAATTGCAAAGTGCTGAACTGAAAAAGAATACAATCCCACAATCATCGACGCTCAATTGCTCAAACCATGTTTGAATTTGGCAAATACTTGCGTGAACTTTCGTTTTTCTGTAGTGGGTTGTCAGATTCACCAACAAATCTTGTTCTTTTTTACTTGCCTTTTCGATAATTGATCCGTTTTTTTAATTTACGAGATCGATTAACTTAGAATTTGACATTGTTAAATTCATATTTGGAGATAATTCTTTTAACGGTTATAACATATACAGAGCAATAATTGAATTTGAAACCTTATTTAATGAAATACAAGTTACTTATCACTCGTATCAACAACTGTTATAACAATTCATTTATTTTTTAGTGGTGAATAATATTTGTTGTTCTAAATTGCGCTTTTATTTTATTACTAAATTCTAAACAAATTTATAAATTTATTCTTTTCTGAATTATGAAACCTTAGATTTTATGTTGCTGCTTCCACTAATCTTGCATGATAGTTCTTCAAGAAAGAAAAATGATTAGATGCACAAATTGCCCATAAAAATGATTAAGCATGCTTAATGCTTGCTTAAAATAATAGAATAGAATTAAATATGTTTGTTTTTTATAATATATTAGTACACTTATTATAATTCTTTTGAACTGAATAATCATTTATGTTATTTTTTAATTAAAAGTACATAATTTTCATATAAAAAAAATTGAAAGTAATAATTATGTTTAAATTTTTATTCACAATTGAGCAGCACTTTTTATAACCGCGTAAACGTGAAATTAGTACCAAAGCATTATCCTTTTTTTTTTAATTCAACCTTTCAAATTTGAATTTTTAGTTTAATTATTTTTTTAAATTCAAAAAAGAGCGATTTATTTTTTATTGTGAACATTTTTAGTGCAAATTCATATTAATCGAGTAATAAATTTTAAATATGAATGGTTAAAAGAAATCCAAATTTCAAAGTCACGAGCCTGATGTTAATTGTTTTACCTTGGTGTGATGAGTTGCAATAATATCATATAATAAATTAATAAATAAATTAAGTTGAATTAGAAAATAATGAAACTTGATTTTAAAACTTTATTATTATTTTTTTTATTTGCCATGGCCATGGGGTTGGGGATTGATGGAAATGGAAGTAATGATTTTATTTACTTTGGTATGTTCCATGGCTATGTCACTTGTCACTAGTTTATATGGTTAGGGAAATTCTTTTGACCACTAAGTATATTTCATCATCATTTTCTTCTATTTATTTAGTCCCACTCAACACATTTTTTTTTTCCTTTAAATGACAATTAATTGCTGGAAACCTTCCTTATAGGTCCAAGTATTTTTCTCATAAAACTTTATTGCATCATCATCTTTTTTTATGGTAAGATATATTTCACTCAGAAAGGGTTAGTTTAATTTCTTGAAATGAATTAAATGATTATTGTCCCAAATTTTTCTATTCCTCTGATTGCATCATTATTTTCTTTGCCAACGAGATTCCTATACTCCTCCACAAAAATAATATTCAAGAAAAGGTTAAAGGTTCATTTTTAACCATTCGACTTTTTAAAAAGTTAAAATTTCAAAAAAAATATATCTCTGTCTTATACGCGATCAATCATATAATATCACGCGATCTTTATTACGTACATTTTCATAAATTAAAAGACAAAAATTACCATTTATATAAGAAAAAATATAGTGTCAAAATTTCCTTATTTTGAAAATTTAAAAATAAATACAAAATGTTTTGCCGTATTTTTAATCATTTCAAAAAATTACATGAAAGAAATGCTTTTAACCCTATAAAAAACAACACATCATCCAAAAATTCCTTTTTCTTCTTATATTATTCAAGAATTTTTTTTTTTTTACTATCACTTAGTATATATACACTAAACCAATAAGAAATTTCAGATATAATTAATTTCTTTTTTCTAGTAGCATGATAACTTAAATTAAAAAAAAAAAATTGGAGTTTGAATTTCTCCATCTCTTTTTTCAATCTATAATAATAATAATAATGTTTATGTGAGCATTTGTCATTAAGTTGATCCAATATATATGCAAGAATTTTGGCATCATAAGTATGGCAGTGGTCAAGTTGGCTAGTGCTTGGATTCTTTGTATATAAACAAGATGTGGGCTCTTCATCTCTCCCTCACCACCACTAAACAAAAGAAAAAATAGACCTCTCTTTTCTTTTCCCTTAAACAACGGAACTTCTATAATCTTGTCCAAAGTTTGTGATGATTGATTTTTCAACTGCCCACAGGATTGCTAGTTTCAGAAAAACAATACTAACCAAAATAAAAGTCTAAAATTTTTTCTACTTGTTAATAATTTCATTTAAAATACGACTTAACAGTAAAAACTAGAAAACGACATATGCAGAAAAGAATCTTATCGCTTTGGCGTAATTACGCATATCAATTATGAATTGATTTAGAAAAAACTGAGACAAATTAATAACTTGTCAAAATAGAAATAGTGAATAGATATCTTCTGATTTGATTCTTTTTCCTGTTCTTTGTATCTTATTCAACAAACTCCTCAAATCAAACATAAAGCATAAGACCCTACATCACTTAATGCTGCTATACATAATTCCATCGTTCATTGGTAATCTATAGTACCCAACTTGTGATTTGGCCTTAATTATATTTCCAAATATAATTAATACACGATAAATTATTTAAAAAAAATGTTTTAGCGATACACTAGTTTATAAACAATATTACATCATTCATTGGTAATGCATAGTACCCAACTTGTGATTTAGCCTTAATTATATTTCCAAATATAATTAATACACGAGAAATTGGTGCAAGAAAACGTTTCAACAATACACTAATTTATAAAAAATACATGAAAATATAAACACCACCAAAATATATATATAGAAATTGATATTTAATTATGTGGGAGCTAATTATTTAATTAAATTGATTATGTAGAAGTGATGGTTTTAATCTTGGCAAATTCTAGGGTTTTCTTGCCTTGCAATTTGTTGGAAATATAGTGCTTATTGTATTCTCCATGGGTATATGTCCTATAATTGCATGCGTTTTTGTGGTCCACCAGCTCTGGCATTGGTCCAATTTCTACTTCATACCTTGGTGCATAGAAAGTGACAATTGAGAGTCTCTCTTTTTCCTCGTGAGTTACTGCCCTATGCTCCACACTCTTGTATTTTCCATTTGTTAGAACCTGTTCAACATTCAAGAATTACATAAATAATCATACAAAGGGCACCATTCTGACTTTTATGGTACTACTAGCAATGATAACGTTTGAAATTGAATCAAAATAATGATTGAGTCCTTAACTTAACCAAATTAAAACACGTATAATTCCATATTTTTTCGTAAATTTTGATTTTTATAAGATTAAATCCATCAAAATTAATTTTTTATATTATTATTTAATTTTTTTTATTAACAGACCATATCAAAAGGCTATTCGGTTCAAATAACATTGTTATGGGAGTTGAGGAATCTTACTTCAAGAGTGTCACCAATGTTGATGACTAATGCATTTGGAATTGGATGAACAGACACCCATTTGTTGTCTTTAAGGATTTGGAGTCCCACAGAGTTGCACTGCAACACAGTTAAGGCACTTCCATCGGAGTGTGGACTTAGCCCTAAAACAAGGTCAGGTCTTGGACATGGTGGATAATAGTTCATTCTTATGGCTTGGACACCAACGCCGAACGTCTCTTCAAAAGTCCCAGCTTTCAACCCAAGATTCATGGCTATGTACTTCAATAGATTCTGGCACAGTTTCCTTACTTCTCTTTAATAAATCTCCACAGTTTCACTGCACAAATACCAATTAATAATAACAACATTATAGTCTTTAAAATAATGTGTTTTTTTTTTTTTGAAAATTTTTAAAATAGTGCGATTTTAAAATAAGTAAAATTTTTCCTGAACTTATTAAAATGGATATATTATGTTCATTGCAGCGACAGACAAGTAAAAAGTCAAATTTTAAATTGTTTAGCAACAAAAATCAATTAAAAAAAAGTTCAGAAACAAAATCAACTAAAATTATTAGGCAAAATCACCATCAGCAAAACCATTTTAGTCCTCTAAGCCTTGAAAAAACTCATCAGAAAATAAATTATCAGCAAGTAAAGGGCAAATTACCTGAATTTGGGTGGCTTTAATGGCCATAATTTTGGGTTTCTGATAGAGTGAGGCTGAATTCCAAGAGCAAACATATTGCACCAATCCAGCTTTTGATCCTCAGAGAACACAAAAGCCTGGCCATATCCCTGAACAGTTCCTGGTGCCATTGGATACTTCTGCTTCTCCTCCAATGGCAACACGAAAAATTCATTCCCAACTTCCTCTATGCTTTTAAGCAATTCCAGATCAATTCCATGGTTAATCACCTGTCAAGACAAAACCAGGGAGTGATCAGACGAGAACAGACCTGATAAAACTGAAATAAGATCAGTGCTAAACTCGATATTTTCGACAAGAAAAAAACCTGAAAAAAGCCCCAATCTTCACAGGCCCTCGCAAGCTGAAACCTTCCATAGCCATTGGCAAGACTGGAGAAATCAATGACAGGAATATCATCAATTGATGTGCCAGTTGCTGGCCTTTCAGTGATATCTCTAACAAATCTTTCAGGAATTGAAGTTGGCTTTGCCTTTCTCAGTTCTTGAACATCATCAATATGACCAGTTTTAATCGGAAAACTTGGCACAGGAGCCATTTGGAGACTGGTAAAATATATTAACTGTGAAGGAATAGGTAAAACCAGAGCTATTCTTTTAGTTGGAAAGCTTACAAAAATATGTATATTTATAGGGAGAAAAAGATATATAGTTTTCAGTTTGAATTTGTTAATATTATTGTGTGCATAGCATTTAGGGAGCAAGCTCCTTTTATTTGCACTTTATTCAATTTCTTTTACATTAATCCATCTTTTCATTTGAAATTTATTCATTATCTCTAACCCTAAAAAATGTGAGAAAAATGAAAACTTAAAAATTGATTTATGAGGTAAAAATTATTTAAACTTTTATTAAAAAAAGATTTTTATTTCTTATAACCAGTTAATATGAAGTACTTAATATATTCTATTACATTCAAAACCGTACATATATCAAAAACCTTCAACGTGATAGACTAGTAATTTTGATACCATGTAAAAAATAAATAAATTTGAATTTAACTCGATTCTCAAATTAGATTATAAAGCGAGAATTATTGATTATTGAGATGAATGAATATGTACGAGCCGATCTGGTTAGGGATAACTTGAAACTTGCAAAAAAATTAATCTAATCGGATCAGACATTAATACTCCGAAACTCAAGTTATGGAAAAAATTTTTTAGAGAGAAAATGTGTAATAAAAGAGGCTTAAGATCTCAGTATTGGAGTCTTTGGAGGATAAGTAATTTTTATGGGATTAATCCTATTAAATAGCTATAATCCAATAGACCTTATAGGTGTACAGAATATATGATTTGACGGAAATTAAACTGACCATATTCTGCGAAATGTATTAATTTATTTAACGTAATTGAATTTTATCATATTGATCGAATTGATGGTGTTTGATAATGTAAAAGGTCACGCGTGCTTATTAGACCTTGACCATGTAGACTTTTACTTATACTTAGAAACCGATTTTGAACCTTATTGGCCTTATAAAATCGGAGGTATTATCGTTTATTTCTCATGACAAGTCAATAAAATATATTTAAAAAATAATTTTGTAATACAATATGAAAAATTGTCCCCTCTTAATTATTTTCAGCCTAACTTTTCAATCATTATTTTCCTAAATCCAATAAGAACATAAATGGAGTCTGCACAAGGAAATTTCAAATTAAATGCTATTGTCTTTTCCCTTTGTCTTTGGAAGAATAGGACTAGTCGCTGAAAAGAAAAACACACAATGACAAAAATAATTTATTATGACTTAATAGTTCGATGTATATACGTGTTGTGTTACTAATTACGATGACAAATATTATGTAATTAGTGAATCCATCAAAATAATAATAATAATAATTTGGAACCCAACGAAGTAGTGGAAGATGACACATATAATATATTGGGAAGGCAGAGTGAGTATAGGGGTAGGGGCCATGCATTCATTCAATTCTCAACTTTTACTCCCACCTATAAAAGGAGAGAAAACAGGTATGAAACGGTTACTCAATTTTTCTTGCTAAATAATTCTTACTTTCTTATTAAAAATTTTTAACTTGATCGTCGAAGGTTTCCTTGTTGGAAATTCACCGATCCATTATCTTTTATTGCAGGTAATCGTAAGGAGCTTGCTGGACATTTTACTTGTCATAATGTACAAATGGGGATTTCATTCTAAATCGGGTCTATGAAATTGCGTATAAACCCAACCAATACCATGCAGACATGCAAAATAAACAAAATTATACAATTTAAATGCAATTTTTTTCGTGACAACTTTGCTTGATTTATGAGCAATTTTATGAATTAAAGTTAAATACAAATTTGTCCACATATACGTGTGGATAATTTCCAAAACATTTTCATATCCGACAAGGAAATTTTAGATAAGGATTCGAAAAGTAAAAGCAATGGAGAATAGGATACATATCATACAATGAGAAAAAAAGAGAAAAAAAGGACTTAATTTGTTCCAATATATATATGAATTTTAAGTCAATATATATGGATAATAAGAAAAAAGATTATATATGCCACTTAATTAAGCTTTTATTATGTGATAGTTAAATTGGCTAGATTTTTAACTTTTATCCTTAAAAAAATAACATTGAATTTTTTTTTAATTTTATCTAATTCTAAAGTCCTTATTCAATTTAATTTGATTATCACATATACAAGTTTAATAGACTATGATTAATCCCATAAATATTTTGTTTACATTTGCAATATAATACCATAATTTCAAATTAGTTTGCAAATTGATAAAGTTATTAGATAAAATTGGTAGAGTCAAATAAATTTAAAAAATAATATATGGTTATCATTATCTTGAAGAAATCTATCATATTATTGACTGTTGAGCCAATTTATTATAATTTTTTAAAAAGATAAAGAACACTAGGTAACAAAGACGTAACCCTAAATATTGACTTGAGTTGATTAGGAGGAAGAGAAAATAAGGTAGGGAGGGGTGGTCCAATAACATGGAAATCCTTAATTGACATGTGTATTCAAGTTGACAAATTATAGCAATGGCCTTTGTTTTCTTTTATTAATTACTTCTTTATGGCGTTATTTATTGTGGTAATAATGCTCCATCACTCTCAATCTCATTGTTTTGTTTGTTTCCAAATTGGTTTTTTTTATTGCACATATGATAATATAATATATATTATAAGTTAATATAAATACGTTATTTGAAAGATTTTATGAAAAATTAATGTAAAGATAATATAATATATTATAAATTTTATTATCTTACATATATCGTATAAAATAATACATTACAAACCTACTACAAATTCTTGAATTTATGTAATACTGTAAATATCGTATTAATATTAAATATCATATTATCATTATTGTCGCCCTGCCACCACTACTATAACCACATTACCACCACCACCATTACAACAATACAACTAAATATGCAAACTAATAATATTGAATGTATAACTTAATCTTTATTATATAAATTTTTTTATTTTTTTCTCAAATATTTTATCAAATTCGTTATTTAGATTTTTTTTCTTTTTTTTAATCTAATTTTACCTTTATAAATGTCAATCTTCCAATAATATATAGTGATTTTTCATTATATTTTTTAGTTTTTAATAAAAAATGATATAAGTATTAAAAATTATATTTTATAAATATATTTTTTATCTAAATTAGTTACAATAAAAATAATCTAATTATATATATTTTCAAATTTTTAAAAATAATATATTATGACATTATATATCAAATATAATATAAAATATTATAGGCTAATATAATTTTGTAATAAATATTATATAATATAATATAAATTAATATTATACAGATTAATACTATACAGGTCAATATTATATAAATATGCCAATAATATGAAAATCCTAATTGACATGTGTATTCAAAGCTGACAACTTATAGCAATGGCCTTAATTTGTTTTCTTGTATTAATTACTTCTTTTATGGGATTATTTATTGGGGTAATAATGCTCCATCACTCTCAATGTCATTGTTTTGTTTGTTTCCAATTCATTGTATCGTACAAATTTTCCACTAGTAATAGCAAACAACTACCACAAGAATTTAATATTTATTATGTAAAACGTGTCTACATTAATTTATAGATAAAATAAATAAAAGCATTTAATGATTCTTTTAATTTATATTTAGTGCGCTTTTTAGCATCATTAAGCATTCACTAATCTTTTTAAAAATGTTGTTAGATTTAGGCTTAAATATTGTTAGATTCGGCTTCACAAAGTTATTTCACCACATAACTTACACGTGTCGGTAAAATAAAATTGTCCTATATTTAATGAGTAATATAGTGTGACATAATATATATATATATATATATATATATATATATATATATATATATATATATATATATATATATATATATTCAATTCGCACTTTATACATATAAAAATAATTGTAAAGTATATTAATTGATAATGTTCAACGTTATTTTTTGATTAGGTTTGAATCAAACTCTTCGGTCCAAAGAATTATCAGACAGTAAGGTCCGATAAAATTTAAGTCCAGTGCTCCTGAAGTCTAGCGCGTGAGCTAACGGACAAGCACTGAAAATGATGGAATAAGGCTGTCCGATCATATAAGATAAGGCATATCTTTTCACAGTCCACTGACACACTATTATTCCCATCCATTTCAGCTCTGTCATATCGTCGCAAATCTACTCTAACATTTGGGTAGATCACTCAAGTAGTTTTCAACACCCTTTATAAATATCAGGTCATCTCATACTTAAAATATACACTGCACTCCTGATATTTTCTTTTTAAATCTTTAACTGATTTAAACATCTGAGTACTAATATCCAATCTAATCGGACTAACCTTTTTTACATGTTATAAATATTGTCAAATTCGATCGGATCTCACTATCTTTATTCTGATATAGCATAGTCTCGATAACCGTAACAATTTCTCTTTTTTATAAAATTTTCGAATTTACCAATAATTTATTGGTATCGATTCTAGATACGGATTTTCAAGTACCTTAAAAGTGTATCCAGTAATTTCTATACCTTTTTTTTACCTTGGGGAACTCTTATGGGCTTTTCTACAACTTGGGCTGAATGTAAGGCCCAAAAATAATTTATTTTTATTTTTTAATTTCAAAAGCAATTTCTTCAAAGAAACTGAAAAAAATATTAAAATTAAAATTAGGTTACCGTATATGGTCCCTGATTTTCTTGAAAACGTGGTCGTTTAACTGATGAAGCAGCCCTTAATCGGAAAGTGCCTTTCGTCGTCGACTACCTCTCACCTTTCCCGCCAAAGTAAACGGCCGAATTATCATTCCATATCTCATATCGTAGAAAACCTTGGCAACTGCAGCAAGTTCATTTCGGCAACGTTAACCCATAGCTATGTAATGAAATCTGGCCTTTTACTGGATACTTTCACCGCCAATTGTCTCATTAATTGCTACGTAAAACTCCAAAAGAACAACCATGCGCACCAACTACTCGATGAAATGCCTGAAACGAACGTCGTGTCATGGACTTCGCTCATGGCTGGCTATGTTCGCTCCGGTAAACCCAATTTTGCTATTTGGCTTTATGGAAAGATGCCTAAGAGTTGGGTCTCACCCAATGAATTCACTTTTGCAACTTTGATCAATGCATGTTCGGTGCTTGCGGACCTCGAAACTGGCAGGAAAATCCATACCCATGTTGAGATTTTGGGGTTTCAAGACAATCTCGTGGTGGGTTCTTCATTGGTTGATATGTATGGGAAATGCAATGAGGTTGATGGAGCTAGACGGGTTTTTGATTTTATGGATTATAGGAATGTTGTTTCTTGGACTTCATTGATCACAGCTTATGCACAGAATGCAAGAGGACACGAAGCGCTTGAACTTTTTAGAGAATTCAGTTGTTGTATGGGAGGAAGGCCTAACCATTTTATGTTGTCTAGTGTGATCAATGCTTGTTCAAGCTTGGGGAAGCTGATTTCTGGGAAAGTTGCACACGGGGCAGTGATTCGCGGTGGCCATGAGTTAAACATTATTGTTGCTAGTGCTCTTGTTGATATGTATGCTAAATGCGGGTGTTTTGGTTACTCAGATAAGGTATTTAGGAGAATTCCAAATCCTTCCGTCATTCCATATACATCAATGATTGTGGGTGCTGCAAAGTATGGACTTGGACAACTCTCTCTCCAACTATTTGACGATATGATTGATAAAAGAATAAAACCAAACCATGTCACTTTTGTTGGAGTTTTGCACGCATGTAGCCACTCAGGACTTGTCGATGAAGGGCTGGAACACTTAAATACAATGCACTGTAAGCATGGAGTAATGCCTGACGCAAGGCATTACACTTGTGTTGTTGACATGCTCGGTCGAATTGGTCGGCTAGATGAGGCTTACCAGTTAGCAAAATCTATTAGTGTGAACCCTAATGAAGGGGCTCTCTTGTGGAGCACATTACTCTCAGCTTGTAGGCTTCAAGGACGACTCAATATAGCTGTTCAAGCTAGCAAGTGGCTAATTGAATCTAAGCAACAAGTAGCAGGTGCATATGTCACATTGTCAAACACCTATGCATTGGTTGGAGAATGGAAGAATGTTCAAAGTCTACGATCTGAAATGAAGCAAATCGGAGTTTATAAAGAACCTGGTTGCAGCTGGTTGGAGATTAAGGATTCAACATACGTATTCTATGCTAATGATTTATCATGCGAAAGAGGGCACGAAGTCTTGAGTTTTCTAAAGGAGTTGGAAAGGAGAATGAAAGAGAGGGGTTACGTAGGGGTAAGCACGGAGTTAGCTCTTATTGATGTGGAGCAAGAAGCTAAAGAGGAAATGGTGAGTTTGCATAGTGAGAGATTGGCCTTGGCCTTTGGGTTGATAAGCATACCTAAAGGAATCACCATTAGAGTGATGAAGAATTTGAGAATGTGCAAGGACTGTCATGAGGCTTTCAAGCTGATCAGTGAGATTGTAGAGAGAGATTTTCTAGTGAGAGATGTTAATAGATTTCATCATTTTAAGGATGGCCTTTGCTCCTGCAAGGATTTTTGGTAATGATAATGGTATAGAAGTTCCTTATTGTTAGTATTCATTAACACATGTTTTAATTTTTCCATGTTCATCCTGATGCCAGTTAAGAGTAGCTCATCATTCAGAGTTTAATCTTAACCAAAGGCAATCACAAGACAAAATATATTACAGAATCCAAAGTCAGGAGATCAGATTTCTATTTATGTAGATTGTATGTTATACTAAATTGCAGGGAGGGAATTCATAAGAAATAAACACAATGGATTAGAAATAATTAATTAAACGTTCCAAGAATGGTAATGGAGTTCCGTTTCCAATTTAAAGGGTCACCCACAAAAAATATTTTATTAACACAGCATAACCGATTTCAATATAAACCTGACTTGCCAAATTTGTCAAATAATTTCAATAAATCGAATATTCTGAAATTCACTAGATGAACACAAATTTGAATAATTTGAGTTGCCATCCCCACAAGCGGACAAGGTGGGCTCAACTCAACATGTGAATATTTTATCAAAAATTTAAATAAAAACACTCAGAACAAGTTGCTTTGAGTGCAATCTAAACCGCAAATTAATAATTATACAGTCAAATAAAGCTCACAAACTTTCGAGATGCCATTGATTATGAAAGCATTAGCCTCATTATGATGAGTAACATGGTAAAGATACATGCAGCTCAGAATTTGGGAGCCGTTATGAAAATTACAGACCAAAAATTTAGCCAAGAGGCAAAGAGCCAAATGGAATATTATTGTATTCTTCGCTAGCACATGACAATGAAGTGAACATTCGATCTCAGACCAAAAATAAAGAATTAGCACAGCCTTCAGTTTTTGCCAGATTCAGCACCTACTCCCCTAGGCTACTTGTACCTGCAACAATAACAATAAAGAAAAGACAAGAGACCTCTACCACAGCTCCGAAAATTTGCACATTTTAAACAGAGTAGCACTATCTCAAAATATATTGCGATAATACACAAGGGCAATCAAACAACAAAAAAAAAAGGGTGAATATCAGATTCAATCATTATACAAGGCTCCACCTCAGTCTCACTAATCGTTTCAAGCTACAACTGAAGGTATGCCTCGTTCATTAACCTCTAGAAAAACAACAAATTCATATTTCTCTCATAAGACACAGTATGTAGAAGTACAAATCCCTATGGCAAAAGCAACTTCAGAGCTTATTATTCCATAGTAATCATTGCAAGGTCGTTCTCTTAATGGCAGATTTGGCAGTAACTGATACATTAATAGAGCTGTCAAAAGTATTGGTTTTGGTAGAACTTGCCACATGCCGTATGTTCGTTTCCCTCTTGGTCAAAGAAAGGGGGAATACTCACACATCCATCCACCCGCAATCAAAATATGGATTCAGTTAAATTTATAATAATAGACTTGCACTAATTTTGTCTAATTTAATTCTGCAGGGAAAACTGATTATACATTAACATTTTTTTCTTTTAACCAGTTTACATAAGAACTAAAAAAGGTGCGAATTTAGCCCATTTTTTTATTGTTTCGAACAAAAAATTCTTGGGCCAAGAGAAACAAAGTAAAACACAAAAGAAACCACCATAACAGATGGAGAAGAAAAATGGAGTATAACATCTGAAAAACAGAAGCTATTTTATCAAACTCTATCTGACAGCAAGATAAATGAGCAGTAGACTAAATTACCTCAGACATCTATATACAGCAACAGCTGCTTGCGCACAATAAGTTAGGCTGCCAGTTCCAAAACTTGGAGCCTACCAAATACAATGAAGTGAGACCCCCACCCGCTGAATGTTGAACAAAAAATCAATAAAGTGATGTCTAACATAAGTGGACACATAGCAAAGGCCCCAATATCCTTTGCATAAATAAGATATCTCTGCATACCCTGTGGAATAAGAAGCGACCAAAGTTCTTCAAGAAAATGCAGCCACAATCCCTTATTCTTCATGATAACAAATACCAAGACTTCAAACAGAATGAGAAATAATCTGAAAAAAAAAATACAGAGGAGTAAATCACGTTATAATTTCAAAGCCGAAGACAAGTAAAAGGGATAATCATGAGCAAAAATGGCAACATGATATCTAACACACCTGCAGATTCAATTGAAAAAATATCTGTACTGGCTCAATAAAGGGAAATACCAAGCTTGACAATTCAAGATACTTTTAGAGATCCTTGCCAAAGAATTTCATTTTCTATTCCCTCAGTGTTTTACATAAATGGTAAAAATGGTATGCTCTTGATAAAATCAGTCGTCACATTATCAGTATTCAACCTCCTCAAAATGGTTGCCCAATGACTTCCAATCTCCATAGATGTTTTCTTTAACTCAGGCTCCACATTGATGGAGCAAAAGAAAACAAAGAAAGAAAAAAAGAAAAAGAATAAGAATAAGAAAAATAAATAGAGTCAACTTGTTACATATCATCCAACTGTATTGCCAAATAGGGTTATCGCAAAATCTTGAGGATGAGCACGCTTTGCCCTGATCCATCCTTGGAAACCAGCTCAATACTTTTAAAATACATTACAAATCTGCAAATCAATCTCACTTTGTACACATGTACAGAGGCACATGCTGTTGGCAACCTGCATTTTTGCAGGTGTAGTTGCATCTCTAAGTGGGTACTTCTTTTAGCTCTTTTGCCCTATGCCATCCACTGTGCAAAAGAAACCAAAAATCGCTCAGTATATACAGAGTTGACTTAATCTCTAGCATCAACCAATCCCGCACGGCTTATGGCCTCCATTGCCTGCTGAACCAGACGTAAGAGTTCCTCTACATCCTGGAAGCTAAAATCAACAACTTTCTTAACAGATATAATACAATCTCTATTTTGTGCCTCTTCCAAAGCTACATCAGCAGCTGAATAAGCATTCTGGGATTTTCTTGAGGCCTCCATTGCAAAATTTACATCCTGTGTCTGCAAGAAAATCAAACACTCATAATTCACCCTTAGACTAATATAAGATAAGATAGCCACTAATATAAGATAAGATAGCCATGACACGAGAGAGAGCATGTGTACATCTAGCCTGCAATGGCTCATAACTCTGGGGCCTAGGAAGATTACTAAATTGAAAGCTTTAATGACCAATATTCTAGAGAATGAAGTCCAAATAAGCTTTACCACTACAGAGTCCACACAACCCACCAAATCATAAATTATATCCTATGGCACATCAATGAATGCAAATATTAAGCATGAAGAAGATCCACAGAGGTTTGGAAAGTATTGCGAATACCAGCTTAAATTGCTCAAGGCAAGACTATTCTAAGATCCAACAAGTAGCTACTGCTCACAAACAGAACAAGAACTATAGTGAACAAACAACCAAAAACTTATAGTCTATCATACACCTGATTGGATTGGATACACCATTATGTCAAAGCATTTATAATAAATGACTTCTAAACAAATATGCAAGAATCAGACAATAAAAATACCTTGTCAAAATCAAGAGAAAGGAAATTGACTTGCACACTAGAATAAATAAACTTACAAAGTCGAGTAGCCGAAGAAAATTTGAATGGTTTCGTGCAACAAGGACAGGGTTTCCAGCAACTTGAGAAATGGTAACCTTGGAAGTAGCCTTATCAACAGTTGCCTGATTATTTAAGTTGTCAATGTCTGATGCAGATGATGATGGTGATTCACCTGTATAATAATCCAAGAAATTGTCACACAGCTGGCACTCTAACCTGGATTCTTTTTTGTGTGCAAGTACCGATCACAAACAATTATCTCAGATAAGAATTCATAGATGTAGTTAACAAAAAAACCATAAAAATGAACATGCAGGAATAAAATAAGCTTACGCTAAATAATAAGAATAGATAGAAATTTTTACTATCACTCACTGTTATTTCAAAATTATGAGCCATAATAAGTAAATATATTATGAAATAAAAAGAATGGTTTGTATACTATTTCATTAGAAGTGCATTTCATTATACAATGAAAAAGTTGGGGGCAGGGTGTTGTAAATGTTACCCAATATTTCGAAGTTATCATTTCCCCAAGGCCCAAGCCACGATAGAAACTATGAGCAAAAACTTTTGACTGCATCTCAGCTCAAGTTTTGATTAAAAAATTGGGCAAGAACTAAGGAGTAAACTTGAAGAAGCACATTTTAAATTGAAAAAAAAAAAAAAAGTAACTGCAGTGATCTTGAGAAATCAATATAAAAATAAATTTAGGACCAATAAAATTAGAGATGAGCCCCCATAATCACATGCATGTATGATGGCAATCATTTTAATACCTTGAGAAAAAGCTTGTAAACATGGTTGCAACTCATTTCGATCTCGGCTTAAGCTGAAATTTTTACAGTAAACTATCCTCCAATGTGCAACTTCCATGCATTTATATGCCAAAGCAGCAGCAGCCATTTCTTTCCGCCTTTCATATTCCACAGCACAGGATCTTCCAATTACAGAGGTTGAATAAGACTCAAAACAGGGTTACAGTAAACAAAGCTTTCATAAAGTCTTGTGCGTAAAGTTCACACAACCCACCATATTATAAATTATATCCTATTGCCCCTAGCATTGCAGCTATCCAAGATTTTTACATAATTTGCATTAACTTTCAAATGATAATACAATCCACACACCTTAAAACATGCCAAATTAACTATGATTATTTCAGCATAAAGCTCTTACACCGCCACAGCAAAACTATGACCAAATTGACTGTACACCATGCATGAATTAACAGTATTGAAAAGGAAAACTGATGTGGTTCAAAACAAAAGGAAAAAACACCAGCTGCATTTGCACGCATCAGACATACAGTTTATACACCAATGAGGATGCATATGCAAATACCCGTTATGATTTTCTGAAGTGCATAAAAATTGAATCACAAATTGGTGAGACTTTTTAAGTTTTAAAAGATAGAATAATGAAAACAATATGCTACCAACAATCAATTGGTAACAAGAAAAGTTCCTCACTGCCTGAAAAATGAAAAACAGAACTGTGGCAGGACTGCTACCAGCCTATAAAAGAAAATACTTATGGTTTTTCTTTTTCTTTTTCCATTTTCTTATTTGCTAAAACTTGTTCATATTAGGCATTACCAATCGAAAAAAAGATATTGAATAATAGAGAGAGATTTCTAAGGTCAGAACTATGTCCACAATAATCTTTATAAACAATACAAGAAAATAAAAAATTCCATAAGAACAGCAATTCATTCATACAGTTTGTAATATTCACTTACTCGCAAAGTTTAGCCGTCATACTATATGCTTGCATTTGAGTCATCTCTCCTCGTCTTCCAGCCTCATTGCATGTTTCTAGAAGAGAACCTCCATGAATAAACTTTAGAGCAGCTTGGAAGTTTATTTCGTTACTTTCAAAACCAAAACCAGAGACCTAAAAATGATGAAGCCATAGCAAGGGTGAGGACAAGAAGAACATAACAAAAAGCAAAACAAAAAGAACCTAAATACGAAATGCACAAAATCAATAAAGAAATCATGAGAAACCTTAAGACGGTCAGCATAATCTCTCAAATCTTTGGCTTCTTTGAGAACATTTATAGCAGTTTGGCTGGAGGAATTTGTTCTCCCAGGAATAGGTGCCTTAAGATCGCTGACACTTCTCATATCAAGAACAGTTTGCGCCCCATTCTTGGTCCCCTGATTTCCAGGGTGTCTTGATTCCTTTGACACATCACCATTACAAGAGGCATAAATCTGATGCCCATCAGATGCTCCCACCTGCTGAGAGCTTTGTGCTGACTGCTGAATCTGACCCTCATGTTTAGCTTCCCATTCAGCATGTGGAACCGATTTCAGAGTCTCATTTGACTCATTTTGCATTGAGTCCACTTTAATTTTGTGGACAGAATCCTGGTTCAGGTTTCCCTGGGGGGCCGCATTTAATTCCCTGCTGTGCAGAGCATCAAATTTTGCATTTGCATCATCATAATCTTGTAGTTTTACAGGGTTCTCCATCCTGCTGCCTTTTGAGAATTGTCCTGTAGAACCACTCCTACTAGCATTAACCTTCTTATCCTTACTTAATTTACTGCTGGACTTATCGCTGACATGGTGTTTCACATCATCCATACTTCTATGTGGAAATGCATAAGATCTTAGGTCAATCTCCGACTCATGTCCTATTCTCTTATTTAAGATATCGCCTTGGTCATGCACTGATTCAGAAACCTTGATCTCATCTCCATCAAAATCAGGTGTAGAACTTCTGTCATTGTCTTTCAATTGCAAAGACGAACCATTAGCAGACTTCTGCAAGCACATCATCTTTTCCTTGAGGTTCTTTTCTATTCTAACCTCATCATGGCAATTTTTTATAGCAAGCTGATCAGCTGAGGACTCATGATGTTCCATGATCCCAATGCCACCATTAAGCAAATCAGAAAATTTAGTTTGATTACTTTTTTCTTTAGCAGCTTCATCCTGATGACCCAATGGAACGGATTTAAGTGCTTCAGGATGAGGACTGGCAGAAACTTTCTTCTTCTTTGTTGTCCTGGATTGATTGAGCTGATCACCTCCTTTCCCATCCCAGGATCTCCTTGATTCTTTATTTACAGGAAAACCACCATTTATAGCATTACCTTTTCCTAGAATGTTACATCCACTTGAACCAAGCTTTTCTGAGAATGGGGTCCTCAAAGGAGATGAGGAAACTGATTCTACTGGTGAACCTTTCACATCCTCAAAGGTCGTTCGTGTTTTAAGAGAACCTGAAACCTTTGAAGAGCTTGAAGTGGCTGTCATTGAAAGTTGTCCAGGTCCCAGATCTTTCCTTAATAAATCTGCACCTTCCACATTTTGTTGGGATGTAAAATGTTTCTTATGTTTCCATGGTTGCTTATCCTTATGCGTACTTCTTTCAGCTACTACCCCGTCCACAGCATGATCTTGACTTCCTGATGATAAAATGTGACCCGCATTCTCTTTTTCGCCTAATTTACCATTGCTATTATCCATGCTGGAGGCCCCACTTTTTGAAAACCTGAATTTCTTTTTCTTTAATCCTCTCTCACTACCTTCCTCCACATTTACACTGCTTTCAAGGCCATTCTGATCATCCTGCCACTCCTTCAATTTTCTTTTCTTCAGAGAAATAGTCCTGTCATTACTGGTTCTCACATCCAAGGACCGCCCATCTGATGAAATCCGAGAAGGGCAGTGCAGCTTCTTCACAGATACTAATACTCTTCCCTTTGCATCACATTTAACATCCCCTGGGAAAGAGCATTCATTTGGTTTCAGCATTTCTTTTCCACTTTCCTTGAATGGAAAACCACTTTTTGAATTGAGATCCATCCTCCCAAGGTCCATATTAGAATTACGATGTTTATTAGCATCTGATACATCTATCTTAGTTTTCTTAGAAGCCCCATATTCATGATGATCAGCCTCCCTCTTGTTTTTCTTCTTTACTTGCCTGGTGTCTCCTGCTGATAACGATCAAAATACAAATGCATAACCACTTTTAAGTCTAACAAGTAAACAGAATGTTAGTTCTATGTTAAATTGCTTACCTCCATCAACAGGATTCTCTTCTCCTTCTACAACCAAGTGTTGTGATTTACTCAAAGCATTAAATCTAGATTTGTTCACGAGATTTACTTCCACAGGAGGCTGGTTTGTGTTGTTTACACTTCTGCTTTTCAGAGATTCCTGCAATTGGTTATTTGAAGAGTTTGATGCTTGGATCAGACCACTGCTGCTACTAGCCTTTGCTATTTCTTTCAGGCCACGCTTCTTTTTCTCCTGTGCAGGCCCAGAAAGTGAATCGAGAGTCAGGTGGCTGTGGCTAATATGTTGAGCTTGCACTTCTGAACTGGCATGAGTTTGCAGATTATTTTGACCTGCAGCAGGAGGAACTTGATACAACGCATGGAGGGATTTTGTTGTCTCTTCTTCACTAATGTCACAACGGTTCATTCCAGGCCTATATTACATTTACAAAAGGCATAATTATCAGTATACAGATATCTGCATTGCATAGATTGCAGATGCAGAGACTTTTCTTCAAACTGATTCAAAATATCCAAACGATTGAATTCTTTTTTTCTCTCACTCATTTGATCTTTTTACAAGAACCCATGTAGCGGCATCCTGCTCGACCACACATTATTACTAACCTTCAAACTAAAAGATCCAAACCCCAGAGCTCTATGTTTTCATAATCATATCAGGATAAGACATAAATTCCAGAAACTGACATTTATATAGCCAACCCACTCAAGAAAGGATCCACACTTATTAGGATAATTTCAATTTTTTTTTATGATCTTCCCCAAAAGCAGCAGATTGCAGTCAGTAAAGTTTCACTGAAAACATTCCACAGTTCATATAGATAAATTCGTATTTCATGTCCATATGTGAACCAAAGTCTCACACACACCCACACACAATTAAAAAAAGAAATAATAAGAGAAAAACTTACAGCCAGTTCAGCATACTGCACAGCCAATTCTCAGGGAGTTGCTCAGGCATTGTGCCATAGGGTAACAACCGCCACTTCTGGCAGCTGTCGCAGCAGACCCAATGTTCCTGTATAAGTACAGGATTTGGTGCAGGTGCTGCGACTTCAGGAGCAAGAGCATTTCCAGCTGCAGAAGTTCCTATGCTTGCAACATCTTTGACCAATGGCCTAGGCAGCTGGCTATCCTTTCCTTTACCACAAAATCCATCCCTTGAGCTGTCAAATGACACATTATGTACCATCTCTAAATTATCAATATTGGCATGCTTCAGTCTACTACCAGAAGGCCTCTCCAACAAACACATTTGACTATTCTTTTGCTCTATTTTTGAGTCAAAATGATCTCTGTGATTACTACTGTCTTGCAATTTCAGATTGTGCATCTTTTCTTTACTTTTTGAAACACCACGAGTAGTACCTGTCAAATCTTTATATGCTCCACTGACACCAATCCCCAAGCTTTCATTAGTTGAAAGAGCAGCTGCTTTTTTGCTACTCCCTGTGCCATGCAACGGTTTGCCCCCTGATTGTTGCCTTTCCTTCTTAGGAGACATCAAGATTTCATTCTTTACATGAAATGCAGCTTGTTGCCTGTTCTTCGGTTTTGAAGAAGTTAGTGAGCCGACTTGAAGACCTTCCTTGTTTCCATTTGCATCAAAAGAACCTTTGGTAGGAGCACGATTTTTATCATTCTTGGATTTTTTATTGCCCCTCAGCTTAACTGAGCCATCATTATCACAAGTTACTGCTCTATGTTCTGGAACCTCTTCCACTGAACCACTCTGGGTCTGAGCATTCTTCTCACTCTTGCCACTATCCTGGCCAGACCTGGATTCCAAAGAATCTTCCTTCATCAAGTCAGAAGAAAATAATCTCTGTCTCACCCTATCATGATCATCCTCCAGGGGAACTCCAGATGACCTGCCAATCGCTCTCAGAATCCCATCACCATTTGCTGTGTCTGTTGGAGGCATGCTTTTCAAGTTATTAGATAAGGCATTCTTGCTCTCTATGTCATCACTTTCTAATTTTACCCTGGCTGAAGATGCTATAGTATTCTCACAAGCATTATCATTCTCACGTTTCACTTGTACAAACCCATTGGTTTTCACTGGAAATTTCACCTCTCTCCCCTTTGAAAATCTCTCATTACCCATAAAAGAAGAAGGCTCGTCCATCACCAAGGAAAAATTGGTTTGACTACCCTTGACAAGAGAGGCAGGTTTGACATCTCTGGGAAGTCTCTTTTTCTTTATCAAGCATAGCAGATTGTCATGAAGAGGTGATATGAGGGCCCCCCCAGGGACTGGAAAGGAAGTCATAACCTGTTTACAGACATAAGCATAGCCAGATCACTACAGTTCACCAAATAATTGACCTGCTTTCTCATCAGTTGCATGAGAATGAAACATCAAACAAGCAAAAACAATTTACCTGAAGAATGCTAGTGGGAGATTCATCTGCAGTCTGGTTTGATTGAACTCCACCACTTTCCTCAGGACTGTTTCCCAATGATGAAGATGGAGAGATATCAAGCCCAAGACCACTATAAATTGCAGCATTATTTCGTTTCATAATATCAGGACCCACTTTTATTCGAACCTTCAGTGTTCTTTGATCAGAGAGATTGCCTGATTTATTCAAATATTCATCCTTTAACTTAGACTTCCAGGAGACTGGAGCAGAAAACATGGTGAACTCTTGCTTGAATGAATCATTACCAGATGGCAGCCCTGTCTTATGCAATGCATTGGCACTGCAGGAAGAAGTTCCAAGCTTTACAGATTGGGCAGCATACGAAGGAACTTTCAAATTCTGGGAGGCACCCTGTATGGCAACATAACCTGCAGTGCTCAGGTAAAATAGAATTTTCCAAGCTGAAATCAACTCAGTCGTGTGTGTGTGTGTATCACTTTTTTACCGAATCATAAGAAAATAGGAGGGAAATTGTCCATATACCTCCACAGGAAAATTATTAGGAGATTTTGGTGCGCTAGAATTTCTTTGTGGAGTTTTTGGATGAGACAAAACAAAGTTTCTCGGTGGAGACCGTTCATATGCAGGCAGAAATGAACCATAACCACCATACTTTGCCCCTGTCAAAACATTTTCACATTCATCATTACCAGTACAGATAGCCTACCCTTTCTTATGGACATGATGAACAACTTCCATATGGACTCACTTACCCAAATTCTCGGCAGAAACCCCACCCTCAAAATCCTTTTGAAAATGGCCCAAAACATTTTGAATCTTCTCATCCTTTGGGAAATAAAGAAACGTTCATTGATTTGCATGTAAAAGAAACATGGAATATACCACAAGAAAAGACAAACAAAGACCTTATTCAAATTTCTAAAGAATATCTCCCATTGTAAAAGATTGATTAAAAATCAATTTCTACAACATAAAGTCCTTTACAATTCAGATGAATGTTATACCAAAACAAGTAAACAACAATGAAAACGTGCATCTTTAGCATAACTATTATGCAAATTTGTTTCCAAATTTCCATAATTATATGCAATTTTGAATTCTTCCCACTATTTTTCTTTTTCTTTTTTTATTTTTATTTTTCTCAGAAGCTATACTATAAAATTAAATTGATAATCAACCTATTTGCTTTCTGTGTTTCCTCGGAAATCAGGCAGAAGAACAATTTCAGTGGTTAAGCTAAATGAAAAGTACAACTACCAGAACCCAAATTTGCTGTTACAAACCAATGCATTTGCATAGCACTAACCTCAATCTAATAGCAATTGATTGTTGATTAAATTTAAAATTAGCATAAATGCCAATTAAAGGAACACCAGAGTTAAGTTAAACGAGGTTTTGTAGATAGTTACTTCTTCATTCAAGTTAGAAAATTAAGCATAATCACCATTGAAAAACCTGAAAAAGGTTATGGAATAGTTACTTCTTCATTCAAGTTAGAAAATTAAGCATAATCACCATTGAAAAACCTGAAAAGGTTATTCAAACGGCACAAAAACAACCCTTACAATGTAAGAGAGAGCAATATCAGGGTCTACGTTGTTATTGTTGTTGTCGTCGTCGTCGTCGTCGTCGTCGTCTTCATCATTGAACTGAAAGGCCTCACCTTCCTCAAGCTCAGGACTTTCTTCCATCTCCACAACTCCCCCAGAGGGCAAAAAATAAAAAGCTAGCCTAAAAACCTAACCCTAGCCCCAAAACCCTAACCATACCTTCCCTGAAGTCCAGCATCACTTAGACTCCCCCAAAAAAATTAATTTAAAAAAAAAAAACACACAATCCTCTTCAACCCAAATAAGCACTTAAAAGACCCTCCAAATCCTGTGAGACTGACTTTGACCTGAGCAAATCACAAACCCTCATTTGATTAAGGTGTTACCAAAGCAAAATTTGTGAATTAACGATTAATTCTCCATGGGTACTCACGATCGGGTTCGAGGACCGAAAGTCGAAGAATGGTTGGGAACTAATTCAAGACCAACTCGAGCTTCGCTCGGCCGGGTCACGGTGTCGAGTTCGATTAGATTCTGCAAAAAAAATTAAATTTATCTCTGGTTCTTTTCGATTGATATGCAGCATTAGAAATAACAAAGCTTATTTAGTTATTTTTCTTGTTTTCTTTAATTATTTTTAATCTCTTTTTGGGTTTTATTTGTTATTATCATTAATTAATTAATTAAAATTAATTCATTGTATTAATCTTTCCCCATTGATGGTTCTTTTTCCTTTTTAGGACTTAATTATATTTAATTAGTAATTTGTATTTTCCTGGCCATAACTATTGGTTTTCTGGTCCGTTGGGTTCTTGGGCAGGCGGCGCGTAGAGATTGAAATTCCCGCCTGAAAATGGGCAGGGATGCGATGGAAATAGAAATCCTTGTCAAGCCGCCGTCGTTTGGCTGGTGAGAAAGACAGCTGCGCGTGGAGATGGAATGAAAGGCGAAACGTCAGCGTTTTGTTTGTCTGCTAAGCTGGCTGAATATGAATCTCGTGTTTGGGAAACATGTCCCGTACGATACTGTGCATATGACACTGCATTTTAGTACCGTTTTAATTTTAATTGATGTGGGCAGAACATTCCAGAATGGATGTCCTATGATTTCCATTTTCTCTTCTATGATAAAAACATGGGTGTGAAATTAAATTTAAGACCATGTTGTAATTGTATTATTTATTTTTTCCAAATTTGATCAATAAAATACTTTTATAATACTTAAAATGAAAAAGTAATTCCAAAATAATTTTATTCTTTAATAATATCAATTTTTATTTCACAATAACAGTTTGATAATCCGAATTGCTATTTAAAATGAACTTAAATAAAAACATCCTTCACAGTTTTTTGCTTGCCTGAAAATAAATAATTTCGATAAAATATTTGATGAGATAAAATTTCGACTGTCAAATCAGTATAAAATTTATCGAAGTAAAATTTGTCTAAAAAAATAAATATCTAAAATATTCAGCTTATCTATATTAATTATGATTCAATTTTCTAACTAGGATGGATTCCCATCGTCAACAGAAAAATCAATTATAAACACATATAATTTGATCAGAAAATTGATATGAAATTTTGGAATAAAAATTGTACCTAATTTAGGTAACTTAATTCCAAAAAAAAAAATTTGTTTGAGTACTAGTTTGAATAACGAATAAACCGAATAACTAATAGACGAGCTAATTGTGATAGTCTAATTAGTCAGTTCGATTATCATTTCATGATTAATAATTTAAATCCTTCGATAGTATAATCTTTGTAAAATTTCTTGTTAAAAATACTAGTAATCTATCATTTTTAAATGCACAAATAATAATTGCCTTTTTTCTCGATAACTCCCTGTGGAGTCAATTTTTTCTCTATTTAGACCATAAATCTAAGATGGAGTCAATGTTTGTTCGTCGCATTAATATGAAAATTGACTTTATAGGAAGCTAGTGAAAAAAAAAAAAGAAAAAATAACAAAAGCTAGTTCAAGAAAAAGTTAAACAATGAGATTTTTATTGGTTCAATGCATAAAACCGTACTGATTAAAAATCGTAAGGAACTAGTATGAATCGATTAAAAATCGGATAAATAGGGTGAAAATCAAAAAATCGGTTGAATAAAAAAAAAACTTTTTTTTGGTCCAAAATATACATACAACATTATTTTTTGCCGAAAAAATAAAATATAAATATAAAATAATTGAATTTTAGGCAATTTTAATAATTTTTTTATGAATAAAATAAAAATTATAATTTATAATTGATTAATATTTTTGAAGATTTGCAATTTTTTTATTATATATATCTTAAATCTTTGTTATGAATATTAAATAACTTGAAAATATTATTTTATGATTAATGTTTGATGATAAATATATTTTTTAAAGTATTTTTTATTTTTTATATAGTTATATTCTCATAATATTTATAAAAAAATTTAAAAATAATATAATATTGAAAAAAATTATACGATTTAGTTTGATTTTCTTGTACAACACCGATGGAAAACAAGGGACAGAAAAACCATAACTGAAATCATTTTAATGTAAAAACAGCCAATCATAAATAAGAGCTCAACAAAAATAGTAAAATAAAAAGAAAGTGTAAGCCAACAGAATTTGGCTGGGTCCCCACCTGTCAACACTTTGCATCAGCCGCACGTGTTAAAAGATACCAAAATCAAAACATTTTAATTTTATAAATTCTTTTTCTTACGAATTTCTTTTCATAATTAATCACTTTTATTCATCACACAAATTACAATTCCGTTTTCCCTATTTTTTGTTGATAGAAATTTGGTGAAATAATTTTTTTCTTTTGTAACTATGACCAAAAAAAATTCAAGAATTGTTTTGCTCAGTTACAGAGCCATGCAACAATTAATAGGATTAAAATATAAAATGAAAATTGAACTACAAAAATAAAAAGAGACTGATTTATTATATTAAATCAGTGGCGAAATTAGAGTTTATAATTAAGAACAAAAAAATAAATTATAATTAAATTTAAAGAAATAAATTGAAAAAAAGGGGGTCAAAACAAAATTTTTAGAGAAAAAAAATGTGTGTATTTCGATTTAAACAGAACGAGATTTTAAAAATATCAAATTAAACTGACTATAAATTATTTAATTTTAAATTTCAAATATATGTAATAATTAAATTGTTTTTTCGATTTAATTATTACGTTACTTGAAATTATTACACGACCTACCAACGTAAGTTGACTTCAGTGAAAGAGGTTCTGATTACTTAAGCAAGTAATTTCGAATTTAAATTTTTGTATGTGCAGTAAATTTTATTGGAAAAAGTAATCGCAATTACGTCTGACAGTATTTTAAATAAAAATTAATTTAAAAATATTTTCAGTTAATACGAAACTGTTCAGGATACTACACTAAAAAAAATACAGAGAAAAAAATTATTACACGACATAATTTTTATTAAATATTTTTCTCATCAATTTACATCCAAGTCATAATTTATTAAATTTTATCAATTCACGTGTGTGTGTATATATATATATAATTCCAGTAGATGGAATATAAATGATTCAAAGGACATCTGTATCAAAGTTTCTGTCCTTTGTTTTTTTCTCATATTTTATTAGGGTTTGAAAATTAGATTCGATCGTATCGCTTCTCTTCTCGATCTTAACCCCTTCACCATTATCATTATTTTTATTATTCTTATGAAAAGATTTTAGCTTCCATTTTATATTTATTCATTTTTCATCTCCTTAGGGTTCAACTACTTATCCCCAACTTCATACCCATTTTCTAATTCCAGATTTAGAAGCTTTGATTTAGCTTCCCCTTCTTGGTGAGTATCACTTATTTTATTACATGTTTAGGTTTTTATTGCTATCATTATGAATTTTGTATAATCACTCTGTGAGTAGTTACTAACTGGTGATGGGTTCATTGGATTTTTTCTTTTTTATTGGAAATTTAAGTTTGCTTTTTAATTTAATGAATTCATTTAGTGTGTTTTGTCGAATTGTTAATTTGAATTTGTTTTGCAGTCAATGAATTGAAGGGGAAAAAAGTTTAGTGCTTGGAAGGATTTTAAATTTATTAATTTTTAATCGTGGGAGGAGATAATGTTTGCCTCGGGTATGGATGCTTCACGAGAAACTGGTGTTGGCGTGGCGGGCACAGTGCTAATGCGATTCGTGTGGCCTCACGGTGGTCGAAGTGTGTTTCTTACCGGTTCATTTGATAGGTGATGATCAATTTGTAACTCTTTCTGTGATTTGTTTTTTTTAAATGTACAGAAAGTTTGTCATTTGCAGTGAATTTATTTTGATTGATGATATGCTACTGCTTTAATTGATGTATCTTCCTTTCATTGTGAAGATGGACTAGGCTCGTGCCTATGCAACCAATGGAAGGTTGCCCTACTGTATTTCAGGCTATTTGCAGTATAACACCCGGTTATCACCAGGTGGGTATGGTTTGCTGTGATAATGGTAACTCAGAACTTTTATCACTGTCATGGTCAATGATTTTTCAAACTTCACAAAAACATTCAACAACTTCAATAGGATATACTGTTATACGTTTTATGTCCTTGTTAGTAAATTGTATAAATGATTGTTTCATGTCATATTGATATCTCAAGATACTTTGCATGCAGTACAAATTTTTAGTCGATGGAGAATGGCGACATGATGATCGCCAACCTTATACAACAAGTGAATACGGGATTGTCAACACTGTCCTATTCACTGGAGAAGCCAATTACAATCCTGTCATAGGTCCAGAGATGCCAATGGTCAGCATGGAATTGGACAATGAGACCTTTAGACGTGTGGTGATATTTGTTTGTCCTCATTAAATAACTTTGTGATAGCCAGGAATTGCTTTATGTTTTAATGGTGTTATTTTATCTGCTCAAGAATTAAGGTTCCTCCATTGGAATTTCCATCTACTGCCGATTATGTATGTAATATTGCTGCCTGGCATTTTGATCCATAAATAAAGAACCTGTGTGTACAGATAGGGCAGAATTTGTTCTTTATGCTGCTAGTTTTTTGGTTGTGTCTTTTTTTTAGGTCTTTGATTGTGCTTGTTAGATTTTTGGTACAAATTTCTGCTATATACACTCAGATTGTAATTTGTGATGCAGGTCCAAGTATCAGATGGCACAGTAAGTGATGTCATGCCAAGGATATCAGAAGCTGACTTGCAGGTCTCCCGTCGCCGCATTTCTGTATTTTTGTCTACACACACTGCATATGAGCTACTTCCCAAGTCAGGCAAGGTTTGGAATTTTTTCCAGTTGCCCTTATGATGAGGCTTACTTTTCTTTTTTTTTTTTTTTTTTGCCATAATGCTTTTAAATTTAATAGCTGTTTTTCTCCTGATTTATTAAATCAATTATACAGGTGGTCACCTTAGATGTTGAATTACCGGTAAAGCAAGCATTTCATGTTTTGCATGAGCAGGTACACAATCTACCTTTTTTTATTTGGTAAATTAGAATATTGTTGGCTATGTTTCAGCATGGGTTAATTGAACTTACTATCACATACTTGTGTGGTCATGTAAAAAAAAGGTAATGGAATCCTGTTTTTTGGTTATCAAACAGGTTCTACATGATGTATTCAGGAGAACTAGAGTTGTTTCCCTGCAAATCTGAACACTTTATTTTTTTCAGTTCTGAAAGCACTTCCTGCATTGCAAGCGAAATATTCTTCTGAGTTCTGCTTAAATGCTAACTAGTACAGTTTAATGATGGATTTCTTGCCATTTACTGGTCAAATATCTTTTTGTTTTTTTTTGGCTCTTTTGCCTTTCCTTGTATTTGGCATTTAACATGATCCTTTGCTGGCACTCAAATTTTTCTTATAGGATGTTTACCTATGTTATCATCTAAGCATTTTTCACTTCTTGGCGAATAAATGCATTCATGCATATGCACATGTTGCTGATGAGAATTTGAGTATGCATTTCTTCTGAGTTAAGCTGTTTGCAGGGAATACCTATGGCTCCTCTTTGGGATTTCAACCAAGGCCAGTTTGTTGGAATGCTTAGTGCATTGGATTTCATTTTAATTTTGAGAGAGGTATGTACTTGTTAAAATAAGATATTTTCCCTGGTGAGTGTTCTAAAATTAGTGCATTGGATTCATTTTAATTTTGAGAGGGGTATGTCCTTGTAGAAATAAGATCTTTTGCCTGGTGAGTACTTCGGTTCTTTTATTCATTCATATTGCTAAAATTAGCATTTCTCTTCTCAAGCTTCTGTAACAAGGAAAATATTACATCTAGAGTTCTTCCTCTCCTTTCTCCTCCATATTGTTCTGTTGTCTAGGTTGTTTCTGTCTGAAGTTGTTGTTTGTGTTTTTGAGAATTGAATCAAAATTTTTATGAAGGCCAACATAATCATGAATATTGGATATCTGCTTGTTTAATGTTTCTGTGGTTGGATAATGGAAAAGTCTTAATTCTTTCTTGTGTATTTTCTGTAATACCTAGTCACCTTCTACTTGCAGCTTGGAAATCATGGTTCAAATTTGACAGAAGAAGAACTTGATACGCATACAATATCTGCCTGGAAAGAGGGAAAAGCATACATGAATAGACAAATTGATGGACAAGGGCAGCCTTTGCCCAGACGTCTCATCCATGTGAGTGATTTATTTCGGTGCATTAGTTTCCTTGATCGAAATAGTTCATTTATACTTGTTTTCATAGAAAATAGATATGTTTTATGTACTGTAACTTGTAGAATTCAGCACTAATGGTAATGATCTGTGTGATTAACCACAAAAAAAGCTTTTACACAAATAGCTCTGATCAGTTGGGCATTGTTGATTGTTTTAGGCTGGGCCATTTGATAACTTGAAAGAGGTTGCTTGGAGAATATTGCAGCATGAGGTGGCTGCAATACCCATTATCCATTCGTCTTCAGAAGATGGTTCATTTCCCCAGCTACTGCATCTTGCTTCACTTAGTGGAATACTTAAATGTTAGCCTTTTGTTTCAATCTAAATATTTCTATTAGCAACTGCATGCCCATTATTACTGACCAAGGATCTTAATTTCCAGGTATTTGCAGGTATTTCAGAAATTGTTCTGGCACCTTGCCCGTATTACAAATGCCAATTTGTTCGATTCCTGTGGGTACATGGGTTCCAATAATTGGAGAATCTAGTAGGCGTCCCTTGGCAATGTTGAGACCTAACGCTACTCTTAGTTCTGCTTTAAACTTGTTGATTCAAGGTATGCCTCTGGTTTCTATCAAGTACATAAAAAGGAAATTGGAATGCAATGGAATAGTGTGATCTTTGACCAAAAAGAAGATAAAGTACAGAGTCAGGTATAATGATTAATTATCTAGATGAAAACAGTCCTTAATGACAGAGAAATTGATGTTTGAGTGATTTTACCTATATTAGATAATTATGTTGATAAACTTTCATGTTGCATGCATCAAGGGTTGTGAGTTTCTAAAAAAACCGTCTCCCATGTTCAGCTGTTCTCATTAAACATTGCATATTCATCATGTTGGTCAAATAAGCGCTATAAACTGTTTTCTGTCCTGTTAAACTGCCAAGTGGAATGTATGCTATCGGTCTTATTTTGTGATTTCTTGGCTTAGGTTGATATCTTTTGTGTAACTTTGACCTCAAGTGCAAATCAGGGGTTGACTAATTTTTTGTTCTGCTAAGCTGAACCTACTACATCACGCCCATGGCCCATTTGCTGGATGGGATTTTTGTATGTCATTGTAGGGTGATTTTTAGCTTTATTTCATCTGCCATTTATGTTTTCATTAACATTTCTTGGCACGCAGTTGCTGGCAATGGGCATGAGATTAGCTTAATCTTGCAGTCACTTCATTCTGTATGGGACATGATATAACCATGGGATTTTATGATAAGTTTAGTAGATAGGATATGTCATTCCATCAAGGAATTTGAGCCTGCAATTGCTTGATAATATGTTGGAGCCAGCCGTCATTTTTTGTGAATGCTTATGCTGTTGTTTATCTTCTTGTCTTTGCAGCACAAGTAAGTTCAATACCGGTGGTTGATGACAATGACTCATTACTAGATATATATTGTCGGAGGTATTTACTTTATCTGGGTGATTTGTCTTTGTACAGAGCTCTCATTTGCAACTTTAATCTGATTTTGAGAATAACTGATGTTGTTTGGACAGTGACATTACTGCTTTGGCGAAGGACAGGATTTATACTCATATTAATATTAATGAAATGACTATTCATCAGGTACTGCTCCTTCTTACCCTACTCCAAGTTTTCAATCGTTTTCTATTCCCAATTTGTTTCTCAAGGTATTTGACATAGTTTTCTGAGCTGAAAGATGGCAATACTCTTCAAAATCTCTGGATTTCGAAGAATTTAGGTCAGGATATTTAAGAGCCTGTATCAGTGGCTGCAGAATTTGAGTGAACTTCTGTAAGAACCTTAGGTTGTATGAAGAACATACATCAGAGAATCTCAAATTTCACAACATGAACTTAAATGCAGAAAACTTCATAAAAACCTGTGTACCTACTGGTGGGACCATCTAAGTTATTCTCTTCACAGAGCCTGGCCTCTCGAATTGAACTGTCAATCTTTGTAAATGAATTCCAAAATTTGGTAGCAGTGCTTGACGTTTTACTGATCTTAGGATCTGGTCTTCTATTTTTGGTTTGACAATTAATTAGGCTTTGCAATTGGGACAAGACTCTTATTCTTCATACGAGTTGAGAAGTCAAAGATGTCAGATGTGTTTGCGATCTGATACATTACTTAAAGTGATGGAGCGATTGGCAAACCCAGGTAACTTAAATGTCTTCTAATATCTCAAGTGACACCCTAATGCAAATCCCTGCTCTAAATTAAGAGTTTTGCATCTTGCATTTTCAGGTGTTAGACGTCTTGTTATTGTGGAGGCTGGCAGTAAACGTGTAGAGGGCATTGTTACACTGAGCGATGTTTTCAAGTTCTTGCTCGGATAGCATTTATTGATCAGTAAGGTTATTACTTGTAGGAGATTACGCAGTGGTTTTGGGAGTTTTTGGAGTCCTGGCATACTTATTTGCGGCATTTTTTAAGGAGGTTCCAGTACTTGCCACAGTAACTGTGATTGCATTCTCTGAAACCTACCCACTGGAGTGGCCTCCTCTGCTTGGTTGCCTAATTTTAGAATTTTAGGCCAGAATACGGCATGCAATTTCAGAGCTGATTCTCTTCCTGTTTCCTGATTTGTTCTCCAACCCCCATTTTTCTCTCTTAATTACAAACTACTCTAATCCATCAATGTAAATTGTATGCTATGAGCACGGGACGTGTGACCGTTTTGTGCTACTGCTAAATCTGGAAAAAGATGGGGAAGAGTAACATCCATGAATATTCAATCCTGTGCTAGTCTATGATTCTTAGGAAATTCAATCAAGTTGTACCCTTTTTTTGTTTTTGCCCTTCATTTACACTCTATTTTAGGGGTGAAATTGGTGTTTTGCTATCTTAAATTTATAGTAGAAGGAGAAAGTTCATGTCTGCATTATTAGATCGACCAGCAATAGTCAAATACCAGTTCCTAGCTGGTAGTTGGCTGTTAGATCAATTATAAAGTTTGTGTTTACGGTTACTTGGAGGGCTTTTCTTTTCTGATTTTGGGTGTAAATTAATCAGTTGCTTCAATCTTATAAATTGAATTCCTTGTTATTGTTTGAGGCAAGTTTTTAATTATGCTGCCGATAAACTTGCAGGACTTGAGTCGAGACAATCATGATTAAGTAGTGATTTTCATTTGTTGGCGATGCAATGATGGTCAACTAAGACTTGTTATGGTTTCTTTATTTTTTTTTTAAATTTTTTTGTTCTTTCTAACAAAAGGGACGTGATTAGGTGCCCCGATACATGCCGTATCAGATGCGTTTGCCTGATCCGATGGTCTGCATTGGCGGACCCTTTTAAAACAATTTATATTTTGACAAAACAAAACGGACAGGATGAATATTTTGTAGGACAATCTTATGCCTGCATTTAGTACATAAAATTTCTAAAATATCTAACTATTAGCTAATAGCAAATTGAAACTTAGTTTTAAAAGGCTAAAAGTGAAACTTAGTTTCTAATATTTAGCAAAAATTTCAATATAATTTTTAAAGTTTCATTTAGTGTGATGTAGGAGTGAGTAAATTTCGGTTCAAACTATAAAATCAAATCGAATTGATTGATTTTTTAAATTTGGTTTGATTTTTCGGTTTTTGATTTTGAATTTTAGAAAATTTTGGTTTTTTGGTTTGATTTAGTTTTTGAAGGAAAAAATCATAGAAAAATCGAACCGAATCGAAATTTTATATAATTATATAACTTTTTTTATTTTTTTATTGAATAATTATTTTATACATGTAAATTATCTTATTTTGAGTTGTAAATTATATAAGTACATTTATCAATTATTAGTATTTATTTTTTACATGATAATTTAGAATTTTGACAATTAAATTGAAAATCGATTAAATGAAAAAATTATTTAACGATTTTGTTGTATTATTTATTATATATTTTGAAATTATATCTTTAATTTGAATTTTTATTTTGTACAATTTAGATGTTTTTACTTTAGTATATTATGATTTATAATTTTTAGGCAATTTTTTTAATTTTTTTAAAAATAGCTTTAATTTTCGATTTTTCGGTTAACGAATCAAACCGATCGAAAATTTTGGTTCAGTTGACATTAGGTTATTCTATAAGTTTGGTTCGTTTCTGTTGATAAACATATTGAAAGTTCGATTTTCGGTTATTGAACCGAACTGACAGTTACACATGGCTAGTGTAATGTCATTTTTAATATTTTAAAATTGAAGTAATTTATTTCTTAAAATGACAGCAGTATTTAAGAATTTGACATGTATCATTTAAAGATGTGATCAATTTTTTTTAGGAGTTAAATTGCTCTGATTTTTAAACTTCACAGGTGAAACCAATGAAATTTTAGGAATGGTACTGTCCTTTTGTCAAATATTAAAAATCAAATTGTACCTTTAGCCATTTTAAAATAATTTATTTTCTAATGTATTCCCACTAATTAAAAAGAAAAAATAAAAATGGTGCTGAAACAACTTCTCTGATCTTGCTTAGAGATGATCATGGGACGAAAATTTTTCTTTTTCGACGAAAAACTGTCCTAAATGGGGTGAGAAATTTTCAAAAAATTTTTCCGTGGGCATGGGGACGGAGGAAAAATATTTCCTTACTTAGAATTCGGGAAGGGGATAGAGATTGTGGTTCCCATCTCGAAATTTCTTTACCTCCAAAATTTAGTAATTAAATATAATTATATTTATATAATTAAATTTTAAATTATATTTAATTATAGTTTTATCAATTATTAAAATTTCTAAAATATTGAACTAATAGCTAATAGCAAATTGAAACTTAATTTTAAAAGGATAAAAGTGCAAATTAGTTTCTAATATTTAGCAAAAATGTCAATATAGTTTTTTAAGTTTCATTTAGTGTGATGTAGGGGTGAGCAAATTCCGGTTCAAACAAAAAAATTGAATCGATCCGATTGATTTTTTAAATTTGATTTGGTTTTTCGGTTTTGAATTTTAGAAAACTTCATTTTTTCGGTTTGGTTCAATTTTTGAAGGAAAAAATCGTTGAAAAATCGAACCGAATCGAAATTTTATATAATTATATATTTTTTTTTATTTTTTAATTTAATAATTATTTTATACATATAAATTATCTTATTTTGAGTTGTAAATTATATGACTACATTTATTAATTATAAATATTTATTTTTTACGTGATAATTTATAATTTTGACGATTAAATTAAAAATCAATTAAATAAAAAAAATTATTTAACGATTTTATTGTATTATTTATTATATATTTTAGGATTATATCTTTAATTTAAACTTTTATTTTGCACAATTTATATGTTTTTACTTTAGTATATTATTATTTATAATTTTTATAATTTTTAAAAATTTTTTAATTTTTTTTAAAATAACTTTAATTTTTTATTTTTCGGTTAACCGAACCAAATCGGCTGAAAATTTTGGTTCGATTTGAATTCAATTATTCTATAAGTTTGGTTCGATTCTATTGATAAAAATATTAAAAGTTTGATTTTCAATTATTGAACCGAACCGATAGTTGCACAGGACAAGTGTAATGTCATTTTTAATATTTTAAAATTGAAGTAATTTATTTCTTAAAATGACAATAGCGTTTAAGAATTTGACATGTGTCATTTAAAGATAGGATCAATTTTTTTTAGGAGTTAAATTACTTTGATTTTTAAACTTCATAGGTGGTATTATACTAAAAAAAATTTTAGAAATTGTATTGTCCTTTCGTCAAATATTAAAAATAAAATTGTACCTTTAGCCAATTTAAAACAATTTATTTTCTAATGTATTCCCACTAATTAAAAAGAAAAAATAAAAATGGTTGTCGAAACAACTTCTCTGATCTTGCTTAGTGATGATTATGGGGCAAAAAATTTTTCGTTTTTGATGGGAAACTGTTTCGAATGGGATGAGAGATTTTCGAAAATTTTTTTCGTGGGCATGAAAACGGGGGAAAAATATTTTCTTACTTAGAATTCATGAAGGGGGCGGAGATTGTGGTTCCCATTTCAAAATTTTTTCACCTCTAAAATTTAATAATTATATTTAATTAAATTTTAAATTATATTTAATTATAGTTTTATCAATTATTAAAATTTATATTAATTTGATTTATAATTGAATTTATATTTTTTAATTATTATATGTTATATTTAAATTACAATGAATTGTAAAGTATTATATTTTATTTATAATTAAACTTTTTTTTAAAAAAAATAAAATATTTTTATGCGAAAATTAGGGTACATTTATTTACAGAAAATAGTTTTTTGTTTTCTATTTTCTTAGAAAATTGAAGTATTTATTTTTTGTAGAAAATTTAGAAAACGCGTTTATTTATCAACAAATGAAAAATTGAAACGTTTATTTATGTGTGTGTGTATATACACACACGTGTATATATATATATATATATATATATATATATATATATATATGTATATATATATATATATATACATATATATATATATGTATGTATATATATATATATGTATGTATGTATGCGTACATACATATATATATACATTTATATATGTATGTGTGTATGTATTTACATATGTATATGTATGTGCATACATACATACATACACATGTATTTATGAATACATACATATGTACATGTATGTGTGTGTGTGTGTGTGTGTGTGTGTGTGTGTGTGTGTGTGTGTGTGTGTGTGTGTATATATATATATATACATATCTATATGTATATATATGTATGTACATACATATATATACATATGTATGTATGTATGTATGTATGTATGTATGTACATACAAGCACATACAAATACATGTATATGAATATATATGTGTGTGTATGTGCATATGTATATATGTATATGCATAAATACATATTTATATGTATATGTATGTATATAGATACATACATACATGCATGCATGTATGTATATTTGTATATGCATATGCATGTGTATATATGCACATATATATACATACATATACATATGTATGTATACATATGCATATGCATATGTATGTGTATGTATGTATATACATATATACACATATTCATATGCACGTATGTATGCATGTACTACATATACATATACATGCACATGCATATGCTTGTGTATGTATGCATATAGAAAAATTTACATATGCATGTATATTTATATGTATGTATGTATGTATGTACATATATATATGTGTGTGTATTAATATTATTTAGAAAATTTGAAAAACATCTTTTATTAGTTTTTCAATTTCTTCTTTATTTTGAAAAACTGAAAATTCATTTTCTATTTTCTATTTTAGAAAACTGACGAAAATAAACATAATTTCTATTTTCTGTGAAAATTTTTTTTGAAAAATTGGAGCAGTTTTCTGTAAGTAAACAAACTCTTAGGGTCCGTTTACTTTCAGAAAATAATTTTATGTTTTTCGTTTTCTATTTTCTTAGAAAATTAGAGTATTTATTTTCCGTAAAAAATTTAGAAAACGCGTTTATTTATCAACAAATGAAAAACTGCAGTGTATATATATATATATATATATATATACATATATATGTATTTATATATATGTGCGTACATACATACATTTATATATATGTGTGTATATGTACATATGTATATATATATGTATATGTATGTACATACTTACATATGTATATGTATATGCATATGTATGTGAATATATACACATAAATACATATGTATTTATGCATACATACATATGTACATGTATGTGTATATATGTACATACATATATATACATATCTATATGTATACATATGTATGTACATACATATATATATGGCACATATAGATATATGTATATGAATATGTATGTATATGTATGTGCATATATATGTATATATGTATATATATGTATATGCATAAATACATATTTATATGTATAAGTATGTATATAGATACATACATACATGCATGTATGTATGTATGTATATTTGTATATGCATATGTATTTGTATTTATGCACATATATATACATACATATACATATATATGTATACATATGCATATACATATATATGTATATGTGTGTATATACATATATATACATATCCATATGTACATATGTATGCATGTACTACATATACATGTATATGCATATACTTATGTATGTATGCTCATACAAAAACTTACATATGCATGTATATGTATATGTATGTATGTATATATACGACATTATATATATGTGTCTGTATTAATATTATTTAAAAATTTTGAAAAATATCTTTTATTATTTTTTAATTTTTTCTTTATTTTGAAAAATTGAAAATTTTATTTTTTATTTTTTATTTTAGAAAACTGATGAAAATAAATATGATCTTTATTTTTTATTTTTTGTAGAAAATATTTTTGAAAAATTGAAGTAATTTTTTGTAAGTAAATAGACCCTTAGGGCGTGTTCACTTGTGGAGAATTATTCCAATTTTCCGGAAAACTTTTCCACAGAAAATGCAAAATAGAGTTTTGTGTTTATATTGATTTGTTTTCCAAAATGGGAAACAGAAAATGGTGTTTTCTATTTTCTAATTTTATAAAGGAGTTAGAAAACATATTTATTATGTTTTCCATAGAAAACACGCTAATTTTATGGACGGCGTCAACCACGTGAGTAGCAGTAAGTTCTTTTCCATGGTCTCTCTGTTATTCTCTCTAAGTTTATCTTCAATACGATTTCCACCATGGGAGTTCAAATCGAGCTTTGGATCCGTGTTTCCTAAAAAAAGGATATGATTAGGTAAGGGTTAGCTACTGTTTTAAATTTGAAAGATTTAGAAGCTGACAGATCCAATTGTAAAGGAAAATCGCTATCATATCTCCTATTTAATCTCCATCCAACTTTTCTATTAATTTCCAACTAATTCTCCTATTTAATCTCCCTCAAATCAGCCGATATTTTCATGTTTCGTTCAGATTTTCCTTCTCAAATCAAATCCAAATTTGAAATTTAAAAAACCGTCAAGAATTGATTTATATTAAGTTGGTTGGTTGGTGGTTCTGTTGCTTCCCTTGCTCCGGGAGATATCTGGTGGATTTTTCACATTCTTGTGCTTTGATCGGCCTTCTAGCTTGGTCTGGAAAACTGGTTATTTATGCCCATCTGTTTTTCCTTGTTCGTAGCTTTTTTGTCTCTGATTCTTGAAACTTGATTTTTGGTTTGTTTTGGTGGGTTAATAGTTTGAATATCAGCAGGTTTATCCTGCTGCACGTCTTGATTAACTTTTTGGTTTTTATGCAGGTTTGGTTTTGAAGTAATTGAAGGATCTTCACTTCAACTAATCAAATTTGTTTGAGGTAAACAATTTATTCTACTCATTAGGCTTAATTCTTCTTTACATGGGCTTTATATTTAATTAAACTAGAACGTAAATTGATGAAGCTTTTTATTTCTTGTTGTGATAATTAAGTCCATCATAAATGAGTTGTTGAATTTGAATTTTCGGGAGAATCTAAAGTAGTTGCCGAAAATTTAGTTTGCAGATTAGTATATTGATTGTAGTTGCTGTTTTTTCCTGGTTTTTTTGTGACTGTGTTCTCTTGTCTGTGTGGATATTTCATTGTCAACAACAAACTGAATGCTGCAATAATAAATGCTATTGTGATTATCACTGCTGTTATGACCATAATAGCATTAGATTCTGAATCTGATAGATATGACAATATCAGTGATCGTCAATATATTATGGGATTTGTATGGGATATATTGGCATATGCTCTTCATGGGCTCATCTTTGCCCTTTCAGAGCTAAAGTTATTAGGAAGAAGATCGTTCCACGTTGTGTTGGAGCAGCAGGTAATGGTTTCATTTTTTGCTTTTATATTTATAACCATTGGGATGATCGTGAGTAAGGATTTTCAAGGGATGACATCTGAGGCCAAAACATTTGCCGGTGGAGAGGCTTCATATATCCAGGTTCTTGTTTGGGGTACAATTACATTTCAGCTGGGGGTATTAGGAGGCACTGCTGTGCTTTTCCTGGCTTCTACAGTGATGGCTGGTGTATTGAATGATGGCATCTGAAGAACATTGTTTTTGAATAGCTTCTTTATTTTTAATAAGAAATGTCTGAAACTAACAAGGTTAGATATGAATGGGATAATTAAGCTTTGTATTTCATCTTTTCTGTACATCTTATCCATTCTTTGAAGAACATTGTTTTTGAATAGCTTCTTTATTTTAAATAAGAAATGTCTGCTTGAACAACAAAAATTGTTGAGCGTACAGCTGTTACAGTTTCTTCTATAATTATTCCCTTTGACTGCTTTTTTGTCTGTAATCATTCCTTTTGCTTTTTCTTCTTTTAACACCATTATACAGCTATAAAACGGAAAAATGCAATAGCTATAATATAGATGAATAAAATATATTCCATTCTATCATTAAAGTTGACAAAATGATGATGTTAATTATTAAATAACACAACAGTGATTCTTGTGATGTATTCTTTGTGCGTGTGGTAGAAGAAACTGACGGAAACAAGGGATCTTTTGAATTTCAAGTAGTAAGTTTCACGGTGGAAACAAAATGCTTTTTCTAAATATTCTCTCGTATCAAGAAGTCAATTCATCTAATGTGGAGTCAATTTTTTTATTGTTCTGTTTTTTGTTTGATTATGTTTAGAAACACTCTACAGAACATACAACTTCTCATTCAAATAAATGTTCTTAAATTTAAAATATGCCCTTTAGGAAGTGATCCATCACTTTTGATGTATCAGAATCTGTTGTGAAAAGACTAGTAATTGAATGAGGAAGAGATTTTGGTGTGGTCTTACCGGTGGTTTAGTTAGTAATTTTCTGTTTTCCTTTCATTGAATCTTTGGAGTAGTTCTGTATGGTAACATCTACAAGTATTGAATTGCTAGTCATCTTGAAAATTTGTGCGTCCATGATGAGTAGTTTTTTATTTTGAATAAATGAAAATTTTTCATTTTTAATAAATGAACATGTTTTTCTATTTTTTTATTTTCTGTTTTCAAGAAAATAATTTTTCAGTTATTAATAGATTAACGCATTTTTCAAAATTTTCGTAGAAAACGGTTACTCCAGTTTTCTTAGAAAATAGAAAATAAAAAACAGTATTTTGTTTTCAATAAGTAAACACACCCTTAAATTCTCCGTGGATTTGAAGATACATGTGAGAACAGGAAGGAATGAATTTTCTTCGGAAACACTTTCGAAAACAGCCCCGCTCCTGTCCCGTCTCGGTGGGGAGCCATTTTTCGCTTCTGCTCCGCACGTGATCATCCCTAATCCTGCTCCGTGGAGAAAGAACGGAGATATGCGCTGAACGACGTCGTTTTATTACGCAACATAGTAGCCGATTGTGGTGTTCGTTGATGCCAGAGACAGGTCATGGAGATGGAAGGGTTAAGTGAAGAAGAAAGAAAAGCTCTAAGAGGAAGCAAATTTGGGCCTCTTCCTCCTCCCTCTTCTTCCCGTCCTCAACAATCCAGGTTTTTCTCTTTCGCTATCCATCTTCTTTTTTCAATTTAGGGTTTTCTTGTGTTCTTTTTATGGAAAAATTTCGTATTTTTATAGGTTGGCTCATCCCGGTGGGCCGTTAAAGACCAACAAGGCAGCCGCTTTGGCCAAGTTTCTGGAGAGAAAGCTTCAAGATCCTATTGGGTTATCATCCATTAATCCTCATCTTGTTGAATTGGCCGTAAAAAACGCGAAGGACACAGTCTCTTCAAGTAATTTTACTCTTTTGCTTGCTTCTTTAATCGTTTACTTGTTAGTTTCTCTCGTTTGACTGTAAGGTTTAATTCAGCAAGCTCAAAGTTAATGCTGCAATCTATAATTCTTATTCTTTTTTAGTTGCTTCTTCGCAACTATGTCATGTATTGTTTGATTATCAGTTTTTATTTCAGCGATCTCAAAGCCAAAAGTCTTTATTTTTCGGGTTTTGATTAAGTTAGGGCAATACCTTTGAACTTTTAGACTCTAGGTGGGAGTGTGTTTTCTTAGTTAGAAATCACCGTTTGATGGTATTTCTTCGGATTCTTGTGATGTATTCTTTGTGCGTGTGGTAGAAGAAAATGACGGAAACAAGGGATCTTTTGAATTTCAAGGAGTAAGTTTCACGGTAGAAACAATGCTTTTTCTAAGGATTCTCTCGTATCAAGAAGTCAATTCATCCAGTGTGGAATCAATTTTTTTATTGTTCTGTTTTTTTTTCTTGATTATGTTTAGAAACACTCTACAGAACATACAACTTCTCATTCAAATAAATTTTCTTAAATTTAAAAATGTCCTTTGGGAAGTGATCCATCACTTTTGATGTATCGGAATCCGTTGTGAAAAGACTAGCAATTGAATGAGGCAGCGATTTTGGTGTGGTCTTACCGGTGGTTTAGTTAGTAAGATAGCTCCTATCTGCTGTTCAATTTCCTGTTGTTGAGTTCATCTTTTTTTTTTTTCCTTCCATTGAATCTTTGAAGTATTTCTGTATAGTAACATCTACAAGTATTGAATTGCTTGTCATCTTGAAAATTTGTGCGTCTATGATGAGGAGTTTTTCTGTGCTTGTCATGCTACCATTTTGTTGGTTAATTTGTTACCTCTCCATGGAAAACTGCTCACTTTTGTTTCAGTTAACATTATACAAGTTCTTAGTATATGCCTTTCATATACAATTTATGGTTTGATTCATCTCCATATGTCCATGAGTTTTCAGGTCATAATAAAGAAGCCATTATTGGAAACCGAGACTTATTTTTTTCGATTCTTTCATCTATCAGGTGGTGCTTCAAATTCTGGAAGAATTGTTCACCATGTTACTTCATTTGGAGATTCAGAGGTACTTGGATTCAGGATTATTGTCATTTGTCTGGAACAGTATTCTTGTCATTCTGTGGGTAATTTCTAATCGGTTGCAAATTTGCAGGACTCGGCTGAAGAAGCTGAAGTGAAAAATCTTTCTCTGAAGGAACGGAAGAAGGGGAAGAGGAATAAAAAACGAAAGGTTAGTGAGATATGGTTTTGCTAGTTATTGTTATTGATTGAAACTCCAGGTTAGTAACAAGTGTTTGTGTTGCAGACAGTAGATGGTAGTAAGGATGCAAAGTTGAAAAAGCCTAAAAAGAAGTTGAAATTATGACAACTAAATTTAGTAGTGCATTTTGTTCGTGTCAAGAAAACATAGTTTGGTGATAGCCGTGCAGAATTTGTTGTTTCTCTACTAAATATCCAACTCTCTGCAGTGCATCTTTTATTGGGAGCTCCTAACCTATAGGTTGATTCAATTTTCTTGCCAATTTCCCCAAAAACGTCTGATTTTTATTTCTTTTTTGGTCTCGACCTAGATGGAGGTAGAAGGTGTAGGATTGGTTTCATGAATCCCCTCCAACATAGCATTTTCCGTTTACATTTATAGGAACTGTGGATTATGATCTACTTCATTACATTCATTACATAGAATTTGTTTTATCCCATATTTGTTTGGATTATGACATCTATGCAAATATTCAATAAACCCTTGATGCAAACTGAATTCGAATTTCCGTGGGGTCGTTGATGATAACGTTTTATTTTGTTTTCTACATTTATGGCATGTATGCAACATTCAGTAATCTTATGTGTTTGATTATAACAATTTGTTTTTTTTTTTTTTGCACCAGTCAGTGAATGATAGCAATAAGAACTCGTGTTGTATAGAGTTTGTAAAAAGAAAAAAAAAAATTCACACATGGAAAATGATTATAAATTATAATTAATTTTCGACTAAATTAACATGGATTCCATTAAATTTCAACCCGTATATATTATTCTATTTCATTATAGGCAAATTGTTTCAAACTCGTCCAATTTGACCTTGCTGAAAATCTACAGAACCCACATTCGCCAGTTTAGGGCACAAAGAACAAGAGAAGCTGATTTTTGTATTGATGACAATCTCGTGGGATGAAATTATGTTGATACATGTACAGGTGCCTGTTGAAACTTGACAAACAAGATTTAGGAAATGAATCATATAGGGAATAGACATCTGATTGCCCTTCTCAGCTGACTGATTCCACTCGGATATTGTACATTTTACATGGGAAAAAAAGGAAAAGAAAAAAATTTGAATTATTATAAGCTACGTGGGTATAAGAGCCAGTATCTGATTCCTAATAATCCCCATGCATTTCTGGATATCTGCATAAATTGGAAGGTTCTGTGAACAACATGGCTTCAAATTCGCAACTGCAGAATCCAGCACCTGGGCAACATCGCTTGGTGGGAACTGTCGCTCTGTGCATTTCTGCATTTTTTTAATGAAGATAATCAGGACATTGTGTAACAATTTGCAGAAAAATAAAATGTTTTGTAAACACAAACGCACCTGGATCATGAATAAAGTAGCTACACATTGTGTAATGAGTTCTGACGGGATTTTTGCTTCATTTTGATCAGACATATGGTCTGAGTCAACATCAGAAGCATGACTGCTTGTTCCCACGTTTGATGGGCCCGCAATTGACTGATCCTGAGAAGGCAGAGCAGTTTGAACTGTACTTGCAGGAGTAGAAGATCGGAACGCCGAAGTGCTTAAATCATCTACTGAAAGCTGATTATTTACATAATCTATAGCCTCCTCGATACTGTCAATGTTACTTCCATCCTTCTTCAGTGAAGACATCGCCTAAAATAGTTAAGAGTCAGATCAAGCCCATTGGTAGGAGGTAGAAGGATTAAAAACAAAACTAAATACACTATCATGAGTACCACAAATAAACTCTTTTTTTAGGAAATCAAGTGAACATTCCCAACAATTTTTTGCATTGCTTAAGGGATTAAAAGCAGCAGGAAATTACTGATATGTGCCATTTCCCCACATAAGAAGTACTAACAGTTGTATTATTCTTCTTCATGAGGCAATGCTCCCCCACAATTTCAAATATATGTTCACTTGTAAAAAATTCTGATGCCACCATTTATAATTTTGAGCAAATTTAGTAATGTAGATTGAATACTGGTGTAAAACAAAGAATTATATACGCATCCATACCTGCACAGCTGCATCAACCATCGTCTGGGCTTTTGCTCTTGAACTTTCAACAATTTCAGCCACATGAGATCCGGATTCCTGGGTCTCATCTGTAGAATGGTCAAAAGAGCTACCAACTGGTTCAGCAACTGCACTCACGGGCTTCAACCACATATGCATGATGTTCCCTTGATATGTGTTCCGTTGCCTCAAGCAAAACAGAGCAGAAGAAACCTATACAAAAAAGTTATCAAGTCAAGCAATTGAAAGTAGCATATGAAATGAAAGAGGGACAATATCTGAAAATTTGTTCAATGGATTACTCATGCCTGCTCATTGACTTCATTTAACTGCAAAAGTACTGCAGCATAATGCTTCTTAAAAGTTTCAGAATCCTTTAGAGAGTTCTCACCATCCTTTTGATTTTCAACCTCATCATTCATGCGCTTCAACTCAGACAAGGCAGCCTCCTGCAAGTTTAAATGGTCATCAGGCCTTTTCTTGAAACCAATGTCATCAAGAAAGGGTTTTTATGACATAAATGTTGCAGAACTACATATATATAGTGCATAAGCTAATTCAAATAGTAGTACTTAGAATAAATGAATGCTGCAGCCAAAGTGAACAAGACAAAGCTCAAAGCATGCATAGATTAGAGATTATTGCAAGTGATATAATTTGTAAACATGCACATGATAGATTTATTCATTAAGCAATAATAACATCCAATGATCCATCGGAAGTATAGGTATGGAGATAAAATTTCTGTTTAGGCACTTGAGACGAAAAAAGAAAGAGGCAAAGAAATTCTACCAGCAGACAGCAACAAAAGTTGTCGTATAAGTAGCTAAAAAAGAAATACAACCTTCTTGTCAAGAGCACGAGTCAACTCAGAAAGAGCTTGGATATCAGCTTCCTTCGCTTGGATGTGTGCAAGAATGAAAGGTTGAGCATTCACTGCCTGTTGGTTAATAACAATGTCACCCGACTCGATCCTAGTTTGTGTATTGGAATTTGCTGAGCCCTCCTGTGCCAAAAACACTTCGTATTTAGAGGAGAAGGCTAGACTACTGCAATCAAATGCTAGGCTCCAGCAGTAAAATTGTAAGGCTATGGATTTTACTACCTGTTATATCAAAATAAGTCAATACAGGAGCACAACTAACACTTGATACAGAAGATTCAGTTATTGCAACAAGCAAAGGTAATCTCAATTCGAAAGCAAAAACCTATTTGTGAAAACTAATGCGCCTCTTGGATGAATCCATTTGAACTCTGATATCCTCTAAGGAAGCTTGCGAGACAATGTAGCAATGAAGCAACAAGAACATAAAGATATTATTAAGCTAACCTATGAACAGCTTACACTGGGAAATATACCAAGCCAATAGGGTTATGGACCCATTTACCACAAAAACTAATAGATACTATCATCAGGCAGTTAGTCTGGCACTTCACAAAGACAAACAGCAGACATCTCTGAATGGTGAGGATTTCCTGAATAATATAGCCCTGATCTTACAATGAAAAATGATCCTTCCCATAATGAATCTTAAAATATTGCAACTGCTTGTGATGTCTAACAAAGTAGAGAAATACCACAGATATACTATAAAATTCAGATTCCACAAACTGCTAACCTTTGGATGCTGTAACAGATTGCTGATGTGAATAGTTGATGGGGATGTATGTTGAAGACCACTGGCATTCTCCTCATTCTCACATGGGGCAGAATTTATGTATCCTTCTGACTTTCTTTCTATCAAGTGTCCGTTCATCTTGAGCTCATTTAAGTTCTCAATGAATTTGCTGAAAAGAACATTGTGCCTGGTGAGAGATGCAGGCATATTTTCCAAAGGATTGATAGGCATACAATCAACATCCTGCAGAAACAAATGTATAACATTATGACACTGGAAAGATAAAAACAACAATGTCAAAGCAGAAAAGAAAAGGGGCTAACTATATTCTCACTAAAGTACATTAGAAGCATTTTCCCTAGCTCCAGAAAAGAAAAGGGGGCTAATTATATTCTCAGAAAAGTACATTAGGAGCATTTTCCCTAGCTCCAGAAAAGAAAAGGGGGCTAATTATATTCTCAGAAAAGTACATTAGGAGCATTTTCCCTAGCTCCCTCATAATCCTCAAGGACATCAGAAAATAAACTAGTTTGAATGTCCTTCGACAATGTCGAAATAAAATCCATACTAGACAAAATAAACACTGTATTCAGATATCTAAATCACCAAGATCTTGAGACATTTTGGGTATTACTTCCTCAGTTGTTGAAAGATGTACTAATATCGTCTATCTGCACTTAAATAATAATGGGGAGTTCTTTCTCTTGAAGGTGAAGGCACGTCATATACATCTTCATACACCCACAAAAGAGAAAGGAACAGCATATGCACTCAATATGCCAGTAATCAAAGTCAATGTGGTGCTGAGCCATTTGGAGCTATGTGCAAGTCCAATTCTTTAAAGGAATGTGTTAAACCAATGATACTTATCAATTCCAAACCTTGATAGGGAGAACAACACTTATCAACTAACAAAACCGAAATAAGAGTATAGTATAACAACTTGATGAGCAACGCATATGATCGGTGCATCAACACCCAGGGTGCAATGTTCACATCCATTTGATTCAGAAGTAGAGCACCTTTAGGTCCGACTGGTGACAGACAAGTCATTATGGAACAGCCAGTTTGATAAGAACTGGTGACACCCAGGTCATAATGGAACAGCCATATCACAGCACCAATGCTCTCCTCTCATGCAATGTGAAAAATGAGCAGCATATAATTTTGAAAATGCAACGAAGAAACAAAAATGAACAACAAATTTCTCTACAATCTATAGCTACTCGAACGTCACCTTCAACAGCACATACAAGACAGAAATTTACTCATTATTGTACTTAGAAGGTGCTCCACAGCAACTAGTAAAATCCTGAGATTCTGAACAACTCTAAGCTGCTAAAATTAAAAAAGTCATTGAGAAACTAAATTACCATAACAAATTCAACCCCTAGTTCCGGTTGGTCAAACTGAACCCGGCACCTGTTATGATCCACGGTTAGTACACTCCCATCATGAATCTCCCTTGTTCTTGGGTGAAGAGCAATAATACGTTGTCCAACTGATAAAGGACGCGCCAAATCAGTTGGAAGTCCATCCCTGATACCAGCTCGAAGTTCTGTATAATGTTTTCTAACAGATTCCCGGTATTGATTAAGCTTCTCTTTCTCTTCCTTTAAAAATTGCTCTGAAAATCTTCGTGGCTTACCAAGGGAACTGCATTGAAGAGAAAACGTGTAAATTTTTTTTTGGCTGACATTAACTAGAATCTGTCAAAAGCACAACATGAAATTTGTAAACAAGAGATCTATATACCTCCTTATGACCCCCCATTCAACACGAGTTAATCTTGGAATATGACCTAATCCAACATGATCCAAGTATTCCACAAACTCCCTTTTTGCAAACCATGGGTAATCAATTGCACTATAGAACCACTCAAAAACACACCATCTCCGAACTTGATATCGAGAAAGGAAATTAGAGATCCATTTCTGTAATTGTCAAAGAAGCACAAATGCATCAAAATAATCAGAATTTCATGAAAAATATATGGAATATAAGTATACCAGCAAGCATCTAACCTTAAGATTGAGTGTGCTGTCAATGGATGTAGGAATTGCAATGTTGTATTGGCCATTTACAACATTGTCATAAGATGGAGTATTTTTATCGATAGATGGTTTTGGGGTGCTCATCTTACGTCTGCTCCTCACCTTGGTAGGCAGGTTGAATTGGTTTGAGGATAAAACCTGTATAGTAGATGGAGCTGAATCATCTGACTCCCTAACATGGTCAGTACTGGAAGTAAATTCTGAAGATTTCTTCAGTCTCCTTTGTTTTTGGTATGCAGGATCATGAAAGCCTTTAGCTTTTTTTATAATGTCATTTACATCGCCAGTGGCCTACAAACAATATTTGAGACTTAAGAACACAATAAACAATGGAACCCAGAAGAAGTACTTTTTATTACTATATATAGATAATGAACTTTCCCAAATAACAATCAGCATATTGAGTTGGGAATTTAACCCAAATTGCCATACATCACGTAAAAATCATTGGCTGAGTTAAAACTACATAATAAGTTCCATTCAAAGCTTTAACTAGAGGATCTTGAATAGCTTTAACTACAGGATCTTATTAATTAAATTAATAATGAAATGAAATAGCTTTTGCTCACTTACAACAAAAATATGAGCCAACATCATCAAGAAAATTCATTTTCTAAATGCATTCACATATAGAATCAATACAAAACATGAGACTCTGGATTTTGCAAGAATGCATGTAATTCATGGATAAATTAAATTTTATCCATTGTAATTAAAATTCATATATTTCATTAAGAATCAAAAGGACACCAGTCAGAAACTTTGAATGTGATAGGAAATACCCACCTCAACCCTCTGAGATTCACCCAAATGAGAATCAATGCACTCTTCATTTTCCAAATTCTGCAATTCATCAAGATCTTTTGATAGATATACATTCACGAAATAAACATTTTGCTAAATAAGATAATTTGGAAACATTATTTATCTATCCTAACCTTAGGTGGCAAGGACTTCTTTCTCCTTTTCCGTATCACAGCATTACTCTGATGGACTCCATCCTTCACTTCTGGAATAGTATTAACATCATGAGATATAACTTTTCCTTGCTTAGCTGTTTTTGAGGAGGTGACCTTAACTCCAGGACTCAAATGATTCCCTTTCAACTTGGATTTAGCAACAACTCCATTTGCTTGCTCCTCAACATGAACAGACGACTCTAGCAGACACACAATAGCTCAGAATTAAACAGGTGATTTAACTAAATTGCATGAATCTCTATGACTTCTAGTCTTGTACTACAGACATTAAATCAAGGCCACCTCAAACTCAAGAGAAAGATGAAAAGCACTGAGATAAGAGCAAAATATTCTATTTGAACCACAAAATCAATAAGAGAAATCTTAAGAACATCATGTGAACTGATAAAATCTTTATATGTTAGATTATTATTGCATATAACCACTATACTGACCACAAGAACTATTATTGCAACCTGTAGAATTTATTTTTACTTCATTTCAATGCAGTAAACAAGAAAGTTTCATGTATAACAGGCACACGCACATCAGAAAAACATCTTTTGAAAACAGAATTGAATTATGCCATATATGAAAAAAAAAAAAAAAATCCTACTCTAACCTATTTACCTAAACGTCTATTTCTTACCAGTATCAACAGGTGCTTCTGGTAACCTCAATGACAGATCTGCCAAGGCTTGCAGTGCATCAAAGGCATCAGCTTCACCTATGCAGAGAATCCACAGAAGACAAAAAGAGTTATACAAGAGTTGGCACAATTCAGTAGATAATTGGTATGTCAAACTTGCCATTTATATGAATAGAAATATAAAGAAGTTGGTAGATTGGATTCAAACTGAAGGGGCATTTACATGAACAGTCCACTAAATTTGCTTTCCAAACTGCTGGAAAGCATTCAAATGTTTCTTGTTTCCTTTTTCAGATGCACCCATGTTCCCATTATTTCAATGGAATTACTCTCAATAAATATTCGAGGTTTATTTCAATGGCATTACTCTCAATAAATATTTGAGGTGGTTTGTTCTTCTACTACTGAATTAAGATATCTTCAATTAGAGATAAATGTTGACTTAATACATTGGAACACAAAGGTCACTAACATTCTGGTTTGACATGCTTCCCAATTAAAACTCACTCTGGTTCCTCTATCTACCAACGTTAAATTTCTGGATGATAGGATACCCAAATGCTACTGTATATAACAAATGTAGCATTTATTGAAGTCCTCTAATAAAAATCAATGGGAGAATTGAGTTAAGATATATTGAGAAGAGTTAATGTGGACATCAGCTCAATGAAAATGGTATCTAAAATTGTCATGAAAGAAGAGGGGCACAGGATGAGGCACAGATTAAGTAAATCAATAGCTTACCTTCTCCAAAGAGAGATTTTTTGCTTCTTCTTCTCAGAACCTTACTTGAGGACCTTGCAAGTTTTGGGCCCACAACCTCCGGTTCTAGTTTCCCTTTGCTAGAACCCAGATTCAGCCCTTCCTCTGTCCCACTACAGGCTTCCTTTATGTCATCCAAATGATTATCTAAATCTTCATCTATTTCTGGCTTCATTCGTTCATATCCCTTCCCTTTTGAGAAACGTTTGCCTCTTGCATAATGTCCAACATCAGCTTCTGTGCTTCCCAAGCTTAATTCACAACCGCCTTCATCCATCTCACCACCACGAAGCTTGGTACTGGTCATCTCTGATCCAGCAAGCTGAATACCATGACCAATTAGTTTATAATTATATAAATAAATAAAAAGATGTTGACCACCAAATAAATGAATTACCATATTTTCACCGTTCTGAACAGGTGATGCTGTCCCTGGTTTCCTCTTTGGTGTTTGGGAGACTTGGGGAGAGCCTGCTCTTTGTGAAGTCTCAGTCAATACTAGTGCTATCTTGTGCGCAACATCATCTTCCAGTTCATCAGCCTTTGCTTTCAAACCATGCCGAAGAGGTGAAATATACTTCTTTCCACTATCTTTATCAAATGAAACAGGGACTCTAGGAGTCCTTTTCCCAACAGCCCAAGGCCTGCTTCCTAAAAGAAATTCCAAATATGAACAAAGTTGACCCTTAACTGCAAATTAATGATGAATATAACTGAGGATTGAAGGGAAAACAAGAGAGAAACTGAAGGATATAAAGAGTAAAAACTAAATTTAGTGCTGTATGTAACCCAGAAGATTTCATATGCTATGGCAGCGCCATTGCAAGTCCTTAACTATTAATGAATAAAGCCAAGTTAACCAACACAGAGCAACAGAATGTTAAAGGACAACAACAAATGCAAGCTCTCAAAACCCATCCAATCAACAACAATAGCAACAGATAATATATACAAACTATATATATAGAAATCTTTATACCAGAGCGCTTCTTCTTTAATAGTGACAAGCACCCATAATCTGAAGCAGTCGACTGGGATTGCAAACGATCCCGAACTGGTGACTCATCCAATTCTCTAGTTCCTCTAGCACGCTTGTGAGGTTTCCGAGGTGCCACTATGGGTTCAACAGTTTCTTGTTCACTGTCACTATCTTCCTGCAAAATCATAATCCGTGAGCTTCAATAACACATAACCAAAGTAGGTTTGCCAATATCCCTTTATTTTTTCTCTGCACATATGCAGATATTGTTGATTAAAATGCGAAAAATCCTTTATTATGAGCTGTTTCACCGTTTTCCATGCAACAAATTTTGCCATCCTTCCTATGTGCCATATGGCAAAAGGGTAACATGAAATCTACTTTGGAGAGGATAAAATGATGACCAATTTTGGGTACTCAACACATGATCTGCAAAGTAAGATCTAGATAGTAATCTAATGATATTGATTCTCACCAGATTAGTGTAATGATCTGTCATCATTGCTATTAGTCCAGCTGCAGAAGCATACCCCTTTGGAAGAGATAAATAAGCCTGAAAAGACAAGCCATTGATCAAGTCAACAAAATAAACACATAGTGACATCATTATTTTGACACGTTGTGAATAAATAGACAAATAACGACATAAGTGTGAAAATCTATCATTCGATGGCTTAAGAAAATGAAAATGACGAGATGTATTCTGGAAGCTTCATTAATCAAGATAAGCTGTATAATACCTCAGCTTGCCAAAAGGAACACGTACCCTATTCATAGTATAAAGGGCTTCTACCATTTCTATAGATCGGTCAGGCACTGCTGCAGCAACCTAGAAATAGAAAGGAATAGAACAACAAAATGAGAAGATTACAAGATAAAGAGGTCGATATAGCAATATGCTTGAACCCAACAACAGAAAATTCTAAACAAATTAGATCGTAGCAAGCTGGTTCTGTAATTGCCATGAAAAGAAGGCTTATTAGTTATTTTTGGTGCTGCAAAAAAGTAAAACTCAATACTGACCTTCTCCCAATCATTCCCACGCTTACGATATGCCCTGTAGAAACGCTCAAGCTCATCCTTGCTCCATTGTGGCCCTAACATGTCAGACAACTTTCTCTTCTGCACATGCCAAAAGGTGTCATAAGTTAGAAATGCTTCTCAACTCAAACTTTTAATGAACTATTCATTGATTTTTTAAAGGTTTTCTTAAATCAATATAGTTTAAATAAGGTAACTTAAATGGATGTGAAAAATATCTTAATGAGTACACATTGTTATAAAACATAGGAATCCTTTGTAAAAAGACAAATACTCACCCGCTGCCTGCTTTTGGTAGCATTTTCCCCATTCTTATTAGAATTCACCTCATTAATGTATGAAAACCGCTTATTCACACTTCTAGACTTTCTTGATGGAGCCATGTTAAACTTGCTCAAATATCTGAAACATGCCAAGTTAAAAATAAGTTACCAAATTAAAGTTTACAACAATAAAGGTAGCTAGGAAACTAATGCTTTAAACAATAAAGTAATAATATAAAAGACATTTATTTTAGAACTTTCTCCATGAATACATGCCAAAATATGGACTCTAATGCTACAAGGGTCCGAGAAAATCTGATACCTTAGGGTAAAGAAGAAAGTTATTATATGTTTATTAGAATAAGAATATACTATTTGCTAGAGTTACGAATTTTGCTGAATAGGAAAATATAATCCAGCCAACTCTGGTACCAAATTAGAGCAAAAACATAAAAGGCATGAAAAGTAAAATGACAGAAGAAGAGAAAGTAAGCAATTAATGCTGCACTGCACCTGTAATTACCTTGTTTCTGAATAAAAGAAAAATAAATTTCACCAAATTTTTTATATGTACATAAGGAAACAAACACTTCAGTTAAGCTGCACCTAAATCGATTTGCTTGGTAAGTGAAACGAAAATTCTGATCCACCCTAAGGCCACTAAAATTTATCTTAAGCCCCAATGTTCATGTCTTTTTTTCAACAAAACAACTAAAATGAGCATTCGCCAAAATTTACCAAATTGTAGCGAATTAAACTTTTTGAAGCTGAAGAAGTGAAGAATCCATATTCTTTATGTGCAAATTACGGAGACCATCATTACTTAAACATCATAAACAACAACTATATGCACCTAATGCATGCAATTCCTTGAGAAGCTTTGGAGCAGCCATGACACTTCAAAGTGAAAATAGCTTTTCCTACACCTTCTTCATGCTTAGAACCTAAGCATAAAGAAGCAACATTTATCACATCAAAGAAGCAAGGAATCCTCAAACAAAGTAGCGAGTACACGTGCATTTCAAACCATAACAACACACAACTTTGCATCCCCAAAATAGATATAATTTAGGAACCTCATGATTGGTTTGTGAACCAAAATAATGGATGAATACAAAATTATTACCATATAAAACGTGAGAGAACAGAAGAAAAACAGACTTGCGGATAGAAAAATACAAAATGTCAGCTACAGAAGAAATTGGAGCCCGCTTGAATTCATTGTAGATGTCAGGATTAACTGCGATTGATTTTCTAAGTATGGACAACCAAAAAAACTAGGAACAAAAGTATCGATCCCGCATCTTCAGGAATTTCCAGCTACACAACTAGGAGTTAAAGAGAGAAAGGGAAGGGAAAAAAAAAAAAAAAACAAGAACAAGAGCTCGCGGATCAAAAGCGTAGCTACTGTTTGGAAGCTGAGAAACGAGATGGAGAAGAAAATCGAATTTCAAAAGACAAACTTGGAAATTTAAAAATCTCACTCGAAAAGAGCTATTGAGCTCAGTCAATGCGAAGTTCCTCCAATCGTTTAAAAATTCAATATTAGATTTTGAAATTGGCAGGCTACTCAGACTCAAACAGAATCCCAGAAGGCACAATTTCACTGGCGTCACTTCTCTAATCATTTCACCAAAGAGACACATCAAAAAAAGGGAATAGAACAGCAGAAATGAAAACCAATAAATTCTTCATATCCACCAATCTTTCATCGGGGAACAAACAAAGGCGCAAAGTACCGGAAAAAAGGAACAGCTACCAATTGGTCAAATTGCATGGCCCTAATTGAGAGACAGAGGAAAACCAGAAAGCCATAGATTAGCAAACAAGAAAGGGCGAACTTACCGATCAAAAAGCGTTGCGTTTTGCAATCAAAGCATAGGGAGAAAGAAGAAGAAGCGATAAGCGATGGATCAAGAAGGCGAAGAAGCGATTAGTGAAGAAAGATTTGAGAAATAATGGAAGAGAAATTTGGGGGTCTAACCGCGAAACTTCAAAAATAATAGAAATTAAAAGGCTAAGAGAGTATTTTATTTTATTATTGGGGAAACTCAGGTAAAGACTAAAGACAAAGAGACCCTACGATGCACGTGGGGCCTCCCTTCGTCATCCGTACACGTGGCAATCAAGATTGAATATTGATCGCTCGTTTTTGGATGTTCATTTGATTAAAAAGCAAAAAAAGTTACTCTCTTAATTTAAAAAAATATATAATATTTTTTTATATTTGACGAAAATAAAAAAAAAATTAAAAAATATCAATGTATCGTTGATATTAATAAGAGGTAAAATCAAAATAGTTGTAATAAATATTTTTTATTTTATAAAATGACTATTTAAATAGAAAAAAGCGACAATTGTTTTCAATTGAATTTATTTAGGCTACAAAATTGAAATTAAATGTAAAACAGCTATTTTTTTTTCTGTAAATTGTTTGAAACTCGCAAATGTAGTGTAATAATGTTGAACTTAAAATGAGTTTTTAAAGTGAAGCAGAGACAGCATCGGATACCAACTTAGTTTAGAGCAACGGAGTTCCTACTTTGTTTACTCTTTTGAGGATGAAGAATCAAAAGTAACCATGAGACATAGAACGAAGTAGTTTCATGAAAAAAAGAAAATGAACATTCCAATTGGTTTTAAAACAAAAAGAAAAAAGAAGTTCCATAATAAGTAACAAAAACAGATTGATGGGAACTCTCTTCTGGGAAGCAAATAGTTACCACAATTAGCTTTCTAAGTCAAACTCACACGTTTAAATTGAAAAGTTCCTAATCACTTCTTTTTTTTGCTTGTACGTCGCCGGGACTCTCCAGGGAGCGGTTTCTTCCCGCGAGCAAGCTCCGCCACACGCAGCTCCACGCTTTGCTCGAGGCCGACCATTTGTTGCTGTACTCGATTCGCAATGCCCTGGTCAAATGACTCCTGCAAGCTAGCAAGTCGTTGCTCCAACTGCTCTATTGCAGTAGTGTATGCTTCTAATTTGGAGTTCACAAGACAGAAAGATGCAGCGACATCATCTTCATAGTACTGACTAGCTTCGGTTCCAAGCCCATACACTCTTTTCTTCTGCTCTCCACCAACAGCTTTGAGGTACACCTCATTCTCATCAATGTTGTCCGAGCTTTGCGACACTTGCCGAAGAAGGGAGAGAAAGTTCTTCTGGAAATTTTGAAACACATTTCATTCACAAGCAGCATAACCATATAATCTGCCAAAGATGCATTGTTTAATAAAATTGAAGATGAACAAAGTGAATTACTAACATTAACTCGCCGAGATCGATCATCCACAAAAGTCTTGCCATCATGATTTTTGGTATGTGTGTAAAGGAAGAACTCACGCGGGGTCGGTTTTCGGCCCAACTGTGCAGCCTACACAAGTATAGTAATCGAATGCAAAGAATTAGTTCTTTGAGGTGTTAATTAATTTATGCTTGTAAAACTTGAGAGAGTTTCCACTCTCAAAAGAAAAAATAAACAAATCATAACAATTCAGCATATCCTAGATAAACCCAATGACTCAAAAGTATATTTTTCTTTTCACAAGAAATTATGTATAGCCCTCGATTTCACATCCCAACCACCATCAGTAATATATAACCTAACAAATATAATTTGCCAATTGAAATTCTGAAATTTTTAAACAATATGAATATGAATATAATCAAGCAATCGTGGTCTTAAATATTTATTAATTAAATACTTACAAGTCGTCTTCCGTGCTCAGCATAAGAGACAGATCCTCCCGTGTGGCAGGAAGGTCCAACACTATCATCATGGCCACGGCGATTCTTGGAGTTCTGTGCTGACATGCGAATTACATCTGGGTGATTCCAAAACTCCTGCCATTGCTTCCAAACTGCTTCAGAAACAAAAGCAGGCCTACTTTCTCTGCTCTTCACATAGTTAAGCAAATCGCTGTAACGTTTTGCTGCTCTCTTCTCCCATGCGGCCTTGACAAAAACATCAATTGCTAGGTCCCAGTAAAAATATTTCTGCAATAACAAAAAGGAAAAAAATTAACAAGTTCTTCATCAAATTCTGATAGGGGCATTGAAGAGAAAATCCAAATCAATCTGAAACCAAATTGGAAAAATATTACCCGAACCATTATTCCACGTAACATTTTGTTTTTGAAATTGTCAATTTCTCAATTTTCATTTAAATAAGCACGGATTTTTTCTCAAAATAAATTCTCATAAGCAAGTTTCAGAAAAATGATTCAGTTGATTTACCTTGAATTCCTCAAAATAAAAATCTTTAGTCTCTTGCGAGACTGTCTTCCACCTCGATCCCCCAATATCAAGCCGCTTTTGAAATATCTTTCGAATCCGTCGGGAACAGGATCCAGAAGGGAGCAACCTGGATATAATTGGAGATAAAAGTAGAAATAATTGAAGACAAAAGTTCAAATTATCATATATTAGACATTTAGTGAGTGTGTTTGTATGTACGTGTCTGTCTACATGCATACAGAGCTACAGCTTAAGTTATAGTGACCACGAACTCAGTTCTTTCTTGAGAAAAGTTGGTATAAAAATCAGTTTTCTTCGAAGATAAGGTATACTTGAGGAGTTATATTCCTTTGATTTTGATGAATAACAAAACTCCAAAAATGTTTCAAGGATTTTAAAGTCAACCTACAAGGATACAAGGACAACGATCTAAAAATAATCCAAGTGAAAACACACTTTATAACCTGATAAATCCAGTAAAAATATTGATTGTTTCTAAAACAAAATTTCAATATACTTACACATCACCACGTAAAGTGACCTCTATGCGATTAACACTCTCAATATCCGACCCTGAATAGACTGAACTATCATGAGCAGGTCCAGCATTACGCATGGAAGAAGTAGGAGATGGCTCATGTTGGGGACTAGTGGGTGGAGTATCAGCAGCAGGTGGGAGTGGATGGACAAAAGATGAACCAACAGACTGGTGCCTCATCTGTGTTAGTTGATGGGGTGTATGTGTGCTGGGACCTGGTGGCACATCAGGGGTAGTAGCTGATGATGGCATATTACGTGTCGTGTCCACCATGTTGCTACCAGAAGGGGTAGAACGACCTGCAGACTGTCTACCTGTATAATCTCTAACTTGGTTATTCTTGCCTCTCTCCCAAATCACATTCAGAATTATAGCAGAGCACATGAATAAAGGATATAGACAAAGTAATCAATCTATGTATGTATCCACGATATGCACATGGATAGATAGAGAGAGATCTTGATACCAGAGCGCTTCTTCTTTAAAAGTGCCAAGCACCCATTAGTTGATGCAGCTGACTGGAACTGCAGAAGATCCGGAATCGGTGGCTCAACTAAATCTTTACTTCTTCGAGCATGCTTTAAAGGCTTTTGAGGTGCAACCATGGGCTCATTAGTTTCTTGTTCATGATAGCTATCTCTCTGCAGAAGATCCGGAATCGGTGGCCCACCTATTTCTTTACTTCTTCGAGCATGCTTTAGAGGCTTTTGAGGTGCCACCATAGGCTCATTAGTTTCTTGTTCATGATCTCCATCTCTCTGCAACATGAAAAATCCATAAGCTTTCCTGACACACATAATCCAAAGAAGGTGTCGCTTCATTCATATATCTATCTCTGTGCATGGAGGTGCATATATTTGAAATGCCAATCCTTCATTATTAGCAATTTCACCATTCCCATGCCATATACATAATCAAGCAACAACTAAATATACTTTAGAACAAGGGCGGAGTAATGGCAAGTCTTGAGTACTATGCACATGAACTACAAATACTAGATCTTACCAGAATGGTGCAGTGATCAGTCATCATTGCTACTAGCCCAGCTGCAGAAGTATGGCCCTTTGGAAGAGATAAATAAGCCTGAGAAAACAGGTTATATTAATGACCTCAACAAATAAATGCATAATTATCCTTTTTTCTTGCCACGTGTCATTAAACAATGATGTAAGGAGTGCAAAATGTATGATTCCAATAGCTTAAGAAAAATGAAAATGGCCAGGAAAAATCTAGAAGCTTCAAAAATCAAGATATACTGCATGGTGTACTTGGGTTTGTCGAAATCAATACTTACTTTATTCATAGTACAAAGAGCTTCTACCATTTCCGCAGATCGTTCATGCAATGATGCTGCAATCTAGAAACAGAAAGGAATAAAGAAAGGAAATAAGAAGATAATAACATTAAGAGACCAATAAAACAACAGGCTTGAACCTAACAATAGATTAAATGCTCAACAAGGAGTAGGATCATAGCAACCTCGTCCTGAAAAGAAGCTTATATTTGGTATTGCAATACGAAATACCCATAACTGACCTTTGCCCAATCTTTCCCGTGTTTACAATATGCCCTGTAGAATTGCTGGAGCTCTTCCTTGCTCCATTGTGGCCCTAACATGTCAGACAACTTTCTCTTCTGTTCAAGCCAAAGGGTCATAAATTAGAGATGGTTCCCATATCAAAATTTTTAATAAACCGTCAATTAATTATTAGAAGCAAACTTTAATTAAAATAGTTAAAAATAAGATACCTATACTAAATGTGAAAATCATCTTAATGTGAAAAAAAAAAAAAAAGGATCCTCTAAACAAAGACAAAACTCACCTGCTGCCCGCTTTTGGTAGCATTCTCCACATTTCTATTCGAAGTCACCACATTTTCATCTGCTAACTGCTGTTTTGCCCTTCTAGGCTTTCTTGATGGAGCCATTATCAACTCACTCAAAACTCTGAAACATAAAAAGAGAAATATAGATTACCAAAAAAAATGTTTTCAATAAAGATGCTTATTTTACAACTTTCTTTACAATTACATGCACAATATGGCCCTAGTGCTGCGAAAACAGAAAGGGTTGGAAGAAATTTCATATTTCAGGGAGAAAAGAGTTATTATCTCCGTATTGGAACAAGGATATAGTCAAGAAAAATTAAATGAGTTCCACTAACTACGAAGTTAGAGTCCAGCCAACTCTCACACCAGATTCAGGGCAAGGACAAACATTCGAGCAATAGAAAGAACAATCATAGAAAAACATAAGCAAATATTGCCACACTGCATGTATTACTACTTTGTTTCTGAACAAAAAGAGAACAAATGACATCTGACTTTCAGTTAAAGGGAGCTCTTTATCTTCAGTCAATTGAAACTTACCGATCAAACCGTTGCGTTTCCCATTCAAACTGTGGCGAGAAGAGGAAGGACTAAGGCGAAGCGAATCGAAGAGAGAGCGAAGAAAGATTCCACGGATAGTGGAGAATATGGTAAAGAAAGTTGGGGCTGTTCGCGCAAAACCCTAATAAAAGAATGCGGTGAGGAAAAGACTAATCAAACCAAACCGTATAGGGAAAATATAAAGTCGGTCAGACCATGAGTGACCATAGTTGGTCGGGCCAAGCGGTTTCCTATAGTCTTAGCCCTTGTTTCGTTTATGGTATAGTATCATTCATTAATGTATTATTCTCTTGAATACAATGTTTGAGTGCATAATTCTCCTCATTATATTGTACTTCATGATTTTGATCCGTAATTCTTAAATCATAGATTTATCTAATTTTAAAAATCACTAATTTGGTAATTTTTCATGATTTTTATTATTTATTTTTACTATTTTAACCTTATTACTTTTACTTTTTACTATAATTAATTTTATAATTATTCATCTACCTATAATAAAATCACCATTACTCTATTGCCTCATTTCTTCTATTAATGTTTAAATATTATGGACCTAATATTTCTTATAATATTTAGATTTATTTATATTATAATGTGTTTAAATTATTTATTAAATTTTTAAGTTAATATTTATTAAATAAATATTAAATTCGTTATTTTAGAAATATTAATATTATTTTTGATAATATTAATATTATTATTTTAAAATATTACTAATTATGACAACATTTATATTTTTTTAAAAATTTGAGGGTAATTATGTTATTTTTATAATAAAATTGTACAATACCATACAGTTAAACCAAACAGAATATATTATAAAATCACATACTATCATACAATTTTTTCAAATATCGTATCGTTAAAATCATACAGTACCATATTGTACTATACTGTACAGTACATTAATAAATCACAAACTACAACCAACCAAATAGGACCTTGAGTTTTTTCATATGAATCTAAAATTTGACAAAAAATACAACTTAAAATTTAATTTGATTCAATATCACCCTTAAAGTTCAATTTTATTAAAGCCTGATGGGATCGGGAGGTTGAAATGGAAAATATTATGTGATATAGTTGGTTTAACTAGTAAAAATCGGATTGGTAAAAAATTAAATTAGATCGAAAAGAACAGGTGACTGAGCAAAACCCGATTTTTTCCTATTCTTCAAAACGTCACCATTTAATATATATAAATATATAAGGAGCATTTACTCATTTATGGCTGATTCTCGTTTTCATCTCATCTTCTTCCCATTTTTGCTTCACTTTCTCATTTTACATTTCACGGCCATCGACTGCATCTCCCAACGCTGCCGACAATCGCATCTCCGACCGCCAGCATCCCCAACTGCCTCCCTATTCCGGTGATTCTCTAGTCTTTTTATGGGTTTGAGTTTTTTTTTTTCAAACACCAAATGCTATAGTCCATGCTTTGTTCTTTTTATTGTTTATTTCTTTAATTTCTTCCAATGTTCCCATAATTTGTAATCTTTTGTATTTTTCCAAATGGGATATTTTTCCAGTGTGTGTGTGTGTGTGTGTGTGTGTACAGAAAATCAAAACTGTTAATGTTCTTCTAACCGGAGGAAAGAAAAAAAGAGCCAAAGCATCATCTTTGTCATCTCTAAGATTGCAAATATATTAAAGGACTATAATGATGCCAATTTTCAATTAATTATGATATATTAATGATATCAAAGATATGATCAAATGCATTTACTGATAATTATGTGATTAGGATTATAATGATGCCAATTTTCAATTAATTATGTCGGCAAATGTTTTCCAGCTTCAATGCATATTACTAATCAATGAAAGACAAGGAAAAAAAAGTGCAAACTGCAAACAAGATTAACTAAAAGATTCTTTGGATATCTTTTACTGAAACAGCAAATCATTTGGGGAAAAACATGAAGATCAAACCTACAAATCTTAATGAATTAATGTCAGGTTTTGTCAAAATCAATGAGCCAGAAAATAGTTTTGGATGGTAATGCAATTTAGAACACAATCCTATTATTTGCAGGATGTAAGAATCAAATAGGATCCATTTGTTTTTGTAAAATATAGAAAATTAGGAATCCAAGTGATAAAGCACGAAATAACTTTATCTGTAAGAATGAGAGCTGGCAGTTGAGGATACCCAATCGGATGGCTGGACCTATAAAATAAAGTGCTCGATTGGACCCGAGTTTTAGCACTTCGAAGCTTAAGTTAGCAGCTTTTAGAGAAAGAGTGCTTAGAGAAAGAGTCTCGGATGTTCAATAGTTGGAGCATTTATATTTTGGTTATTTTTAGGAGATAAATAAGGGGTACTTGAGTACCTCGGGAAGTGATAACCGACAGTCGGAGTAGGTGAGCGGCGATGTGACAGGGAGCAAGTGGAGCGTATAGGCATTGGCTTGTATCAGTGGATTGACAGGACGTACTGTCCCATTAGTCTGATCGGACATTACCTTCCTGTCTTGTCTTTTCAGCTCATGCTCTTGCCTTTTTGTTAATGGGTTTGGGCCATGTCAAGTGTTGTTGGGTCAATTTGATTGGGCCTTTAAAGATATTTTTTTCATAGTTATCACTTGTCCCCCCTCCGAATGGTCCGATCTGGCGATTCAAGCTTTTTTGGTGAGATTAAAAAAATTTTTGGGAGGCGCCCATCCGAAAAGACATGACCGTTCAGCTCAGACAACTGTTTTGCATTTAATGCCTATGCGCGTGCCGAGGGCGACACTTCGTTCTCCGCTTATGCATTTAACATTTGTTCATGTATCGATGGCGATGCTTTGTTCTCCGTTATACATTTAATGAATTGAAGACACGTGGCGATTACTCAGCAGGAAGGCGGTTGGAGAATTCCAGAAGTTTAAAGCTTATAAATAGATGACTTTGGGGTGATTTTTCCTCATTTCTCGAAGCTTTGCCATGCCCTCTTTCACGAACTTTGCCATTTCAATGATTTCAGAGTTTTCGCAAGATTACCCTAGTAATTCCTCATTCATAACATTATTTTTTATTTCTCCCCGTCATCAGGGATGGTTTCAAGCAGCATCAAGTCTATAAATGAGAGTTTTCTTGAGGCTTATGAAGGCCACGAGACCGTGGCTCATTCTTCGAACTCACGAAGGAGGAGGTGGTTGAAATCCCTTTACAATATGATATTTCCACAGAGGTCTCTGTGATGGCTTGCTCAGATTCCATGGTGATGAATGAAGGGCCACTTGGGTGTGAGAATAGTAAGCTGTTCGAATTGCCATTTGTGGGAACAGTCTCGAAGATTTTATAATGAAAGTTTTTCCCTCGTTATTGGAAGTCAAAACAACTTTCTGGGTCATGCCTCCTTTAGCGTACTTCAATTTTATACTATGATCTTGGTCAGATTCTGTGCACTTTTTAATTATTATATCACCACTCTGCGAATTGGCATCAATGTAAGAAAAATCGTCATCACCAAGGCTGTCAATACATCCAATTTTGCTTGATATTAGCTTTAAAATTTACATTGTCATCAGAATTTTGCTTCTGACCGATCAGGTAGGAGATCTTTGGATGTTGTGCCTTTCATCTTAGGTACCCAATGGCGAAAGATCTGATCGGTAATAAAAGTTTGATCGGGTTTATTCTTCATATATAAAAGTCGAAGTTTTAGATAGAGAAACATAGTTGATTTTATTAGACAAGATTTGCTTTGTAACTTGTAAGAATTCTTCGTATATAAAAGTCAATTTGCCTTTCAATTGCTTTTTCGTACTGCAATTTCCATTTTAGGCAAAATTTTTCATAAAATTAACAAAGGAGAATAAACATTATCAATCATGGAGAGTGCAGGGAATCAAACATGGAGAATGCGTAAAATTGATTGAGGAGAGTACTTTCTAAATTTTAACTTGCTTATCAAGATTGTAGTACACAACTCTTTACGATTGATTAATTCGATTGGATTTAAAATTTTTGTTCAAACGTGAGTTTTGACTTAAATTTATCGCGTCAAACGCAGTAAGTGACTTTTCAGCCTTTAATTTGATTGAAGTATTATTCGATCGAATATAAAGATCTGCTATTCATTGGAGAATCAAGCATGACGAATGATCTTTCGATCTATGGTGGGAGATAAGACTTCATTCTCACTCCCAGCTGAGTATTTTCATAGTTCAGTGGTAGAGTACCACATATTATCCTCTTTAGGCCTGTCTTGGCACCATCTCATGGGCTCTAGACCCTCAAGAATTTGTTTCTTTCAGGGAGAAGGCCTATGGCCATTACATTGCTTTGAAGATTTGGCGATTTCATATTTTGAGGAGATATAATTAACTCAATTGTCATCCTTCGCATTTTGGGTTCGGAATAGACGTCGAACCTAGCGAGTGAGTTGGTGAAAATTTAAACGAATGCCCCTCGCATCTTGAGCTCAGAATGAACGTCGAGCCTAGCAGAGGGATTTAGTTCATAAACGAATGGATTTCAACTTTCACATCTTCGGCTGTTTCAAGCCTAGCGATTGGAACAATACTGATCGATTGGTCAATGCCCTTAGTTGCTTTGTGGAGATTCTCTTCTCGGGATATTTTGCCCAATCATTGGCTTTATGGAGATTTGGCGATTTTGTATTTACTTGTAGACTTTCACATTTTTGGTTCGGGATAGACATCGAACCTGGTGAATGAGTCGGTGGAGATTAAATGGAGACGTCTTGCATTTTCGATTTGAGAATGACATCGAACCTAACAGACAAATTCGAGATGGAGAAATGTTTTCGCATGTTGGGTTTGGGATGAGCATTGAGCTAGCGAATAGTCATCCTCAATTCTAATTAGATTAACTACGATCGGCAATTAGGACTTTTGTCGAATGCAGCCAAACAAACATCCTGCAAATAGACATTAATCCTAACGAACAAATAAATGAAAACATACTTTTATCATTTGTTTTTTTTGAATATAGAGAAAAATGGAGAAAATTCTCTTTATTGAATGTCAATTTGCACATGATTCTACTTGGTACTTCTCGAGTACTTCGATATTCTGGCCTCCAGAGATGTTCGACCCTTCATGGTATATTTGGATACTTCGATAAGATTACGATCCTATAAGCACTAGAGTTGGGGACTTTGGATACTTCCCGTTTTTAGGATTTCCTGTGCCTATACTTGGCTTTCTGAGCACTAAATTAACCATGTTGAGGGTTTTTATCTTTTCGCGTTGTGGCATTTAACGACTCTTTGTTTGTAAGTAACGATCATGGCATAGGCGTCTTCTCTCCTTTCTTTTATCAAATCCAAATCTTGGCATCTATCTCGGATGTTCATCCGTTTTCAATAAAATATGGACCGCTAGGACTAGAGGTTGATCTCTACAGGTATCATTTCCTCCAAGCCATAGACAAGAGATGATGGCATTTTATAGGTGCCGGCTCCTATACAGGTCCTGTAAGACCATAAGACGCTTCGCATTTCTTGAGTCCAGTTGCGTTTTGCCTCACCAAGTCGTTTCTTTAAGTTTTTCAAGAGTATTTGATTAGAGATCTCGATCATCTCATTACTTTGTGGATGGGTGACGAAGGTGAATTTAAGGCTGGTGTTAAGGTTTTGCCAAAAGTTTTTGAAGATCGAGATGTCGAACTGCTTGCCATTATCTGCAATAAAAATATTAGGTAAATCATACACTACAAGAAAATATCAAAATAGCAACGAAAAAATAGCAATGGAATTCATTCCATTGATATTTAGCAACGAAAAATCAATTCCGTGGCTAAAATTGGTTGAAATTTTAGGGATTTAGCAACGGAATACAAAATGGTCGTATTCTGTTGCTAAAAAGGGAGGGAGATTTTAGCACCAATATATAGCAACAAAAATTAGCAACGGAATACAATTTTTGTTGCTAAATATGGCGGCAGAAAAAATTTAGGATGATATTTAGCAACGAAATCTAAATTTCATTGCTAAAATATCAACGAAATTTAAATTTCGTTGCTAAAATAGCAACGGAATCTATTTTTCGTTGCTAAAATGGCGGCATTTGATAGAGAAAAATTTTTGAGATGAAATTTAGCAACGGAATCTAAATTTCATTGCTAAAATAGCAACGAAATCTAATTTTCGTTGCTAAAATGGCGGCATTTGATAGCGAAAAATTTTGGGATGAAATTTAGCAATATAATCTAAATTTCATTGCTAAAATAACAACGGAATATAATTTCTGTTGCTAAAATGACGGCATTTGATAGCGAAAAATTTTTGGGATGAAATTTAGCAATGAAATTTAAAATCCGTTGCTATTTTTCGTTGCTAAAAATAATGTGTTCACATAATTGAATTTAAAATAGCAACGAAATCTGAAATCCGTTGCAAAAAATAATGCATTACTTAATTCACATATAAAATTGCAACGGAATTGAAATTTCATTGCTAAAATTAGCAATGGAATTTAAATTCCGTTGCTAAATTTGAAAGCGTTGTTATAATAGCAACGGAATTAAATTCCGTTGCTAAAAAATAATATATATAAGAAATTAAAAACCCTATTTCTTTCATTTCTTTTCTTCTCTTCATTCACGATTTAGCATAGTTCTTCTTCTCTCCATACTCAATCATTTTCTGTGGCCGTCCATTCTTCCTCAGATCTGCACTTTTCGGTGATCGGTAAGTAGTTTTATGCTTGATCTTTTCTGTTTCATCATTTCATTGTCATTTTTTTATTATTTTCATGATCTAGCACTATTGTTCTTCTCTTCACGCACTGCAATTTCTGTGGCCGTCCATTCTCCCTCATATCTACCATTTTCGGTGATCGGTAAGTATTTTTCCTTAAATCTGCCATTTGTCCTTTTGTTTTTATTTTTCTTCTTCTCTTTTAATTTGTTCCGTTTTCTATTCTTTGGTCAGTTCTTTGGTCAGATCTTGCCGTTCGATCTTCCCCAGATTTGCTCATTTCTGATGATCGGTAAATCTTTCTTCCTTCCTCCTTCATTTTTCGTCTCTTATCTTATACACGATTTGATGTAATAAGCTACATATGAAATAGTTCTAGCTGGAAAATAGCAGTGACAGGTGTTGTGTCCTTAATCTGGTTATTTTAATTGGTTGGAGCATTGTTTGGTTTTTCAAAGGGTTTTTCGAAGGGTTTTAGTTAAAGTTTGTATTGCATATTAATATTCTTTGCTCATTGGAGTTCAAAAGTGATTAAAAATTGGTTGTGAAATCCTAGATGTGTAGGGGTGATGTATCTAGATCTCTGCTACTATGTGATTTTAATTTCTACCTTGGTTTACTTTAGTTTGGTGGTTCTTCTTAGCAGTCTCTGCCTTTTCCTTGCACCAGATTGAGTTTCTTGTGTAGTTTTAGTGTCATTATGGTGGCATGTTTGATATTTTTCTTTGCTTTAGCTGGTTTGTTTGGTGGGAGCTTTGTTGGCTAATTATTTTAGATGTAATTTGTTGATCCATTGTTTTGGTATATAAAAAATAATTTTAATTAAAACTAATAAATAATTACATTTAAATTTATTATTAAATTATGTGATTAAGACATGAATTCCTTTCACTTGAACTAGGAAAAGAAAATAATTTATATGAGTGAAAATAAAAAAAGACCAAATATCCTTGAAAAATCCTAAAAACTTTAAACTGAAAAATAACAACCTAAACGTCATTTTTTGGGCTCGAAAAATGCCGTTATAGAAGCTTTTCTTTGTAACAAATGACCGTCTTGAAACGAGCTTTTCGAAAACATATTATTATAAAAAATCTGACACTTATAGCAAAAGTTATGACCAAAATAGTTTGTACCATAAAAATAATCCATTTAGCCTTTATGTTAGATTTCTTCATTTCTTCTCAAATTCTAATTTAATTTAGGATTTTTATTATCTATATTTCTGATGATAAATTGTTGGTAATTGTTGATTTTATCTATAATCTATTGAATTATACGTGTTTGTTGACAGAAACTTTTAGTGTTTTTTTATGCCAAGTTATGTTGTTAATTTAACATATGGGTCAATAACAATAAGTTGGATTTGTAGCTTATAAAAAAATAAAATTGACTTTTGGTTGCTATAATTAGCAACTGAATTTTTTTCCGTTGCTAAGGAAAAGTCAATTCCGTTGCTAAAATTAGCAACGAAATTTCATTTTTCGTTGCTAAAAATTACCAATTCATCGAAAATGAGTTGGTTGAATTTAGCAACAAAATTCATTTTTCGTTGCTAAATGAAATTCCGTTGCTAAAAAAATAACAACCACCGGATTAGCAACGAAAATTTTCGTTGCTATTTTTTATTAGCAACGGAAAATATCAATTTTCGTTGCTATATTTTCCGTTGCTAAATTGCATTTTTCTTGTAGTGATACCTGCAAATGATGCTTCTTCATGCGAAATTTTTTGACCATTTCTACTGTGATTGTCACTAGAGGCTCTACCTCAATCTTTGCATAACGGCCTCCTCGGCCCCTTCACCCATGCCAGGTGTCTATTTAGATACTTTTTCATTTTGCAAATGTCTTTGTCTTGATTTCTTCCGTAGGATCCATTCTTTGCCCCTGCGCCTGTTTGGATCGTCCTACCATCATGGCCTTTTTTTGGAGCTTTATCATGGTGACATAGGCTTTCCTGGATGCCTTTTGGTCATCCTTTAGAATGACGACGCCTCATTTGGTTGGGATCTTCATCACCATATATCTTATGCTGGTGACAGCTCCAATTTAAAAGAATATAGGCCTGCCAAAAATAGCATTATAGGCAAAATTTATATCAATAACCATAAAAGTTACCTTACAGGCGTGGGCTAGAGTCTTCTGATCGAGTTCGGCAAAAAGCTCGACAGATTCTACCACTGGAACGGTAGCGCTGCCGAGTTCGATCAGTGGTGTGGCGTTCGGTTTGAGTTCTCCGATCGGCATACTCATGGCTTTATAAGTTTGGAGGGTAAGCATATTTACTGCACTTCCATTGTCCATCAATATTCTCTTCACATCGAAGTTATTGATCCACGCCCTGACGACAAGGGCATCCTCATGAGAAAACAACACATATCGTGCATCTTTATCGGATATGGTGACTGGGGCTGGCTATTTGGATATTTGGAAAATATAAACACCTTTCCCTTTTCTTTTTTTGGAAAGGTTTTCTCCATAGGATGACCCACCGGCGATCATATTTATGACCCCAGCGTACGACTAGCAAGGATCCGCATTCCTTGGTCTTCTTCGTTCGTCATCATCTTTATCATTGAAATCATCCTTCTTTAGGTTCGACTATCTACAAAGACTTGCCCCTCTGACCGGACCTACAAACCTTTTTAGGTACCCTCTTTGTAGGAATCGCTCAATCTCTTCCTTCAGCTGGAAACACTCGTTGATTGTGTGATCGACATCCTTGTGGAACTTGAAATACTTGTTGTGGTTCTGAGTATTTTTACTCTTTTCGTTCAGCTTTTTGGGCCAGTTCATCCTTTGGTGCTTTTCCTTGATCCATATCGACACCTAGACTGGGTTGGCATTGAGTGGAGTGAAAGTTTGAGTTTGCTGGCCACTACCCCGATCGGATCTGAATCGATCGACCTCTTTTCTTTTTCCCAGATTCCTCGAAGTTGAGGCTCTCTCAGGACTCTTTGCAATCCAATCGGATGCTGAAGCTCGGTTAAATATCCTTCCATCTGGGTGCTGGATCCTGTCCATGACACTGCTACTTCTACCACGGCTGGACCTCAAGGCATCGTCCAGCTGGATGTGTTGCTTAGTCTTTTTCATTAGATCGAAAAAGCTGGTTGGAGGCCTTGTTGTAATCGACTCAAATAATGGCTAATCAGCGATGCCATTGGACGTTAGCTTGTGTTAGTGGATTGACAGGACGTGCTGTTCCATCAGTCCGATCGGACATTGCCTTCTTGTCTTGTCTTTTCAACTCATACTATTGCCTTTTTGTTAATGAATTTGGGCTATGCCAAGTGTTGTTTGGCCGACTTAATTGGACTTTTTGAGATATTTTTTTCATAGTTATTATCAAGTATAGACTATACATGTCTCTACGTAATAGACACACAATAATATTAGACAACATCTATTAAAAAACCTTTTTTTTTTTGTCTTTTAAGAATTTGGTTCAGCAAGATGAATTTCCAAAGTACATTGGAGAATAACTATGATTGTTTTTTTATGTAATTTGTTAATATTAATTATATTTTATTATATGAGTTTAATTTAGAATGTTGAATGAATGTGTGAAATTTAATCAAATTGTATTTTTTTTCTTTTTTTTTAAGGTCTTGAAGGGTATGAGTTTAGTGCAAAAGAATTTCAAGTGAATGATATTGGTAATAGTGATGGAGATGGTGATGATGAGAATAACAATGATGATAAGTAATGAAGATAATTTTATTTATGTTTCAAGCTTTTTTCAAATATGCATAATGTAGAATGAATTTGTTTGGATGTTCAAAACTTGTAATTGTTGAATGTTTAGAATATGTTGTAATTTGTTATTAGGATATTTATGATTTATATTTAATATTTGATGAATATATTTTTTTAAATTTTTATATAACAGTATTTATAAAATTGTATTAATTAATAATATTTTCAAAAATAAAAAAAATTAGGATGGATCGATCGAATCACGAATCCTCAGTCTTGTCGATTTTTTATTTGGTCTGATTTTAGTAACATTTTTAAATTAAGGCAATTTGATCTTTAAAATAACACATGTCCTATTCTTAGATGATTAGTGTTCAATTTTTTAGTGTTTAACATTATTTTAGATGTCAAATTAATTCAATTTTAAAATATTATTAAACTTTAAAATGTAAATTGTAATTTTTTCTCAAAATTTTAGCAGGCATCTCTAACATTTTTTCTTTTATCGGTAGATTGACAAAAAACTTAAAAATCTCCAGTGAGTCAAGGATGGAGTTCCTGTTGTTCTTGCTTTGATGCAATACCTAAAATGATTCAATTTTAATCCAATCAATGTTCTTGCATCGAAGTTTGATCAAGCGCAGATTGGTATTTTTGCTTTTCTTCTTTGTTAATTCTGTTTATATTTAGATGAATTAGCTGAGTTTTGTGAGATTATGTTTTGCTGTTAATTTTAGCTAATATTATGGGAATTGTGTTGCAGGTCGTACATTTTAGTTGATGGAAGGAAAAGATGAAAACTTTTTCTCCATTTATGCAATCGCAATCATTAGCGTTGTTCTAATTGCAGTTGTTCGTTTTATCTATGTTGTTTACCAAACGGGCAAACCTTTGCATCCCAAATCACCAAAGCCCATGAGCACTTTAATTGTTTTGGGTTCAGGTAAGCTGATCGTGTTCATGGCGGATTTTTAAATTAATCTGTGGATTTGGAAGCTTAAGTTCTCATCACTTGGAATTTTTGGGATACTTCTGTTCTCGTGTTAGGTGGACACACTGCAGAGATGATTAATGTGTTTTCTGCATTGAAGAAGGATAGGTTTATGCCTAGATTCTATGTTGCAGCTGCCACTGATAATATGAGTCTGCAAAAAGCTCTTGTCTTGGAGGACTCTTTAGTTGATCCGGTAGATGAAATTTTCTTTCTTTTTGTGTGCTTGTGTGTTTTGTCTCAAGAAAGGGCTAAATTTTCTCATTGCATTATCTGGTTGATGTTTGCCCAATTTATGAATGCCTGGTTACGTAGTTTTTTAGGAGTATTTATATATTGATCTTCATACGGTTATTTTAAGAGCTTATATAAATGCTTAAATTCTTCTGTGAATATATAATCTGATATTAGTGGATCATTTTGGATTTGTGAGTGGTAGTCATGCACTTTTACTCTTCACAAAACTAAAACTCAATCTCATGTGTAAGGATGCAGGTTGGCTTTGTTTCCAGTTAGTAGCTATATTCCAATTTATTTTTCTTTGATCTATCTGCAGTCAGCAATGTTTAGGAACGTTCTATTATCATGCCATGATTTGGTTTATATGAGCATAATGCTAATTTTAGGTTTAGCAGCAGAGATCACACGGCAGAACATGATGATATTCAAAACTGTACTCTTAGCATCCATTAAAACATTGACACTAGTAACTTTCTTGCTTGCGGCTTGCTTCTGGGCAATTTTAGTTTCGAATGACAATCAATCATGGGCTTTTCTTTCACTTTCCATGTTCCATTAGGTTTGCAATATTATGTGAAGCTTTGGAATATATTGCAAATAACATAGCTATTGAGGGGTTGGTATTCATCCGGCCAAAGATTACTATATAGCTTTTGAATAAATAGGCCTTAATAGGGTACAGTTACTTTCTTTACCTCCATATCAAGCGTAAGTTATCTGCTTCTCATGAGTCAAATTGGTGCACCATTTTGTTTTCGTGATACCATTTTTCTGATTTATCTTGGTTTGGACTTTTTTTTCCTGTTGGAGTTTGGGTTGAATTTTCAATTTCTTTTGTTGCAGACTGAGCATCCTGGGGTATCTGCAAAGTTCTTGCAGATTTACAGAAGTAGGGAAGTTGGCCAATCATATATAACTTCTATTGGCACTACTTTAATTGCTATGGCACATGCACTGTGGCTGATGGTTAAAATCAGACCCCAAGTGGTATGATTTATGTGTAAATTTTTCATTTTTCTTGTAGTTATTTTCTGAAAAATGCTTTTGAAGTCATCTTATGCTCTGCTTTTGAAAACCTTAGATCCTTTGCAATGGCCCAGGAACTTGTGTTCCTCTATGCGTGATCTCATTCCTATTCAAGGTCAGATATCATTTCTTTTGGCCTCTGGTATTTGGCGCCATTTCCTTAACAATGGACAGTGGAATTAAACCCGCTTACATTTCAGTTATATGCCTGCAGATGTTAGGGATAAGGTGGTCAGCTGTCTTTTACGTTGAAAGTATAGCAAGAGTGAGGAGGCTTTCTTTAAGTGGTTTGCTTCTGTATACCTTGCATATAGCAGATGAGTTTTATGTTCAATGGCCACAATTACAGAGAAAATATCCTCGAGCTCGATATGTTGGTTGCCTTATGTAGTTGATCATATTCTACTGATGTGGGTAAAGCCTCCTTTCTTGATTTCATCTACAGTTTTGAAAATATAATTTCCAGTGGTGCTGAACTTGAGTTGCTAATCTGAAGTAGATATGTTTGTGCACCAAGAATGTCCAACAATGGAACCAATTAGCTTTAATTTAGTGATAAAGTTCTTTGAAGAAAGTAAAATGGTTAGTGTTAATTAGCATTAAGTTATTATCGAATGAGTATACTTTTTTACTAAATTTTTCTTTAGACATTTTGGCTTCAGTTTCTTGTTATACCTCCCAAGCTCAATGGTAATTAGGTTGTTTCTTATAGATGGAATGTTATCCTCTGCTGCAGAGCCATTAAATTTGTATTTAAAGATGGAATTAAAATTATAGAGAATTATTAAAATGGTGAAGGATGCAATGCAACCAAGCATCGGTTGGTTCAAATAATTTGGCACTTGTTTTTTTAAGTAAAGATTTGAAGTTCAAGTTTTGTGAATAGCAAAACCGGATAATGCGAGCATTTCGAAATTTTATTCTCTTTTACTTCTTGGAAACCATCCAAGTTGATGAAGTCAATCCAACTTTAGCCACCTCAGATTTGCAATGTTCTCCATTTGTCTCCAAGTAGCTCCTGTAATAAGTCATATGCAGAAAGCACTGGGCAAACACTGCAACTTAAGAGGCTCAGCAACTGTTGACTGATGTCTCATGTCTAACTGGTACCTAAGAAATTCCATTCAACTCTTTGAAATATTTCAACTTTTAATTATTACTTCTTCATTTTTTTTATCAATTATTTTTAATAAAATTTAAATTTTATTTATATGTAACTTTTAAATTTTTAATATAATTTAATTTATTTTTTTAATTTATTTTTTTAATAAAATTAAAATCAATAAAATTTAATAATTTAATTTTAATTATATAATTTAATATTAAATTTAAATATATTTATTATTTTTTAATTTTAATTAAGATAATAAAAATAATTGATAAAAAAATAAAGAGAATATATTTCAAAAAGAAACGAGCTCCGTCCGATTTAAAATCCGCTCTCAAACGGAAAAAAAAAAAAAAAGAAGATATTAAAGGGGCAAGTGATGAAATGGGTGGCATCGCCGACATTTTTGGTTGATAAGATATGGTTAGTACAGTAGAAAACCTAGCAAATGCAACCAAATCTTAAAAAGTGCCACATGAGGCCAAAGCTTGTCCAGGTCAAACAAAAACTTGATTACCGATTACTGCTCCGATCCATCAGTGTCTTTATCGCTTCTATCTATCAATCGATGGCTATCCCCTCGTCACTAGGGATGATCGCGGGGCGGGGCGGGGAGTCTTTATCTTTTCATAGAACTCCATTGGCTCTTTGTCATTAGTGGGCTTGCCATTTTCAATTATAAAATGCTTAATTACTAAAAATTAAATTAAATGAAAGTTTAGGACATAGAGCTTCAATTTTGTGAGTTATATATAAGAGAAAGAAGAGACTGAAGAATGCACAAGGAAACGCCGCGTGGATACCTTTTAGGCCTTTTTTTTTTTGAGCTAATTAGCGATTTAATCTCTATGTAGTGGTGGTAATTGTTTCTTGTCAACGAAGATCAGGACCCAGTTTTATAGGTTGTTTTTTTTTTTTTTAAGATTAATTAGCTTTGGTTCTACTTTATTTTTTTTTAATTTATTTTGCTACCTAGTTGGAGAATTTAGCGGATTTAATGTAATATAGGTTTTAATTTAGAGTAAAACTTCTGCTTTTGAATTTTTTCCCTTCTTCATTTGTATGACACTCTACAAAACAAATCCTAATTGATAAACAAGGAAAACAAGCAAAGTTATTTATAAAAATAGTTAAATATATTCGCTGTTGATAAAAATAAATAAATAAATGCTCACTACAATCACAAAAATAATTGTCATATTTCTATCTTCAACCTATTTAAGAAAAATTATTTTTTTATTGTTATAAAATTTATCTTTACGTATAATTTACCAATTATACATTTTATTTATATTATGTATAATCATATATTATTATAAAAATAAAAACTTCTGCTTCATCCCCGTCACTAGGGATGTCTATGCATTTATAGACTTCTTACCTACTACTATCCCCCCCTCGCTATTGGCTACATTATATTTCCATACTCAACTATATAAATACTTTAAATATTTGCTTTGTAAAAAAAAAACATAAAAGATAAGTAAAGAGTTATATTATCATGATATGTTGGATTTTTTTCAGATTTTAGCTGAGTCTGATAAACTTACATTGTTCAACGTGACAGAATAATTCATCGGAATGAATTTATTTCGAGCTAACCGGATGAACTGATCTAGTTGTTCGAATATTCTGAACTGTTGGTTAGACCTTATTATTAAAAATAGTATCCAAAATATACTCGGTATGGTTAAACTTATTTAATATAATAGGATCAAATATTATATAGGTTATCTCGATTATACCATGTGAATTTTTAAAATTTTTAAATATAATTTATCTCAAAATAGCATCTAAATCTTTGGAGTCTCCATCATTGATAATTCGCTGGATCTCTTCCTCGCAGGCTGCATCAGAGGGCTCTGGACCACCATTGTTTTTTTTTTTAGAAACTCTTCGTAATTTTATATTAACTTAAAATTATTTTTTAAATTGGTCATTTCATTTTCTTACTTCTTATAGTTTGGCTCCTTTTGTATTTTTTTATTTTATATTCTATTTAAATTTTTAGCCCCCTCTTTCCTATTTTTTAAATATGCTCCTGCTTTTTTTTTCAAATGACCAAAGTTGTGATATATAAGAATAAATTATTTATAATAAAAAGTCACATTTGCACAATAGTTTATTTTATCTTATGCAGCCATATGCACTTTACTAAATATCAACCTTAATTATACATTTTAACTCGCGCAGTTCAATTAAAAAATAATATTTTTATAATTTTTAATCCGGCCGTGTATATTGAGATGCACGGTTAGCAAAGCTCACCGAATCATTACTCGATTTACTTGGTACATGAGGGATGAATAATAAAGAGAAATAATAAATGAATTTAAAATATATATTTAAAAATGGCACGTGATTGCTTGGTTGCCATTTCTAATTGGATGAAGAATATCTTGAGCCGTCAATTCAAAGGAGATGAATCTGAACCGTCCAATAGCAAATATACTGAAAGCTGAACAAACCTGTTCATGCTTTGAATTTTATTTTGACAAATTTAGAAACTAGGCCCACGCCCTTTCTACACGCGCCTCTTATTCCACTCCCCAAATGGCTTAATTAAAATGCATTAACACATATGAATTTATAAATTATATATGTTATCATGACTCTTTTTAAATTGATAGAGTGGAAAGAGTGACGGGAGCTTTAATTATAGTTAATTTTTTTAAATGTCTTGGAAATTATTTATATAAAAATTTAGGATTTGACGGGAAAAAAATCGGAAACATCATTAAATCGGTGTTAAAATTGAATTCAAATTGATTTATATGATTAATCGGTCAAATTAGAAATTAAAGCGGATGCAAATTTTATGTATATATATATAAAAGGTGAAATGTGAAAATTATTTCCATAAACCATATATATATATATACTGATTAACTGAATATAGAAACAAAAAAAATAACTGAAAAAAAATATTATTTTTAAAAATTACAAAAATGCATTAGCGTGCGATTTAAAAAAATATAAGTGGTAAAATAAAAATATGCAGGTGTAATAGTAATAATCTAAAACCTACCAATGCATAAATATATGTTTTTCCTTTATAAAATATAAATTAAACCTATTGAGATATTCACAAAATAAAAATAAATTGATATTTTTGTTCTTGTCAAACAAAAAAAAACTAAATTGATAAATCAATTCCATTGGATTTGAAATTTGGCTATTTGGATTTGTACGGAGCAATGATGAGCGTGGGGAAGCAGGGAGAAGCTTGAGCAGAACACTCTGTGGAACACGTGGCAATAGCCGATAGGCCAATAAAAAAAGTATTAAAACCCCAAATCTTTATAGTTTTTTTTCTTTTTCAAATGCTTTTTTTTCAGGTTAAAGATTCATGGGAAATAAGAACTAATGCTTAATAAGGCTTTTTAAGATAAATCAGAGATCATTACAGAGCCAAAATCATTATTTGGTCATAATTATGAAGTAAAGGCTTACACATAAAGCCAAATCATAAAGAGAAAAAGCCACAAATTAAAATAGTTATGTTGGAATGATATTAATTATCAATTAATTACTCTCTTCATTCTTTTTTATCTGTCGTTTTTTAATAAAATTCAAATTATATTTATATGTTATTTTTAAACTTTAAATATAATTTAATTTACTTTTTAATTTATTTTTTTCTCAATAAAATTAGAACCAATCAGATTTGATAATTTAGTTTTAATCGCGTAATTTATTATTAAATTTAAATTTATTTATTATTTTTTAATTTTAATAAAAATAATAAAAATAACTGATAAAAAAAACGGATGAAGTAGTTAATTAATTAATTTATATTACAATTTGTGGGATTCTGGGTAAGTTGGTCAAAGTACTTTGTCTATTTGTTGGTAAATAGAATCAATTTAGGTCTCTATTTCACTACATTTAGGAAAGAGGAAGTAAGAGAAAAGGGACTTGTGTTTTTTCTTATCCAATTGTAATTCTAATACTAATAATTTAAACATGTGTTTAGCACTGATAAGACGTGAAAGGTTTTATTCGAGAAAAGATAATTGACATTTATAGCTTTCGATCGAATCGTTAAGTCTTACAAGAAAGAGAGTTCAGTTGGATCAGGCGTAAATATTTCGAAGCTTAACTTAGTAGCTTTTTAGAGAGAGAGTACTTAGACATAAATTTTCAAAAATTCAATCAAGATATTGAGATAAATAAATAAATAGAGAAATTAAGATACATTAAAAGTAAGAAAATACAAAAAGATGAAAAATATTGATTATTGTACAAATGATAAATATATGAAAAAAATACCAACATAATTTCGACAAGAAAAAACTCCGGAAATTAAACTATAATTATAAAATAAAATCGAAATCAATAGTTTATTTTAAAAGCTTAAAATTTAAAATGTTTATCTAAAGCTAAATATGCAAAAATACTTTTAATGTATATCAAAAAATAAATTTTATTTTTAATATTTATTTATGTGTAATATTATCTTTAAAATTAATAAAATGATATAATTTTGCTAAAAAATAATCGCATTGTTAGTTTGATATTATTCTATCAAAATAGTGTAATGTATTTATATCAATGATCAAACGACGAAATACGGTTAAACTATAATCTCGTTATTTTAAAAATAAAATTGTATAAATTTAATAATTTTAAAAATAACATTACACGTAACTAAATATTAATGATAAAAATTATTATTTTTGATAAATATTAACATGATTTATGCACATTAGACCTTTATCTAATATTTAGATAAATTATATTAAATGAGTTGAGATTTTAACGTTGAGTAGCGATTTATGGAGTGCGGCTAATGGAGTATGTCGTTAATCAGATTTAAAAAATTGGAACCCAAATAAAATAGATGGATAATTCAAATATAATGCGGCTCGGAGGCGTTGTTCGGATTCATCTGCCTTATAGCTTGGAACTCAACAACAAATGACAAGAATGAAAAAGATAAATTAATTTTTCTTTATCAAAGAAAAATATAAAAAAAATAGGAATAATATGAAAAGAAAATAAAAAGAAATATAATATGGTCCCTTTTTTCTGGAACTCTTTTTATAACTATAAGGAAGATCCTCTTTTCATGCCACGTTACCCTCTTTCTCACTTCATTACACTCCATGCACTCACTCACACAGGATTAGTTTAACTAGTTAAATTTAATATTATTTTCATTTTTTTTATTTTAAAATAAAATTTAAATTTTATTTATCTGTTATTTTTAAAATTTTAATATAATTTAATTAATTTATTTTTTTAATAAAATTAAAATCAATTAAATTTAATAATTAAATTTTAATTATGTAATTTAATATTAAATTTAAATTTATTTATTATTTTTTAATTATAATAAAAATAATAGAAATGATTGATAAAAAAAATATATGTACTTACATTAACTCCCTTGTAACGAAGTGGCATCCGAAAAGACAGTTTTGTCAAAGCCAACAGACGCCTCCATCTCCCAATCACCGTCAAAAGGACAAGGGCATTATTGTCATTTCATACAACCTTGGAAACAAACCAAACAAAGTGACCATAAAAGTTGGTTAGCTGAGTTTAGTTCTGATTCCTTAACACATACACTTTTTTATATTTTTCTTAATTTCTTTTGATTTTTTTTAATTTCGTAATTACCATTAATTTAGGTGATTTGTTCTCTGTATGGCGCGTATATAAACCACTAAAGCACAAGAAGAAAGAGAGAGATCAGAAAACCATCACTTCGAAAGCTGATGGAGCGAGAGAGAGAGAGGGGTAGAGCAGTGAGAGAAACGCCATTAAAACCAAATACTGTGTCTCTGTCTGTGTGCGTGAGAGAGTGAAAGAAGAAGAAAAAAGAAATACCCAAAAGAAAAATAAAAAAAAGAAGAAAAATACCCAAAACCAAAATCCCAAAACAGAAAGTTTTCAGTTTTTATATTTTCTTTGCTTCTCTCACTACTTTCTCTCTCTAGAAACGCAGACACAAGTTCTCCCCATTTGATCAGAGCCTCATTCCGTGTAATTTCCTCCATTTTCCGTCCGGTTCCGCGAGTTTCGGGATGGACCGGTACGGTCGGACCCATGAGGGCTCGCAGTCCGATCCGTCACCGGAATCGACTGAGCCGGCACCTGAAACTGGGCTTGAAGGTAACTTCATTTCACCTGCATTTCAATGTGGAGGGAAATGGAAATGAGTATTTTTCTTCTTCTTCTTCTTCTTCTAAGTATATGATCTTATTTTGGTTTTTGGGATTGTTTGTTTTGTATAATGTAGAGGGTGTTTGGCAACTGGGATTAGGGGAAGGAGAATCGGAGTACCCGGAAAGACCCGACGAGGCTGATTGTATCTATTACTTGAGGACCGGGTTTTGTGGGTACGGGGCAAGGTGTCGGTTCAATCACCCGCGTGACCGTGGCGCGGTAATTTCAGCTGATTCGTTTCACTTTTGGCTTGAATTGCGTTTGGATTATAGTTTTGTGTTTTCGTTCTTTCAAAAGTAATCAATGAATGCCTTCCTGGGTTTCATATTAGTTTTGATCTTGTGGTTTTCCAATTGATATTTGATAACTGTTTGCATGATTTAAGCTTGCCTGTTTTTGATGTTTGGGTTTATTTCGAATTTAGTGTGATGAACATCCCGTAAGATCTGTTATGGTATGTTGTTTTGGTAAATATTGCTTAGGTATTAGGAGCTGCAAGAGCTGGCGCTGGAGAGTTTCCAGAGCGAGTGGGCCAACCCGTGTGCCAGGTACTTACTTAAGCTTGATGTCTTCATTTTGAGTATATAACTTGGGATTTATGCTTATCAAAACAATGTACATTTGCTTCTTGCTTATAATGCAGGTGCTGGTAGTTTCTTTGTAGGGCAATACTTTTTGATGCCTTGTTTCATGTTCAATGTTTTACCAGAATGGGAAAATTTTTACTGATTATGCTTTTCTTATTTTGCAGTATTACATGCGTACAGGGACATGTAAATTTGGTGCTTCCTGCAAGTACCACCATCCTAAACAGGGAGCTGGTCCTGTTAATCCCGTGCAACTAAATTATTATGGTTACCCCTTGCGTCCGGTCTGTATATTTCTGTATCGATTTGTTTAATTTATAGCGTCTTTTTTTATTATTTTTTATGACCTCCTTGAGGAGTTAAGTTTGCTTATACCTCAGAGTTTTGTTTGACAGGGTGAAAAAGAATGTACATATTATGTAAAAATAGGGCAGTGTAAATTTGGTGCAACATGTAAATTCCATCACCCACAGCCAGCTAACTTACAGGTTCCAGCACAAACACTGGCTCCACAAGTTGCACCCTCGCCTGCTCCTGTACCTGCTTCTGCATTATATCCGTCAGTTCAGTCTCCATCTGCCCCTTCTACTCAACAGTATGGATTAGTAGTTGCTAGGCCTCCTATGCTGCCCAGCTCATATGTACAAGGTCCTTATGGTCCAATGCAGTTTTCTCCAGGTGTAGTTCCCTATCCGAGTTGGAGTCCATATCCGGTATGTCCAAAGAGATCTATTTATTTGCTAAAGATCAGTGAAATTCAACTGCTATAACATTTCTCATCCTTCTGGTGCAGGCAGCTGTAAGTCCAGTTGCATCTCCTGGTGCTCAGCCAGCAGTTGGATCAGGTCTGTATGGGATAACACAACTATTTCCTTCAGCACCTGCTTATACAGGAGCTTATCAACCTATGCCTACTTCAATTGGTCCTTCAAGCAGCAGCCAGAAGGAAAACCCATTTCCAGAAAGGCCTGGTCAACCTGAATGTCAGTATTACATGAAAACTGGCGATTGTAAATTTGGATCCTCATGTAGATACCATCATCCACGTGAAATGATTGCACCAAAGGAGAATGTCGTTCTTAGCCCCATTGGTCTTCCTCTACGTCCAGTGAGTATCTTCTCAAACTTCGTTTACATTGTTACTTTCTGACATAGTGACTTCCATTATTATGAAATTTTGAAGAAATTGTTGAAATCTTGTGTACGTTATTACTACATTTCCAAGGTATCGGTATTACCTTTGAAAAAGATACTAGTCTAGGGCTATTTACAACTAGCCAATTAAGAATTTTCAGATGTACTAGTACTTACTAGCAAGTGTATCAAAGATGCAGTCATCGATTCTCCCGAGAGGCCACAATTACTGCGAGCAACTGATGTCAACTTTGTTACCTATCTTTCGTCAACACCCCACCCCTCTCCCACTCTTCTGCACCTTGAGGCTGTTTCACTTGCTCATGGCTGTGAATCAATTAATTACAAATTTAATTGTGTAGCACTTGGTCAACTATACACGTGCTGTGTGAATGTTGACTGGTTGTCAGAGAAAGTGATCTTTTTATAGTTGTCTTTAGCGTTTTGTGTTTTTCTTGTAAGTGTTCCTATCGATCCTTTTGAATGATTCTCTTCCCCTTGCTTTTCCATTTGTTACTCAGTGCTTTGGTTTTTTACTTTGAAAGTTAACTGTTAATTCCAATTTCAACTTTTCAAGCAAATGCTGTTTCATGCCTTATAGAATATGCCAATGGATTTAGAGTCGTGTTTTCTCAGATCTGCTATCCTTGAAAAATGAAAGTTGCAATAGTCTTGTTTCTTTCCTTCATGCTTAATGGCTTAGCAAGTTAAGAAATTATATTCCTTCATACTCAGACAAATTATATGCTCTTCCTATGTTAAGTATAGAAATTCTTTGGCCCTTGATTATTTGAGATAGCATCTAAATCTGGATTACAACTTTATTTCATATACATGCTTGATACGGTTGCTCTATCTAGGTAATAGAACATCTGAATCTGGATTGCAGCCTTTAGTTCACTTCTGTGTTTTATTGGTTACATGATTTCACAATATAAATGAGTTTTGGAAATTTTTCCATTCCTTCTCATGATGCTCTCTGAACAATGTGTTATTTGATCTTCGCTCTCTGGTTAGTGTCCCGATGGTGCCAGTGTCTGTTGGCATGGTGAGTTTTCTTTTAGAAAGAATTTGTGCGAGACTTTACGCATTTCTCTTCTGAATGCATAAGGGATTATATGTTCTGTGATTGATGGCATTTTCATAAGTTTTGATTTCTTACCTATTTTGCTTCTGAATTTGATCTTAACTGTATTTTTAATAGTTGCAACTTAAATTCTAGGGACGTGTCTCCTTTAGTAAAAGACTATGTCAATTTGTTATTTGAAAACACTAGCTTCTGGTCAATGCCTTAATGGGAATTTGCTATTCCTCTGTTATTTTTGCAGCAACTGTTTAGATGCTACTATATATAATATGCTGTTATTCTCTGCTGGACAAACCATGAATGCAATCTTTTCTTGTACGGTTATCTGTCTTCAGAACTCATTAAGTATTCTTCGTTAGAGTGGAAGGTGACCTATTTTTCTCCTCTTGCAGAAAGGGGCAAAAAGAAAAAAATATTTTTTTCCTTCTTCTTTCTATGCCAGTTAGATGTATGGATCTATCGTTCTGTACTGATTTGTTATATGGTAGTTTTTCTGGTGATAGTGTGCGGGATGTAAATTGTAAGCAGTGAAAAGATTATGGTTTGGTGAACAAGGACATTCTGATATTTTCATTGATTAAAGCTGGGTTGTTGATTCTAATGAAAAGACTTGTTCAATTCATCATGCCTCCTTTTTCTTTTCCGCTTTTCTCTTAACCTATAAATTCTCACTTGCTACTTGCTTTCCTCTTGTATATTTTGACTTAACGGAAGGGATATTTGTCCTCCCTAGATTAATCCAAGGGGTGTCATATGTTTGTTTTAATAACTTACAGTGTGTGGTATGCACATTTTTTTGATTATAATTAAGTAATTTATCTTTCCGATTTGATCAACATCTCCTGAAAGAAAATTTATATTTGCATGGTGCTGCTGTTGCTATATTTTGTCATTAACCGAAGGAAAATAATTTGTTATTGTTTTTGATAGGTTTAGGGGATTTGCATGAAAATATCTACGGTCATCTTTCAGTCTGCTTTATTTCTCAGGATGTCACAACTAGAATTCATACTGGCAAGACATATTTCTTTTTAATTTTTTTTTCTGTTCCTTCTTTATGTATATTTGTTGTATAGTTGGATGTAATTGCATTTCATCTTCATTACTTATCTTTATCCTTAAAAGGGCTATGCCTTCGGTATAGGAGGTGATGCCATGTTTTCCCGCACTTTGAGTTTTGGAAGCAACTTCAAATGTTTTGAGAATTGACACTATACATTAAACAGCCATAATAGCATGAAGGCATGGGATTGAATGCTATAATTGGCTTGGGACTTCTCAGGCAGATAGTCTTTGGTACCTCTTTATCTCTCAACTGCATTAATCCATTTGATCAATGTGCATTCTTTAGCTTAATTTATAAGGTCATGGAAGCCAACTCTTGGGAACGTATGGTAATTGAGATTTGTTTTCTTAATGATGCTTTTTTGTCCTGTGATTTATTGTTATTGGCTGATCTTACCTAGCTTGGTTTAAAAACACTGTTGAGACTGATTGATGGCTTGAGTTTGTGCATCATCAAGTCTTTCATAGTCATGCAATATCATTGCATGTTAAAACTTCAGGGTTGAGAGGCATGCTATTGGTACTGGAGCAAATTTCCTTATAACGTGTATAATCAAGCCCAGGAAGATAGAAAGAGAGATGATAAGGTCCCTTATCTAAAATATCTTGTGATTATTCTGGTTAGATCATTAAAAATATGTATCTGCGTAGGACCTGTCACTATGCATATGGAATATATGTTCTACCCAATTAAATAAAGAATGATATGATGACTAAGGCTTATTTCTGTAGTTGATAAGTTCATGTATTCATCTATATGCTGTATGCCAAAATTTTCCGACTACAGCATTTAAGCTGCACTTGAAACTACTCTTTTGGTACTGTGTTCAGAATGTCTTCCAATGTCTGCTGATATTAGCTTATTGGTATGCTTATATTTTATTTCTTTCTTTGCCTGTTTATTTTGGTTCTCACAATGCGGTCAGTGTAGTCATCAGTTATTGAATATGTCAGTCCCATTTGGTGCTCTATTTTGTTAGTTGAAATGCACATTTTGTTGTAACTTGAGTCACCTATTTTAGTCATGAACCATCTGATATCTCTTTATGCTTGTAGGGTGCACCTCATTGTACTCACTATACGCAACGGGGACAATGTAAGTTTGGACCAGCTTGCAAATTTGATCATCCAATGGGATCATTGAGTTACAGCCCATCTGCATCTTCCCTTTCTGACATGCCTGTTGCACCTTTTCCTGTCGGCTATTCAATTGGCACTCTAGCCCCATCATCCTTGTCTACAGAGTCGCAGCCTGAACTTATGTCAGGGTCAAGCAAAGACTTGAGTTCAACGAGGATGTCTTCATCAACAAGTACATCTAGTGCTTTGGTGGGGTCGACATTTTCAAAGAGCGGGTCAATTCCGCATACGGTTTTGCAACAGTCCAGCCAGAAGTCTGACCATTCAACTGGCAGCAGCAGCAATGAGACACGCACCTCAAGCTAAGCAAACATACCAAACAACTTTTTGATCAAATTCATCAAAACGACTTTTTTTTCCCCTTTACCTTTTCTTTTTGCAATCCTTCAAACTGGAGGCTTCATTTCTCTAAAATGATGGTTCCACGATTCAGGTCTGGAACATGTTAGGTCTCATAAATTTGTGTCCATATAATCTTGCGGCCATTCTTTTTACCTTGAATAAGCTTTGGCCAACATCAAAATATTCAGCAAACCCCACCTTCTGAATAACAACAAAGAACTGCTGTTCCCTTAGGCATATCTGCATCTGCACCCATATGCCCAATTTCAGAAGTCTCTCGTATTTATTTATGCTCCAGCCCCTTTTTTGAAATGAAAAAAGAACATTCATATAGAATTCTTCTTTTTCTAAATCAACTGCGTCTTCATGTCTTATCATTTTATGATTTTCTTTATAGTTGGGAACAGGCTTGCAATTTGTCTAGAAAAGAAATTGAAGGTTTCCTTGTTCCCCCTCTTTTTTGTCTGGGGTTTATTGTGAAAAAGATAAGTAATTACAGAGATTCAAAGGAAGCATCCAAATGCTTACCTTACATGTCATTAGGTACATAGTTATGTTGGGACAATTGAAAATGCTTGACATTGTTAATGATAAATTTATTATCAAATACAAATATATGAAGAATCTCTCTTGACTCTGTAGTAGCCATTGCTTTCTTGCAAGTCATCTTTTAATTTCTTTGCATGAGCTGCTCTATATAGGCACAATCAGGTATATTTGTCTGCAGTTAAAGGCTCGGCTCGGCTCGGCTCAATGAAAGTGAAAAAAAAAAATGCATGCAATCACTTGCAAAGATTGATTTGATGCTCTTTTGCAATTTTAGTATGCGGAAATTTTGCCTGAATGCCCTTTCTTGTCATAATTTGTTGGGTTCCTGCAAAACTTAACTCACCAGCAAGAACACTAGCAAAATAACAATGGATAGAATTGTATTAACCGGAAAAGAATGGGTTATATTGATGGTAAAACAAGAACAGAATTACAAAAGTAGGAGAGGGTTTCGAGAGCCTCTCTTCTCTCCCAATTAACACTCAATTCATGCCTGCCTTCCCATGCAGAAAACACCCTTATTTATAGCTAACAGACCCCATTTCCCAAAGCATAACAAACTCCCTAACTGCCAGCCATATTCCCCAATTGCCCCTTACGCCTACTATAGGTTTTGTAAATGGGGGGCCTAACATTTCCCGCTACCCAAAGATCAACCTTGTCCGCAAGGTTGAAAGCAGGAAACTGTGAAGCAATGGCATCAAAAGGCTCCCATGAATCTTCAAATGTGGGAAGGTCTTTCCAGCGAATGAGCACCTCTGAATGAGCTGGACCAGCAGTGGGAGAGGGGCGGATACCACGCACTTCCAAGGGCTCCACCAGCAGTTCCATGTCTTGAGTAAGTGATGGGGGGAGAGTGGGGGAGGAGGACAGTGTACCTATTGCTCGCCTGAGTTGAGATACATGAAAAACATTGTGGATGCGGGAGTGAGCAGGGAGAGTGAGAGCATAAGCCACTGCCCCAATGCGCTTCTCTATAGGGAAGGGTCCATAATAGCGAGGAGCTAGCTTTTCATTCCAGCGGCGGGCAAGGGAAGCTTGCTTGTATGGTTGGAGCTTGAGGTAAACCAAGTCTCCCACCTGATAAACGACCAATCGACGTTTGCCATCTGCATAAGATTGCATCCGCTGCTGAGCTCGGTGTAGGTGCTGCTTCAAATCATCCAATAGTTTATCCCTGCAAGATAAGTATTGGTCAACCTCTTGGTTGGCTGCTGTGCCCCAGTCATATCTGGCCAATGGAGGAGGAGGACGCCCATAGAGAGCTTGGAATGGAGTCTGGCCCAGGGAAGAATGTGCAGCAGTATTGTAATGGTATTCCGCCCAAGCCAACCAAGTGAACCATTTGGTCGGGTGGTCCATAGTAAAGCAGCGCAGGTAAGTCTCCAATCCCCGGTTCACGACTTCGGTTTGGCCATCCGTTTGAGGGTGGTAGGCAGTGCTGCGTTTAAGTTCAGAGCCTTGTAGGCGAAACAATTCGCGCCAAAAGTGGCTCATGAAAATCCTGTCCCTATCCGAAATGATACTCTTGGGAATGCCGTGAAGGCGAATGACCTCTTGTAAGAATATCCGAGCAATGGTAGGAGCAGAAAATGGATGCTTTAAAGCGATGAAGTGTGCGTACTTGGTTAGGCGGTCCACGACCACTAGAATGGCTTCATTCCCACTAGACTTGGGCAAACCTTCAATGAAATCCATAGTTATGTCCTCCCATACTTGATTCGGAGGGAGTAAGGGCTGGAGGAGACCTGCTGGTGCCATAGCCTCGTACTTGCTGCGCTGACAGATATCACAGGCAGCCATAAAGTCCTGGACTTGCCGCTTCATACCTTGCCAGTAAAATTCAGTGGCTAACCGTTGGTAGGTGCGACGCATACCTGCATGACCTCCAATGGGGCTACAATGGAATTCCTGCAACAGTAGAGGAATGTAAGAAGAAGTAGAAGGCAATGCAAGCCGTCCTTTGTACCTAAGGAGATTCCCAACCAATTGAAAATTCGGATGGGCAGCCGGATGAAGCTGAATAGTTTCCATGATGTTGGAGAGGAAAGGGTCCACTGCTACTTGAGCTGGGACATCCTGGAAATCCAACAAGGTAGGAGCTGTAAGTGAGGAAAGAACAGCAGCAGTGGGGAGTCGGGACAATGCATCAGCTGCCGAATTAGCATGTCCCGGTTTGTATTGAATCTCGAAGTTGAGTCCCATCAGCTTCCTCAACCACTTGGCATAGTCTCCTGTCACAATACGTTGGTCAAGGAGAAATTTGAGGCTTTTCTGGTCTGTCCGGACTATAAACCGTTGGCCCAACAGGTAGGGGCGCCATTTCTGGACAGCAAAGGCGATGGCCATAAGTTCCCGCTCGTAGACAGACGTGGCCTGAGCTGTTGGACTTAGCTTCTGGCTGTAATAAGCAATAGGGCGACCCTGCTGCATCAGCACTGCCCCAAGGCCAAACCCAGAAGCATCGGTTTCCACTTCAAACGGTTTAGAGAAATTAGGGAGAGCCAAAATCGGAAGTTGAGTCATTGCATCTTTGAGCTTCTGGAAGGCTTGCTGGGCAGATGCATCCCAATTGAAAGCGTCTTTCCGGAGCTGTTGTGTCAGGGGCCAAGCTATCTTGCTGTAATTCCGGACAAAACGCCGGTAATACCCCGTAAGTCCCAAAAATCCTCTTAATGAACGTAAGGAAGTAGGAATGGGCCAGTCCACCATGGTCTGCACTTTGGATGAGTCAGCCGAGACACCTTCAGAGTCAATTATGTGCCCCAAGTATTCCACTCGGGTTTGGAAGAACACGCACTTCTTTTGGTTGGCAAATAACTGGTGTGTTCGCAAGGTGGTCAGCACCTGCCTCAAATGTTCTTCATGCTCTGCAAGGCTCTTGCTATACACAAGTATATCATAAAAAAAACTAGTACAAACTTGCGGAGATAAGGCTGGAATACCTCATTCATCAAGGCCTGAAATGTGGATGGAGCATTGGTCAGCCCGAAGGGCATCACCCTAAATTCGTAATGCCCTTGGTGAGTACGGAATGCAGTCTTGGGGATGTCCTGTGGCTGGATGCGAATCTGCAAGTAGCCAGTTTTGAGGTCGATCTTGGAGAAGATCACTGCCCCATGGAGTTCATCCAGTAGTTCCTCAATGACTGGAATGGGAAATTTGTTAGGTATGGTCTCTCGGTTCAGTGCCCTGTAGTCCACACAAAAACGCCAACTACCATCTTTTTTCTTAACCAGAAGCACAGGGCTGGAGAAGGGACTGGTGCTGGGTTGTATGATACCTGCAGCTAACATTTCTGCCACCAGCCTTTCAATCTCAGACTTCTGGAAATGAGGATAGCGGTATGGTCTAACCGAGATGGGAGAAGTTCCAGGCTTCAGGGTGATGGCGTGATCATGTCTTCGTATTGGGGGTAGCCCCGGTGGCAATTGGAAGACCTCCTGAAATTCTCTTAACAATGAGGACTGGTGGACATCAGGTGCTGCCATAGGTGCATCATCCAGAGAGATTTGATTCAGATCAATCCTACACCCCTCCAATAAAATACAATTACCTTCCCTCCGAGCTGTCCTTTCCAAGGCATGCAAGGAAACTCTAGTCCTACATAGATTAGGGTCCCCTCTTAGAATCACTTTCTTGGTGCCGACCTTAAACTCCATTGATAACTCGGCCCAATTCATATACGATGACCCTATCGACAACAGCCACTGGTATCCCAATATCAAATCGGTGTTTCCAAGTTGTAGAGGAAAGAAATCTGCGACAACTTCTACTCCGGGCAAATGGAGAGAAACCTGCCTGCATAATCCAGTGGAGCTTATGTGCTTTCCTGTTCCCAGAGTAACCCCAAACTGCTTGGTGGGAGAAATCGGAATATTGGCTTCAGAAACTAAACTGGAGGAAATGAAGTTGTGTGAGGCCCCTGAATCAATGAGTACTACTACTTCCCGGTCCTGAACTGAACCCCTCAACTTTAAGGTGTGAGGAGCTGTGAAACTGATTAGTGATGACAAGGTTAATTCCAGGTTGTCTAAATCACCCAACTCAGCTGGTTCCACTACTTCATCCGCCACTGGAGCTTCGTCCTCTCCTAGTTCGGCGTCATCCACCCACAATACCTGTAATTCCTTGTTTGGGCATCGGTGCGTTGGGCCATATTTCCCATCACAGCGAAAACAGAGCCCTCGCTCCCTTTTCGATCTCATCTCTGCCTCAGTTAGCCGCCGGTATTTTTGCGGCGCCTGGAAAACCGTAGTAGGAGCAGGAGCAGAAACAACCGCCGAATAGGAAGAAGAAGCGGGGGATGTTGGCGACAGAGCCTTGGGGGAGGTGAATCCAAGCTTAGAGGAAGAGCTAGGAAGCATGGATCTGGTGTTTAGGGGTGTACCTGAGAAAGATCGAAAACGGTTGCTGGATCCGCTGTGACTGGATTGGGCTCTTAACCTGGCGGCTTCATTTTTGTCTTCTAACATCTGGGCCACCTTCATGATTCGGCCCAACCCTCTGGGCTCCCAAAGCCTCAGCTCCGATTTGATCTCCTCTTGAAGCCCATTCATAAAGGTGTTCTCCATCACCACCTCAGAGAGATCGGGAAACAACGTTGATAACAACTCAAACTGTTTCCGGTATTCACTCACCGTGGTAGTCTGTCTGAGAGAGAAGAGTTGTTCCATTAAGTTGCCAACCTGAGTACTCCGGAATCGCTCCAACAGGAGTTTCTTGAATTCGTTCCACCCATGGAAACTCCTTCTACTGCTCTCGTAGTAGTACCAGGCCAGGGCCTCTCCTTCAAGACAGACGACTGCTGATCGGAGTCGGTCTTCCAGCGATAGACCGTTGAGGTCGAAATAGCGCTCAGCCCTCAAGAGCCAACCATCCGGATTTTCCCCATCAAATACAGGGAGCTCTAACTTCCTGGGTAGTCCCTCCGTTTTGGGCCAAACAGTCACCGGATTGGAGTTTTCACCCATCTCCCCCTTCTCCGTTTGATCTCCCCGATTTTCACCAGCCCCTTGAGTATCTGAATCCAGCTGTATGTTCTCCTGATTTGCGTCAGGTGGAACTTGAGTCTTATCTGGCTGGGTCATGTTAAGCTTAAGGAGAATGGTCTTGACTCCTTCCTCAATCAATGACAATCGCTCCATCGACTGGTTGATCGTATCTATGTCCAGGCGTTCCAGACGATCCAGGCGAGCCATCACCTGCTGTAAATCGGCCTCCACTGTCTCAACCCTTCTCTCCATCTGATGATTTCTAGTTTTCATGCAAGGATCGGTGCTCTGATACCATTGTTAGGGACCGCAATGCTAGGCCCATAAATGCGAAGGCCCCTTATCCACTTAAAAGGAATTCCTTGTAAGGGAGGAAGCCCCACACACTTATAAGCCACCAACTGCCTAGGCAGTTAACCGATGTGGGATCGTAACATTGCCTCCCCCTCCAACAGCCGACTCCCGGCGGCTAGCAGCCCACTGGCGGCTTCTCCCTAAGGGTTCCTCTCTTGGGCCGCTTCCACCGACTCCCGATTGCTTGTCACCCACTGGCGGCTTCTCCACATAGGGTTCCTCTCCTGGGCCGCCAACCCGGCTCTGATACCACTGTTGGGTTCCTGCAAAACTTAACTCACCAGCAAGAACACTAGCAAAATAACAATGGATAGAATTGTATTAACCAGAAAAGAATGGGTTATATTGATGGTAAAACAAGAACAGAATTACAAAAGTAGGAGAGGGTTTCGAGAGCCTCTCTTCTCTCCCAATTAACACTCAATTCATGCCTGCCTTCCCATGCAGAAAACACCCTTATTTATAGCTAACAGACCCCATTTCCCAAAGCATAACAAACTCCCTAACTGCCAGCCATATTCCCCAATTGCCCCTTACGCCTACTATAGGTTTTGTAAATGGGGGGCCTAACATAATTATCTGTTGGGGTTAAAAGTTAAACACCTGTTCTTGAAGGTCATGCATAGTGATTGAAAACTTCCTTAATGGGGGGCCTGAGCAGGGTAGGTAAGCTGTTAATCATGATTGAATTTCTTGGGATTTTAGCATTCCCTTCTGTTTATATTTGCTAGAAGCCATTGATGTTACAGAATCATTCTGCTTTATGAGTAGGCAAATTAGAATTATGTGGTGACTGGTGAGGCAGGGGTTCTCATTTGCCTAAGGGTTGCAGAATCAGCTACTTCTTTGAGTACTTGACCAATATTCCAAGCAAGATTTGAATTGCTGGAAAAAGTGGATGCTATTATTCTAGGCTCCCTTTTTACCTTTTCAAGCAGAAAAGTTATGGTCTTCTACCTACACTTGCAGCTGTTGGCTAATTTGTCAATCCGGGCTTGACCTCATTATACTGTCCTTAAGAAAACTTACTGTCCTCGAGGAAACCTACTATCCTATTTTGTGTACAGTATTTTTTCACTTTTTGATCATTATATAAATTAACGGTACTGTTTGAATTATAATTTAACGATTCAAATTTTTGATCCTATACCCGGAGGAGGTTAGCCAAGGCCTCATAAAGTCCATGCATTAAATGGTTGCATATCAAGCTTGTGACATCCTCCAAGTTGATCTTGAACTTAGTGACTTTAGGTCTATTCTCATAATTGTCAAATATCAAGTTGAATACTTAATCTAATGTATGAAAAGAAAGAAGAAAAATATACATGTAAATGTATCAAATTAATTAGAAAACTTCGAATTAAATCTCAGTAGATGGACAATTATTGCATGTGGAATTAAGTAGATCCGTAAGTTAGCGGGAAAAAAGATACGTAATCTATATGTATCTGTGCGTGGCCCTTAAAAGTTATAGTATAGGCATGGTCCATTGGTCCTCTTGCTTAGTATTTAGAGTTAAAAGGGACAAGGACCGAAAGATAAAGCCAGAAAGTTGGAAGAATGAGGCATTGGGCACTGATGCAAAATCAAAATAGCCTTCACAAACATATATATCTACCACATTTGATTGCAACTAAATAACACATGAAATGAAGGAATTGAACTGTAGCAAGCAAGCATTGATGTAAAAAGAGAATTGGGTTGGGTGGCTTTTAGTGATTAATGAATTATGAAATTATAGAAAATAAGTAGAGCATGCATCATCCACTATATGCGAGGCTAACTCTGTCGACAAAAGTTAGGGCAGATAGCCGTAAAGGCAGACACCAAGTAGTCAATATTTGCCATATCTAATAATGATCAAAGATAAGCATCGCTTTCTCCCTTCCAAACAAAATATACTTCAACTAATAAGTTCTAATCTCTTTTTTTTATTCGTTTTTATCTAAACATCAAACTAGCTAATGGTTAATGGTTTTTAAATTTTAGTACAATGCAAGCTAGCTAAAACGAATGAATTTTTAACTTAATAGTGTCAGTTTTGAACTAAAATTTGGCTTTGTATTAGAACCATTAATTAATTGGCTAAACTAATAAATTTTTAACTTTAATTAGGCACTTTAGCCAACAAAACAAGACAAGCTAAAAGCAATATTTTCAACTCACTTTATGAACTCTAAAAAACATATTCCATTTATCTTTCAAGGTCACATGTGGAAATGAAACCTTCAGTGTAATTACAGTAGAAGCTTTTGCAAAAGAACCCAAAAAGAAAAAGGAAAGTGCATGAAAATGAAAATACTTCTAATAGAATTTAGGGCAAATGCATGCTTCCTGAACGAGCCCTAGTTAAAAGAGTGATACCCAAAGTCAACTATATCTCCATAAGGAGGATATGATGAACTAACTTGAGAATTGACTGACCCATCACTAGGATTATTGATGTTAGGGTACAATGATTCCATGCACATATCTTCCACCATTAATGGGTTATTACTATTGTTATTAATGATTGCAGAGAGCTCATCCCATGGCTGCTCTTGATCTCCCCAGACTCCATTGTTGAGTTCATCAAAGCTGCAGGGAATTTTCCCATCTGGGTTTGCTATGCTTACAGAATCTGCATAGCTGTCACAATGGGATTGGTCTGTGGTGGTGAAGGACCCAAAGGTTTGATCTTTTTGAGTATTTGTAGGATTAGAAGGTGGTCTAAGACAGTTATCGGGAACAATGCAAGCTAAGTAGCCTGAATTAGAATCATTCTGAGAAAAGAAAAAACTGTTATCGAATGAAGATTCAGTTGAACTCTCACCACTACTTGATTGCTTAGGAGTTTGATTTTGATGTAAAGTTTCAAAATTTACAGGAAAAACATTAGTGGGCTGGTGTTTATTAGCTTGATCACCATTGATGGCAGTGAGGAACTGTGAAGGTGGGAGAAAAGGTTGAACTTGAACATCAAAAGGAGTGAGAAGAGAGTGGAAAGTACCATTATCAGTGTAAATAAAATTGGTTCTTGCTTGAGTTCCTTTCATGGAAAGTGCAGCTCTATCATAAGCAAGAGCTGCTTCTTGAGCAGTATCAAAAGTACCAAGCCAATGCCTTTCTTTAGTAGTCGGGTCTCTAATTTCAGCTGCATATCTACCCCAAGGTCTTCTTCTAACCCCAAGAAATCTCCCAGGTTCTGGCTGTTTTCTTCTTCCTCTTCTCTCCCCAGTTTGTGGAGATGTGTTTCTTTGAATAAGTGCAAATCCACCATGAATGCTTACTTGTTCATATAATGGTTTATCTAAGGTTTTTGAGGTAGACATTTTGCTATAACTAGTGAAACAAATGATGGAATTTGAGAGATGGGTAGAGAGAGAGTGAAATATGAAAAATTATGCAAAGATTTTGTTTTGTGGCATAGAAAGTGAAGCAATAGAAGAAGTCCTTTTAAAGACTGATTTGATTCATGAAAAAAAAAAAAAAAGACACTGTACATGTCATTCTTCGGTACCACCATGCTTCCTTTCTACCTACTTTTAAAATCTTATTGCTTTTCATTTTTTTATAATTTTTTAATGATTAATTTAGAATTGAATATTATCGAATTTATAATTAAAAATATATACCATTAATTCAGAATCGAACGTTATCGAATTTATAATTAAAAAAAGATTTACTATCAGCGTAATTAACGGCACATAAAAATACAAAATAATAATTGAATTTAAAGGAATTTCAACCGTTTAGCACAGCTGATTTTTTTTTCCAGTATTTTAAGTTTTGTTGCCCTACAGTTCAAGTAATTAATCAGGAACATTCAACATCAAAAGTTTGAAATTTTAACCATAGAAACTTGTTTCGAGTTCAGTAACATTTATAGTATAAAATTTTAAGTGTCTTATTAATATTTTCTAAAAAAAAAAGGTTTTATAAAACTACATATATAGGAATTAAAATTAGAAACAAATATTATTAAATAAACCTTGATTAATGAGGTAAATATTACATCAGGTAAATGCAAGCAGTAGCCAATTGTTAATTATAAGATAAAGTATATATAATACATAAGTTCACGTGCAAACCAAGTAGCTAGGCAATCTATAAGAATGTCAAAGTAATAACAATAAATTAGAAAAGAATCCTTTCACCCCAAAAAACAAAACATCAAAATTAAATTTTATTAATAGAATATTTATTGTTTAACAAAAGTCATTTATTCATTTAAATCACCAATATACAATGCTATTCAAGAAAACTAAATATTTTTTATGAACATAAAACCAATACTGGTTTAATCCAATATATATATAGTATGTACTTTTTCCGTTCTTTTTTTATATGTCACTTTTGAGTAAAATTTAAATTATATTTATTTAATAATTTTAGACTTTTAATGTAATTTAATTTAATTTTTCAATTTATTTTTCTTTGCAAGTAAAGTTAGAATCAATTAGATTTGATAATTTAATTTTAATCACGTAATTTAATACTAAATTAAAATCTATTTATTATTTCTTAATTTCAGTAAAAATAATAAAAGTGACATATGAAAAAGAACGAATTGAATACTTATTTATTTATTGATAATATGTTTTCATAAAAAGTTAATTAAGCACACGTGAATCCGCATTTCATGCAAAATATATAAAACAATAAAATTTCACTTGCACTTGTTGTCTGGTTCGTGAATTTTCAAAGGGAGTGGTTAAGATTTTATCCCATTAGAAAACTAAGTTGTCTACTCAGATAATTAACGAATTTAAACATCGATCGTTAGCTTCTCATAGAAACAAAACAACCCCACTTCTTACAGAAGTTGCCCATAAGTCAAAATTTTTAGCTTTATTCTGTTTGTCCGTTATTGTAAATAATTACCTTAAAAATATTTTTTTACCTAAATCAAATCTATAATTATTTTTTTCATTTACTAAAGTACTGCATTTATAAATTATTAGTTATTACCATATAGCAGTTGACTGTGGTCCTCTACACACACATAGATATGGTATCTTTGATTTATGAATGAAGTAGAATTTCGAGTTTAAATTTTGAATATGAAATCTTTTAAATATTTAAAATGAAGCACTTTATCTTTTTTTTTTATGGATCTAATTAATAAATTTCAGATATTAAATAAATTATAATAATAATTATCAGACCAAATTTTAGCGATAAATTAATAAATTTCAATTGGGTAATACTTGCTATGTTTCAAAATATATGTCGTTTAAATAAAAAATTTTTATTTCATAATACATGATATTTTGATATAATTAAAATACATTAATTAATTTTTATCAAATATATATTTATTTAAATTGTTTTTATAAAAATAATTTTTAATTTATATTAATTATACTACATAATTAATATAAGGATAATAAAATCTTTTAATTATAAAATAATTATTATTTTTAAATACTGTATATTTTTTTAATGTTAAATATTTTAAAATGAATGGAGTATTAATAAATCTCAAATTTCTTTCTTCGGTGGTCATTTCAGATGTAAATATATAATTAAAATGTTTCCCTCACTCCCATGCATAGAAAATTAGAAAGAATTAATAGTCTGTAGCTTTTTTGAGTTTGTTCAAAAGTTGGCAGATAAATTAGAAGGAATTCCTGAAAAACTGCAAATGTTTTAGAGAAGATGGGGAGAGTGTTTGTCTCTGATCTCTAAAAGTAAGCAGAAAGAGTTATAGTCAAAAGCCTAATCAGAAGCTTTTGAATTGAACACTTGTAAAGTTGGATCAAACATAACCTAATAAGTGGGACTTTTCTCTTACTAATTTATTTTTGTTCCAAAAGGAAATTTTATGAACAAAAAATATATATATTTTTGCACCACCCTAATATATTGGCATTGGGAATGACATAAACTAATCATAATTTAAAAAAAAAAATATTGGGTCAACTTCTTTTTCTTGTTTTTAGCATCTCCAAATAATATTGCATTATGCTTTTAATCACCGCCCATTATTATTGTCTGTTCTAAACTATTCTTTATATATATATATACTTTTTTTTCATTCTTTTTTATTTATTAATTTTAAATAAAATTTAAATTTTATTTATTTATCACTTTTAAACTTTTAATATAATTTAATTTATTTTTTAATTTATTTTTATTTTTTAATAAAGTTAGAACTAATTAGATTTGATAATTTAATCTTAATTTCTCGATTTAATACTAAATTTAAATTTATTTATTATTTCTTAATCCTAATAAAAATAATAAAAGTGACTGATAAAAAAGAATGAAAGGAATATATATATATATATATATAACATAAAATGATAAAATACTGTTATATTTTCAGCAAAAAGAATTGCAACAATAAAATCATTAATTTGAGAGAAACAAAAATAAAAAAAAAAGTTTGAGTTTGAGCTTAAACTTTTTTATTTAATGGAGCTGAAAATTTTTTATATTGTATTATATTAAATAAGTTGAGTTATTAATATTAAATAACAGTTTTTGATAATTTATTATTAATGCTTTTTAATATTTGACTGTTATAAGCGAGTTTTTAACTGCGGTAATATTTAAGTAAAAATAATAACCAAATTAGGTTATTTATATATCATGAATCTAGGTAACCCATTTAAACTGGGGAAAATGGTGAAAAGTATGGCATGAAAACCAAGTAATGATGCAATAATAGTAATTAATCTAAAATAACAATGATTTTCTGTCTCTTTTTAAGCATCATATAGTGATAGAATCTATGACCCTTGACTCTTCCACTAAACATTTGAAGAAACCAATATATTATGATTGATTGGAATTGGATTAATCAGCTCCATTTGACCTATCTTGTTGAATGGTATCATAATAATGTTTGCATGTGGACCAAAATATTTAAATTGATACAAATCATAGAAGCAATTATAAAAAGGGTAAATAATCCAACTGTATATTCTCATGCCATTTATGGTTAAAAAATTATTTAAGATTTTATTTAGTAGTTATAATTAAAGTGACCCATCACAACTATTTCGGTATTTGTATCGAGAATAGTACCGTATTAAATTAAAAATCAATATCATTTAGAATTGGTATAAAATTAAAGATATAAATAGTATATTTTATTTTTAATTTATTCAAGTCATGATTGAAAATCGAACAGAACCAAAGAAATTTAAATACGATCGAGATGAGTCGAGTACAATCTAAAAAGGTGTGAGCTAAGCTAGTTGGAATGCAAAGAAAGAGTACAGTATTGAGAAAGTAGTGAGTTCTTAAAATGGATTTGATTGAATTTAAAGCCTATAAAAAAGGGAAAGAAACGAACTTTATGGCAAGGAGGATGTAGGGATCTCTTTCTGAAATCCGGCTCTGAAGGGAAGATTGTTTAGTACTATTGGGTCAGATGGAGAATTTGCACATTCTCCCAAATAAAAACATTTCTCTTACAAAGATGTCCCTTACCCCGGGTTTTAGGGCTGGAAAACTTCTACTTTGTGTTTCAATTTTGGACTTTTAATCAATCTCTTACAATCTCCATACGTTACTTTCATTTGGACTTTTAAGGTTATTTGCTCTATTTTTGTTGGAAAGAAAAGAGTATATATATTCTAATTCCTTTTTTATATATAATTACCGACATTATCCAATTCGAACCGAATTGACATACTATAAAGGGTAAAACTTTTTTAATATTGATTTTTGCCATTTAAAAAACTCAAAGTTAAAACTTTACTTAAAAGGAATAAGTACCAAAATACTTGAACTAACCAATATTAATGTCTAATTACAATTATCGGAATAAAAAATTAAAATTGAAAATTTTTATATTTTTTTTATCGAGTGCTAATTATTCAGAGACGGACGCAAAATAATGCAAAAAAAAAATATAACATACATTGAACTAAAATATTTTAAAAGAATTTTCTAATGATTTTCTATAAGACTTGTGGGGATCTAAAAAATTTCAGAGGGATGACGACTTTCCTCCGCCTTACCTATACTTTGGACCCGTCTCTTTAGCCACTGGACTAAACTCTGATTATTAAAGACTTAATGTTAATGCAAAGCTAACAGATTACAATGTGACACTATCATTCTAGAAATGGTACTTGAAAATAAAAGAAAATAATTTATTTTTTAAATATAATTATAAGTATTATTCAATTTCTGTCAGATTAACCCATTACGAAGTTAAAATATTTTCAATATTGATTTTTGTTATTTATAAAATTCGAATACGAAATTTTATTTAAAAAAATAAATAGCAAATCACTTGAATTAAAAAATATTAGTAAAAATAATATATTTTTATGCACGATAGATTATAATTGAAATAATTTAAAAAAATTTTCCATAAAATTAATTATTGTCCTAAAAAGTACATGTCCTGGTAGTTAGTAAAGTTATACCTGTGTCTGTGTGGGCAAATGCCTAAATTTTGAAGGGAACAGTAAAAATCTTATGGTGAACAGCAAGCAGATTGCTCTTTCAGGCTGTCCAATGAGGCTTCGTCACATAACCTTAAGGCGACCAAACCTTACCTAGTATCGGCTGCTACATAATTGGACACTGTTGCCACGTCATCAAGCTGTCACTCCTGGACCCACTCGAACACGTTTCAAGCCAGGAGGATTTACTATATTGCAACAGTATTACGTGTCAATAAGTGAGTGGAGAATGATCTACAGCTACGTGTCATGGACCTGGACGTAAGTGCAAGGGAGGGGATTTCTTGAGGAAACGGGCATTAATATGATTCATACAGTGAAAAAGAAACCATAGCATTGGTCAAAGATTCATCTGATACAGAATGGACGGCTTGAGATATATCTATGATATATATACATATGGTATTATCATTAATTAAAAATGAGTAATAATGAAACAAAAATAAAAGGGGTGAGATTTAAGGTAATTATATATGCTTATGATACAAACTTATTTTTTCATGAATATATATAAAGATAAGGCTAAATAAAAGGGGCTCAGAGGCCCATCAAATCATGGGTCCCCACGAGGTAAGTTGGACTAGATCAAGCCCATGCAGTTTCAGTGGTGGCAGCCCAGTTACATGGGCAATGGCGGCATGTAAGCCCCCAAATGATCTATGCAGGCGTTAAAACAACTAGGGGAGCCTGATTAAGGTGAAAACTCAGCATTATGAAACTATTTGGCAAAATTGCAGGTTCCTCTGCATACCCTTTTCTCTATTGGAAATTAAACTTTTTTGGAAAAAAAACTATCATACAGAAGAATATAAATTCATAATCTCCAGCTAGAACAAGCAGCTGCATTTTAAATGAAGAAATAAATAACATGATCATCTCTAGCTCATCTAGGGATCAAGACTCTAATTATGCTCTCTTTCTAGTTCTCGTAAATAACAATGGCTGCCAAAACGATTTGGGCTAGGATAATGAACCTGGAACTCCATATTAGGCTTCTACCTGTGCCAGAATCTTGCATTCTCATGTTGAATGAACAAGAGGATCTTCAACTTCAGATATCATGGAGCACATGAAAATATGTTCCAATCAAGTACTACTATTACACCTTGCCAGACTAGAAGAATACGTTAATCTGCTATGCTTTCAGCCGTCATGTGGCTACCTGGTCTTGCCCCTTCAAGCAATCAAACATTGATTACTGACCTCTCAACAATCATGCAGAAAAATTAACAAAGTTGTTTGTGAAGATAGACCCTCGTTATTATAAGGAACAGTACCTTATAGTAATAGATTCAACAAGCGAGTTGTGTGCATGCTTGTAGGCTGGGGCATACATCCGTACATAAGGAGGTTGTAGCAGCTTTGTTGCAGGCCTTCAGCGTAACAGTCTAGTGTTTTGTTCTAGATGATCCCTGTCTTATTGTGTAGTAGACAAGCACATGGTTATAAAATGTCCTCATTGGAAAACTGACCCTGAGAACAAAGAAAAAGTTTTACCTGCTGGCATCAATAGACGAACAGCAAGAGTGTCACATCAATTGAGGCCATTTCATTGACTCATTTCGTTTCCCCATATTTGATGGACCGGAACTCTTGGGAGAATCATGCCACACAAATTCCATCTGGCACAAAGCCAAGAAACAAATTTATATAATGATCGTGCTTATGACAATGATTATACTATAAAAGAGCTTTAGGATGGACAAAGTAACATCACAAGACATGGAGGATTTGTGAATCTTTGTATTTTACTTAATGCAAATACACAAAAACGATCATGGCAGTGGAATTGAATATCAAAAGTGAAGTCAATGTTTGTATTTTACTTCAAATGCTGAGTTTTAGTTATCACGCAGTCTATTATCCTAGCATCCAGGTGTATGAGCTACTATTTTTGTGGTGCAAGCTAGTGTGTTTACTTTAAAGCTGCAGGTAGGCATCACAAGGAATATGGGGCGAATTGCAGATTCTAAAATATAAAGCATTTTACAAACATACTTCTCCAACAATCACCGTATCACCTTCCTTGACACCCAGCTTTATCAGAGACCTGTTCACACCACAAGCTTCCAAAACATGCTGAAATCTTCGATCAGAATCTGCATATCTGTTAAAAAATGTGCATTGAAGTTCACGATTAGAAGTGAAAAAGACACAGAAAAAGAAGAAAGAGGATTGTTTGAGACCTAAACCATATGCAAGATTGAATAAAACTGACTTAAGGTATCATCATCATGGAATTTTATCATAAGAAATAATTGACCACGTAAATCAGGCATTAAATTTTTGAGATTTGAACAAGCAACATAACATTATGATCTTTGTTTGAGCTTTATGGTTCACATATAGCATGTCAGTAAGAGAGGCAAGTGAATGTTCTTTAAGAAACTCTGGCAAGGCAAAGATGTTCAAACTTTATAAATGCCCTTTTCATATGGATTCAAACCCTCAGCTACTTGAGGAAAAAGGTCTGACCAATCAGAGTCGCATTCAGGAGATTGACTACCATCAGGCAACTAAAATAGATAAGGATGTAGACACAATGAAGATTTGCAAAAACAGCAATAGTTCTAGATTCAACTATGGCCAATAGACCTACTGCCAATTTGTCATCTGGACAAAACGTTGCAAACCAGAACCAACTACATGCCAAGTATTGGAACTCTTTTCATAAAAGATCTCAAAGTCATTGATAGGGGCTCTTTGCTGCTTCTGTACCATATCGGCTACATGATTTAATTCTACTGGATCTGTTGAACCTGAAACAGATGGAACTTTTAATTACAATACAAAGCTAAAAGAATGTAATGTGTTTTTGAGGTTCAAGATATTGGAAATAAAGTGAATAAGTACGAAAAATTAACCTTCAAATTCCTGATCAGATTCTTTACTTTTTCGCTGAAGCTCATATGCAGCACATATCACTTCGTGAGTGCCTTCTCTTTTCACGGCACTCATGCAGAAAGGCTCAATGCCACGAGCTTGTAGCCTTTCTTTGAATGATAACCAATTTTCATAAGCTTCTGGAAGGTCCATTTTATTATAGACAACTACAAAAGGCTTCTCAGCAAGTTCTGGACTGAACAATTCCAGCTCAAGACGAACAGCACCGAACTCAAATTCTGCCTGCTGTGAGGAGCCATCAACAACATGCACCTAGAAATTCAATAGAATGAATGTTCCGTTACTCCAATGCCACCAATTAATTGTAAAGGATGATATCTATCCAGATAAACTTGCTGAAAAAAAAAAGAGAAAAAAAAGGACTAAGGAAATAGCCAGACTGAAATAGTAAGCATAGCTATCCAATTACCACTCGTGAGCTCCACGTCAATTCACAATCAATAGTACCATAAGCTCTTATCTTTTAGCAAAAAATTATATCACTAAAAAATTAGCTAATCCCATTCATAACTTTCGATCACAAAAAGGATTACAGAGCTACTTTAGCAAGTATTCACATGTCTGCAAATTATTCAACTTGCTGTAGCATGTTAAAACTGATCAAGAGTAAAGGAGGGAGAAAAGGGCAGAAAAGTAAGTTCTATCGTTTCAAAGCATAAGACAAGGTGGTGAGATATAACAGCAAGAAGCAAAGAGGAAATCTACTACAACCATACAAGACAGCTAATCACTTTTAAATATAAAACTGAGTAGCAGTAAATGATATGAATCCTTTACCAGGGCAGAACATCTTTCAGTGTGCCGTAGAAACTCATGCCCCAAACCAAAACCTCGATGTGCTCCCTCAAGTAGACCTGGCAGGTCTGCCACTACCATTGTATAGTCATAATCAAAAGAAACTACACCAAGGTTAGGAAGTAAAGTCGTATAAGGGTAATTTGCTATTGTTGGTTTTGCAGCACTTATTGCACTCAAGAGTGTGCTTTTTCCAGCATTTGGAGCACCCACGATTCCTACATCAGCAACAAGCTTTAACTCGAGCTCCAACCACCTGGTCACGAATGCTATTATTCCAAACGTGCACAATTCAAAAAGAACTCTACTAAGTGTAACCACCGTAAGCTCATAACTCCTGATGAGTGCTATCATTAAAAAGTGTGAATTGCAGCTTATCTGATTAGTAAATGATGCAAGGAAAAAGAGAATAAATTATATTCCTCAAATTGATGACTGTGGCCTTTGAACGGAAACTGAAATTCAGATTTCCCTTCTCCATGTAGTAACCAAATTAAAGGAAAGAAAGAACGTTCTTTTCTTTTCTTCGTCTTTTCAATTCAATTCCCTCAAAACAAACAAGCTCATGCAATATCAGATAAACCATATAAGGAGACGAAACAAAAGCTAACAACTAACTCGCATTTAATTATAACATCATCTGAAAAATAATCAAAATAAGAAACACAGGTATAACAGATTGATCATAATAACAGAGTACTCACATCTCGGGACCCTCTTCACCATTTTCGGCAATCCTAGGCGCCTTATTACTCCCACACTTAAACGCTGCGTTTCCTCTGCCACCTCTCCCACCGGGCAACAACAAAGCCCGTTGTCCTGGATACAACAACTCCAACAAAACCTCCTCTTTCCCCGCCTCTCTAACCACCGTACCCGGCGCCACTTTCACCACCACGTCCTCTCCTTTCGCGCCATTCTGCATCATCCCCTGTCCGTGGGACCCTCTTCCCGCCCTGAAATGCACTTTGTTTCTAAACGGTAATAACGAATTCATTGAACCTTCTACTTCTACGTACACATTCCCCCCTCTACCCCCGTCTCCGCCAGAGGGCCCACCCAAAGGCACAAACTTTTCGCGACGAAAGGCGACGACGCCGTTTCCACCATCTCCGGCTTTCACGTAGATTTTGGCGCGATCAAAGCATCGCATTACAGCTGGCACTCCTTTCTCCTTCACTTCTATACTCTCAGAATCAAATTCGTCATTTCTAAACTCGTCATTATCTTCTACTTCGAAAAAGCCACCGCTATTTATAACTTTTTCCTCTTCTTTCTCGTATTCGTGTTCATAATCATCATTGTTTTCGTCTTCTTCAACATCGGAATTAACCTCGTAAACCTCAAATCTCCCATAATCAACTCTCAAATTATTAATTCCATCTTCTAGTTCTTCTTCACTGCTGGAAAGGTGAAGCTCATTCTCGTTATCAAGTTCTGCTAAGCTTGAATCGGAAAGCTTAACTTCATCTACTTTAAACCTGAGAGACAGGGCCGTGAAATCTTCCCTCGGAGGAAGGCGAGTGTATGTGGTAGCTTCGCCGCCAGGTAAGGTGAGGGATTGTGGCAAAGACTTGAGCTTGCTCTTTTGAGGCTTAAAATTGGTATTGCATCTCTGGTTTGGATTTTGAGAGAACCTGTCCGGAGATGATCTTTTAGGGTTAGGGTTAGGGTTAGGATTTCGCGTTCTGGGGCGAGCTAGAGCTTGAGGAGAGAAGCAGGTTACGGATATGCAAGCCATTTCTCTGCTCAGTAGGCAGCGAGGCTGAGCTCGACTATCTGGGATTAGAATAGATACGACATCGTTCCACCTGATATTTTCTCACATCCAATCTTCTAGTGCCACGTTTCATGTACCCATGGGCCAGGAAATGAATACCATAAAATATTGGGGCAAAAATTTAAATACATAAAAAATTGGCGCCATCCATGCAAAGCCACTCACCGGAAAGCAAACCGTACTTATTATGTGATATGTGGTTGCATTTCATTACCCCACTTCCGGTCCCTAATTCTGAAGCATCTGTTTGCTCTTCAGGTATCAATAATTTTGACCAAATCTTGTAAAGATTTTAACTTTTATATTATCTTTCCATTCCCACAGCTGGAACTTCTCATGAATGCGTTAAAGTTTTCATCTTTGGATGAACTTCTGCTATGTTAAAGTTTCAATTTTTATTTAAATGTGTATGTTATTTTATGTTAATTTGAAGAAACCCTCGATTACCCTTTGCTTGAAACAGTGTAAAGATAATCGATTTAGTCTATTGTTGCCAAAAATCTTTATGGACCCTCCTGCTGGAATCCTTGTGGATCTCACTTCTACCAGTTGGGGACAAAGGATCTTTGCGTAATTGGATCCAGAACCAATTGAGTCGTATTTTGTTGAATCTGACTCTTTTTTTTAATCAGTTAAAAGAAAAGGTTATGTATAATGATAATTATATAAGAAACCTATGGAGAATCAATACTATTTCAGCGATTAGTGCAGTTTCAGAGAAGGATTCCCTTGTAGTTGGTGTCTTGTCATTGTTATGTAACACTTTCTTAGTATATTTTCGGGATTTTGTGCACCTGGTCCCCATGCCTATGCATAGAAAGTGATATGAGAAGCTTGTCCTTATCTTCAACTTTATGGTCTGTTTTTCACTGAAAAGACTAGATAGCTTTACTCATCAATGTCAGTCTTAGGATTATCAGACAGGCATGCCCATTAAGCCATATAAGTAGCACTTCATTACCTTGTTCTTATCTTTTTTATTCTTTGTTTGCTGGATTACGTTTACCTTTCTGGCTGGGAAATTAGTACCTTTTCAGGTGGTAAACAAACTGGAAAGTGAACCTTTTTGCATCAGCATGATACTTTAGTACACTGATTTTGATTTTGGAAACTAACAATGTATGTAGTTAGGAGTTTATTGTCAACTAAACGATAGAATCTAGTGTAGTTAGGGGCCAACTAAGAAATAGATGAAACTTTCGTTCATTTAAAACATGTGAATCGTTGAATCAAGTGAAGGATGCCTCCACAGAATTAGTGTCTAAACAAAATTCATATTAGATACGGTTTCCTCATTTCTAGGTTTTTATTCCTATCAATGTTAGCTACCCTAGTTACATGAAAAGTATTCTTTCAAGATGATATACCTGATGAATTTGTCTGCATTAGATTTTATTTTGAGTTAAAATGCCTTTTCTCACTACTACATGTGTTAATTATGCTGGATTTTATAAACTTGTCTGAAGACTTCAATCTTCTGTGCCGATCAGCTTGCTTTTGTTCATAATTCTTATTATATGTGATTATTGAGTGTGAGGAGGGAGCTTCTCTTGATACAATAAGCTTCTGAAGATTTATGGAAATACATATCTTGAATCTCCTCATTGAAAAATGTCCAATTCAGAAGATAATTGGTCAAGCAAATACTAAAATCATTAATTCTAATCTTCTTTGCGTCACTATCACTTCACATCATTAGAAACACAAATTCATACTCACACACAGGTTCTCTTTTCAGTTGTTTAAGACCATTCTCTCACTTCCTCTCAAATGCTTTTTGCTGCTGGCTCTACTAAGCTTTCCTCTGGTTTCATTATGAAGTAAACAGCTCACTGCCTTTAATAAATGTAGTGGTACCCTCACCCATTACAGTTGTTAGTGCCATCTCTTTCTCGTGAATCTGTTCGAGTTCAGCCACAACCATTTCCATCTTTGGTCTCCCTATTCCTGGAAAACTCATGCATCGCAATGTCAGCCTGATCAAATCCCTTATTCCATCTGTAGTGAAATGCCCCATGAGTCGATGGTCCACAAAATTGTTTGAGTTCAGTCTAGAAGCCACCTTCATTAATTCAAATCTCCAATTTAGTACAACTCTACCTTTCCTCAAGTGAAACACCTTTCCTCAAGTGAAACACAACTTCAATTGAACTTTTCTGTAGCAAGCAACTCCCAAAAGGTTCTAAATTTATCAACTCGATTGAACTTTGATCAGAACACTAGTGGAATTTCATTAACTGGTTAAATGTACTGCTAAGGTTGACATTAACATTGAATTGTAGTTTTCTAGCTTGAAAGTGCATGTAGTTTATTTTTTTTGGGTCAAAGTTTAATCTGGATCCACTTTTTGCCCATCAATTCCGTATGCATAACAATGAAAATGAAAATTAAGCTTACTTACCCATTCAATTAAGCCTCTTTCAGATCCTACAAAGCCAAGTTGCACTGCCTCCTGTCCTGTTATAAGTTCCAGAAGAAACACCCCAAAGCTGTAAACGTCACTCATTTCAGTGAAGGTACCTGATACTCCTTTCCTAAACATTTGAGATATTTTAATTTAGGAAATGTAGTAAGAAGCAATAGTCCAAACCAAATGTTAAATGCAAAAAAATATATATATATATATTTACTCTGGATCTTGGAATGCATTCACACCAGACATGTAAGATGGACCTGCTTCTTCTATCTTTTCAAGAAGTTTTGAGATCCCTGCATCTGCAACCTTTACAATAAAATTCTCGTCAACCAAGACATTAGCCATTTTGAAGTTCTTGTGTACCAATGGAGGGTTTAGGCTATGCAGATGGCATAAACCTGCACTAGTTAGAAACATGTCATTTTCAATCTTTGTTTATGATTCTATCTAAATCCTAGCATTTTCTTTTGGATTTACCTTTAGCTGCTCCTAGAGCTATGGATAATCTCTGCTTGAACTCTATTTTAATTGATGATTTCACTTCTCTATCTGTCAAAAGGTTTGACTGAGAACTGCCATGATATTTATCTCATAAAAGATAATGCAAAATAGATTTTGCTTCATGAACCGTACCATATAAGTGATTGCACATACTGCCATTGGGTACATATTCATAGACTAGCATTTGCTTTCCTCCTCCTTGGCAGTAACCCAGAAGAGAAACTATATTTCGATGTTGAATTTCTGACAAAGAGATTACCTGTATGCCACATGGAATTCTTATTGTCTTATCAGGTTGTTGAGATTAAAGTTTTAATAACATAAATTGTATATGGTACTCAGAAGGATATTCCTTCATTGTTGTTGAGGTCTCATAAACTCAAGATAACACTTACAAGGATCTTGACACTCTCCATCAGTGTGGACTGTTGCCTTAGAGCTTACAAAAGTGCACAAAACATAGATGATAAGTATCAACTAAATAAGGGGTACACTTTAGAATTACCTATACCTCTGTGACAAAGTCCTCTCTAGGAAGACTTGGACGCCTTTTAATTGCCACAACAGTATCATGAAGCAGACCTTTATAAACTGGCCCAAAACTCCCATATCCGATGAGGCTGCTTTCATTAAACTGCTTGGTAGCTTGCTCCAATTCATCCATTGTGAACTGCCTAGCTCCTTGGGATCTACATATTGTGCGGCTTGGTGCCGAACTGGATCTACCTCCCCTATTCCACTCTACTGTCATACGTTAAAAAGAGAACTAGTGAATGGCAATATGTCACTGCAAGACCAATAAAAAAGTTTCTCCATTCTCATCCCTGCAAATTACCTAGTGCAGATGGCTCCGAGGAACCTGTCTCAGAGTTCCTGTTTGAATGGTTCTTACAATGTGATTTGCAGCACCACAATATGATGAACACTGCAACAAGTGTCATCCCTGTAGCTCCTCCAATTATTGCAGCATATGGCTTTGACATGAGGAAAGACTTTCTTGTCTCCTTTTACAAACTTGAACATTGAAACTGAAATGCAGAAGGACCAGCTGTTATAAACTGAAGCATTTGAACTACAGAAATTTGGTACTGATCTTTATAGAATTTTGCGTACGAGAGTAGAGTTTTCTTGGCCACTGGAGACCAGATTGTGCACGTTGAATTATGGATTTCAATTGAAGTTCCTCTTGTTTAAATTGGCAATTTGACTTTTAAGAACTTTAGTTTCAGACAAGTATTCAGCAAAACAACAGGTTGATCGAAAGCATCCACTTGGGAAACAGATACCCGGCAAAGTTCAGTGCTGGTAAAAATTTGAAGAACTATACTCTGTGCCTTGAGTAGTCGAATCAGCCTTCTTTTTTGTTTGGTTTCGTGGAAAAGTGGGAAATTTGCAATACTGGAGAAAAAATAGGAAACACAAGCTGAAGTTGTTACCCTATTTATTGCTGTTGATAGATCTCATGCTGGTTTATATTTAGCATTGCTTGCAGAAACTGCCTCTCAACTCAGCAGTTAAGCTTCTCAGGAAGGAGAAAGAGATTGTATTTGGTAAATAGAAAATTGAGCAATACGTGAAGTCAAGTAGACATCTTTGGACATACACAAGGTTCATTAATCCATGTAGCTTTATTTGGAATCTCTCTACCAAAAAAATCAATGGCCCATGTGGGTTGTTGTTTACCAACAGTAAAAAAATACTTCGGTTTTTACCCTAAGATGTGGACATGTATGAAAAGGACATTAATTGGAAGACAGAATTATTGAAGGGGATCAAAAGAAAAGGTAGTTATCACTCAAGCAATCCCAAGCCTCATCCCTGAATTCAGTCTTATCTTCCTTTTTGCCTTTTTTTGTCATCTGATCTGGAAAGAAGAGAGTGGGATTCTTATTTTAGTATACAGAGACATGACTCCTCATCTTCAGATGGGGTCTATGACAACTGAGCCAACTTGACCCCACCATTGCAAGTTCAACAGGTACTGGGTTTCCAACTTTCCATGGCTACATGTTCTTGTTTTATTGACTTCGAATAAATTTAGCTTCTCTTTTCCCAAATAAACATCTGTTCACCCTCTTCTTCTACATTCATTTATTTATTTGTTGGAAATATACGGTTGAGTTGTGACCAGGATATGGAAGATCAGTGAACTGCAATCTCTCCTTCTCTCTCTTATTTATTAAGGTTGTTTTTCTTTACTGAATTTGTTGTGTTCTGAGTTGGCTTGTGAAGAAGAAGAGAATGCTAGAGCGGAAGTTGTCATATTGTGTAGGCAGGTCTCTAGGCTGAAACATTTTGTTGCTTGGATCTGTTGACTAGAATGAAGATGAGAATCTTGTGAATGATTGTTGAAAATGTTATGGGTTCATAATTAATTTCTTTAAGGCCAAAGAAAGACAAGACTTTTGTGGTCCATCAAATGATTTCAGTGGTATTTACTCTTACTTTGTTATATTGGCATCATTCATCTTGAAATTATCATTTTAACTGTTTCTTTTACTTATTATGCAATATGGTGAAGTAGGCATCCAGCAATTGGATACTTGTCCTCTGATGTAGTTGGCTGAGTGGGCCTGTATTTCATATAATAAGGTTATTACCTTAAAGTCTGCGAGTATCATTTCCAATGATTATTATATTTATGTAACTCCTAAACTTTGTTTTTTTTTTTTCTGTTTTTTGTTGAAGCAGTTCAATTGGGTTTAAACTCCAGACTCAAACAAGTTTAAAATAGATCACAATGACTGCAAGCAAAATTCCAGATATAGGAAAATAATTCGGTAAATTTTCGGTAAAAAAGATTCCGATAGTCAAATTAATAAAAGAGAAACGGTAAAAAGGAAATTTGAGTATATTCAAAGCTTAAAGAGCTGATTGAGTGCTGACAGAGTTTTTATACATTGTTTGATAAGTTGTACTAAATGAGTTGGACAATTAATTTAAAATAATAGTTAGTAATGGTTGATCATTAATAATGAAATGTTGCATGATTGAATAGCATAGGAGGGATTTTCTTTCCCCCTTTGATCACTGGATTACAATTACAAGAAGTAAATTCCAAACCTGCTGCCAAAGGCTAGAAAAATATAGCTGAAAAGATAGGTAGCCTTTGTAAAAAAGAACAGTGTCCTGTTTTTACCTCGTACATTTTTAGACGCCTGTTTACTTCATTTGAGGATCCCTCCAATGCTAGAATTGAGACGTAAATTCATAATATTCCATTTTGATGCCTTTTCTGATTCCTTTGCACTATATTTTAGGCATATATTGGCATCCCCACCAACCTTCAATGCAACAACAGGCAAAGTTTTGGACAATTTTAAGAAAAAAATTGTATATTGCAATGAACCTAATCTTTGGTTACTAAATTAAATTTCATCCCACTTTTTTTTTCTTTTACGTGTTGGAAACAAATCATGACTTTGCTCGAATTTATGAATAAACAGTTATAAGTACATGAAGAATTTCGGTCATAAGAGAAAAAGATAATTTCATAAAATCTTGGTAAGAAGACTTCGAGGGTCAAATCAATGGAAGAACAATGATAAGAAAAAAATTCAAGTCTCTACCAAACTTAGAGAATGCATCTTGTCAAGGTGAAAATTGTTTATATTGTATAGACATTATTGAATTAAATATGCTAGGTCATTAATATCAACTAAAATAGTATAATGTTTATGTGATTATATTTAGCATAATGTTTCAAAGACGTGTGAAATTGTGTAATATGCTTATCATTAAAAATCTAAGTCTTACTCTTGATGATGGGGCTACTAGTGTACTAAAAGTTTTAAAGAGCAGATAAATCTTTGCCCCAGATTTTACCCCTTGATTGTTTCAAAGAATAATTGAGTTAAGAGATCATAAATCATGGCATTATTTGTGCCCAAGAAATTTATTCTCTACGTCATGTATCACAGGTAGGATGTCGCATTCCAAAAGCCAAACAAAAAGAGTAATAAAATAAATAAAATATGGTTGCTGTGTTGCTTCTGCATTGCGTGTCAAAAAAATAGTTATTCATAAAAAAAAAAAGTTAATACATAAATTCTCCCAAAATTATCATCATTTATCATATTTTTTTATAGAATTAACTGTATGTTCAATTACCCTCTTAACTTGTTGAAAATATCATATTATTCCCTGTAAAACACTTGTCAGTTCACAATTATTCCGTACAAAATACATGACAAACAGTAACATGAGTATAATTTGATATTTTTAACAAGTTTTAGGGAAGTAATTTAACATTTTTAATAATATAGGATGTATTTTTTACATTTTAAATAAGTTCGAGTTGTTAATATGATATTTTTGATAAATTCAAGGAGTAATCTAACATCAATTGGTTTAGGAGGAAATTTTGATAAACCACGATAATTTAGGAGGAATTTATATATTATATAAAAAATTACTTTTTTTTGTTCGGGAAGAAGAAACAAAAACAAAAACATATTATATTAAAATTAGCGTAGAAAATAAAGTTCCTATGGCAACCTAAACTGGAATATTATTCAAACCAGCAGGATAATAAGCATTGCAAACTATAACTTGCCAATTGCAATGTAAATGCTTATGAATACATAAAATAATAGAATTTTGGGATGAATGAATATCGAAATTATTCGTGATGGCAGCCACAATTATTTCATTATCTATTTTGCAAATTATGTAAAATAATTATTTTGTTTATACTTATTAAATATAATTGATTTCATCTATAATTTTTTTTCATAAATGCAATTCGAACAAAAAATTTCTTTGCATCTTAACTTTCAAAAATTAGTAATTCGCGGATTTGATTGATAAAGTTTATTTGCATAAGATTTCAGAATGTTTGGGGACTCGAGCATTATTTCAAAATAATAATGTGGCCCATTTGTTATTTCAGGAACAAAGTGGGGGCTAACTCAAAATTACGCAAAAAGTGTTACTGGAACGGCAAAAACGCCTTTCTTTCTGCCTTTATTTCCTTTTTTTTTCACAGGAGCTAACAGATCAAAACCGGTGGAGCTAGGGTTTTGGGTTTTCACTTAGTAATGCCACTGCTTTTGGGGTTTTAATCGTCGATTCGAACCCGTAATCGAACTCAATACATCGCTTCAACTCAGTTAACGTGCATTAGAAGACTTGCCCCATGTACAGCGGGTCCAGCGATGGCGAGAGCCACGAGGCTGCTCAGAGGAAGATCCCGCCGGCTTCTTCCATGTTATGGGTCAGGAACCTCCGACGGTTTATTGGATCCGGTGCTGGACTTGGATCCGAAGCCCTAATGGGTCTGTTTTGCTTCATTCTCTCGTTTTGCTCTATATCGCACTACGTTTTCATCTACTGCCATTTCTTGTCATTTTTCCCTGTTTATTTTGAGTGCCAGTGTCATTTGTAGCATAATAGGTTGGGGAGAGCAACATTATAGACTGATTGCGCAATTCTGATGATGGAATCAATGTGGAAGGCAGTTACATTATTATGATGTTTTAGCTGGCATTACATGAAATAGATACGTTTTTTACTTATTGAGACCAGAAATTTGATTTTCATTGTATTTGTGTTTTCTTTTTTGGTTTCCTTTAGAGCTCGAGACAAAAAGGATCTTGCTTGATATTTTCAAAGAGAAGCAACAAAAAAGTGCTGAAGCCGGCACACTACCAAGTTTCTATAAGAAGGTGCGAGATGGAATTGTTTTAACTGTTTGCTTACACTGCAAATAAAAGTATGTATTATCCATGGCAAGGGGCAGCGGACCAGAGTGCAAAGCTGGTTGTTAGACAAATATGAATGTGCTGATGGGAGATTTGTCATTTTCAAGACTTTATTCTTTCAGGGCATTTTACATTCGTCAAATATGTACTTATATTGCGTTTTTTTAATTATTGTGTTTAGAAACCTGAAGAAGGATCTATCAGCCACAGGGTACAAAGGTTGGCAAAATATCGGTTTTTGAAGGTAATGCTATCTTGCATGGTCTGTTTGTCCCCAATACCTTTATTTGGCATCTGTCTTCTTGTTGAAATTACCAGCTCAAATTTGCAGAAGCAATCAGATCTTTTGCTTAATGCTGATGATCTGGATGCAATGTGGGTCTGCTTGAGAGAGAATTGTGTTATTGATGATGCCACTGGTGCAGAAAAGGTATATGATAGTTGCTGTACTAATATATTTCCTTATATATCAATTATAATATATTGGATTTCATTTTGTTCAGCAAATTTTAGAATATTTTTGGAAGCATTAGCAAATAAAAAAAAAAAGCATAAGCTTAATATTAAGAACCGTTGCTTTGAAGCAATTCTAGTTTCTGCAGCTGTTTATTTGTTTTCTAACTCTTGTTGTCATTCTTATCTGTGACTTATTCTTAGTTCTACAGGAATTGCAAATTTATGTCATGAGAAGGTTACCCTTTCCCTTAGTTACCTTTCTGATAATACTAGCCCACAGCTTGCAAATTGTGACCACTACTAAGATAAAAGTGTTTACAATGAAAAATGTTTGTATGCATTTTGTTTTATATTTTTCAGATACCTTTGAGTCAAAGATATTGCTTGGGTTTGTTAAAGCATAGAAGCATCAACTACACTAATATATTTTGCATTTGACAATTCTTGTTCTTGCTAGATATTTACATTAACTCACTTCTTTGAGTTGCAATATTTGGTTTAAAACTCTTTATTTGTTTATTTTATTTAAACTTCTGATGTTGCTAATTTATTTATTATTTCATATTATAGATGAACTATGAAGATTTTTGTCATATAGCCTCAGTATGTACAGAACAAATAGGCCCCAAATGTCGACGATTTTTTAGCCCATCTAATTTCATGAAGTTTGAGAAAGATGAATCTGGAAGGATTGCCATTTTGCCATTTTACCTTTATGTGATGCGCACGGTGAGTATATATAACCTTATGATATGATCATGCGAACCTTTTCTTTACAGAATTGTTTGGTTTGCTCTGATAACCAGCATGCATGCAAGTATAAATGATTTATCTTTTTGTCAGGATTCATTCTTATTTTGCTGCTTATCTTTGGTTGTCATTTTAGGTTTCACTAACACAGGCCAGAATAGATATGAGTGAACTTGATGAGGACTCTGATGGTTTCCTTCGGCCTCATGTACGGAGCCTATGCATCTTTTGCTTTTATAGATTCAAATTACATATCTGGTCTTCCTTTTGTTAGCTTCTTTCCTTTTTTGATTTTTGTTTCTTCTAAACTTTGCAGCGTGTGTACTTTTGGTGTTAGATTACTTACCCTCGCATGCATATTCATAATCTTTTTGTTCTTCATCAGGAAATGGAGGCCTATATACGAGGTCTTATTCCTAATTTAGCACAGTTGCGTGATATGCCTGCAGAATTTGTTCAAATGTACTGCCGCATAGCTTCTCACAAATTCTTTTTCTTCTGTGATCCAAATAGACGAGGTATGATGCTTTATAATATCATTTCAGTCATTAATTTCTGTTCTTTCGCCCTTCCATTTTTTTCTCATTTCTCTTCCAATTCCCATGTTAACAGTAATCACCTGTTTCATCGTGCTACTACATTGGAACCTATGGTTTCTCCTGGTCTTCTTTACAACTTGAACTGTGATTTTGTCCTAGTAGATGATCTCATATGCACATTACTGGTTGGTCAGGATAGATAGAGAGTGGTGTTAGATCAAAAGATAGGTAAACTTAACTTGATAGTTGCAGGGTAATGTATGCTTATATGCACCTAACCTGTCTTTGGAAGACAAAAGTTTGAGTTGGGAGTGCAAGGGGTGAGGAAATGCCTCTTCGACTGTTGGGGAGCTATAAAAAAAAACTTTTTGCTTGTGTATAGTTTGATAGCGGAGGAAATGTATGGGATGCCAAATTATACTTCATTCTGTATTTTGGTGCATGTTTCATTCATTAGAAACCAAAGGTTCCCATAGAACCATTGTTAATGAAAAGAATATCTGGTCCAGGTGGCCTTGGGAATATTTTTTAGTCCTATCTGTGGTGAGTAAAATATCTGATACTTGAATTCCGGTTTTGCTTGCAGGGAAGGCCTGCATAAAGAAGGTGCTTCTTAGTAATTGTCTTCAAGAACTAATGGAATTACACCAGGTAAATTGTGCTTGAAGATTCTTATTCATGAGCAAATTATCCATCAAAGTCAATTGTCAAATGTTATACTCCCTTTTGTGACATGCAAATCTTTTACTAGAATCCTGTTTTATCCTGTTTCTTTTTTTTTATTTTTTATTTTTTATTTTTGTGCTGATGTAAAATAAGATGGCCGAGAATTCTAACGTCATTTAGGACCCAAGGTTGTATTGGATTTCAAAATGTAAACTTTGTCAAAGGGAGGGTGATGACCGTAAGAAGAAGCAATTATTTTCATGGGAAAATTACTTCTTGCATATGTTATAAAAGACTGGACTTTTGACATCGGCTGGATACTAGTAAACGCTAATGCTGAATCAGAATGCATGTTTTAATGGATGGCATGCAGTGTGCTGTAATGTTTTTCTACTTTGTTTAATTAATCAAGAAATAAAAAGCTCTGGCAGTTTGTTAGTAGTGAAGAGCTTTTAAAGATTTTAATCTCCAGCCACAGTTTCATTGTTGTTTTAATGCAGGAAAGCGAGGAAGAAGTTACTGACACTGAACAAGCTGAAAATTGGTTTTCTTTGACCTCTGCACAGCGGATAATTGGTGAGTTTACTGGCTACAGGATAAAATATATGTCTGCCCCTGGTTTGTGATTTTTTTTAATGTATCTCCTCTCCAGCTCCTTCTCTCCAACTTAAGTGAATACTTCTTTTACTGCATGTGTGTATTTTATCAATTAGCCACACCCTTGTTTTTGTGGAAGTAGAAGAAGAGTATGATGCATTCTGATAGGGGTATGAAACTATTGGTTGGTTGAGTATGCATTTAAGAAAAAAGATGATGTGCAAAAAGTGCAGTTTATTTTGCCTCCATACAGAAGCCTTTATTGGGGGGACCATGGCAAAGGGAAAGCGAAGTAAATGGAGACCTTTCTGTGCTGTTTATCTGTGAATTTGTTCCATTAGTTAGAGAAACTGAATGTGATTTGTGAAGCTTAAACTTGATGATCTAAGCCTCCAGGAAATATTGCAATTTGATTGAATAGCATAGAAGTTTCCACAACCTCTAATCTAGTAATCTTCATTTTTTTGTAGATATGTTTCTTGGCCTTGATAAAGATACGAATGGGACATTGAGCAAGCAAGAACTTCGAGAATATGCAGATGGGACACTTACTGAAATTTTCATTGAGAGAGGTAGGATTTAAAAGTTATTCCAAATTACATATTCTTAAAACTATTTTATGATATATTTTTCTTGTGCGGATCTCAAGTCTTTCTATACACTTGAGAATGTGATTTGCTACAACATGCATGGAGAGTATTGGTGCAGTAGTTTATTGCACATTGGCTTGCTTATAATCTGTCGCTCCCAGTTTCATTTATTGTCTCCCTTGATAGAGATATCAATGGACAAACTATTTTTCTCATGCACTACATAGTGGAGAATCAAGGCTAGCGAGTAGATTAGAACTATAATTTTCTTTGAAAAAAGGAACTTCTAACATTGTTTACTTCTTTCTAATATCTAGGCTATCTTTCACAATCAGAACTGTAATCATCCGTAGCGAAATAATTTCTGTATGATAACACAACTGCTCAATAATTTCCATTATGTAAATTGTAAAAATTGTGGCAAAATGTAAAGGTATATATATTGTTTGCAACAGTTTTCAATTAAACATTTAATCTTTTACCATTGTGGTCAAGGTGTTTTGATCGATGCTCTAGGATCAAGGCCGCATGTTGTTTCAGTATGTCTTTTGTGTAAAGTTTTTGAGGTTTTTTATTGTCAAAGTAACTATTTGAAAATCGTTGCATGTTGCTACCTTTAAATTTTGTAGGCAGCCTAGAAGTGGTGCACAAGTTCTCTTTTTAAAATTATAACTTGAAATATTCAGTTATGTTGGTTGTCCACGCATGTCTTCTAGTAAATTTCATTATCAGTTGTTTTCGTGTATGTTTGTTGGAGTTTTCTAAGATGAGGTGGTCCTTCCCCTTAATAACATATTAATATATATTTTGTTCTTGAGATTGTAACTGCTCAAGTCTCTGTTTGTTGTTTTCGTAGTTTTTGATGAACATGTCCGGCGTGGCAAAAGTGGAGGAGGAAATGCTCGGGAGATGGATTTTGAAAGTTTTCTTGACTTTGTTCTGGCCTTAGAGAACAAGGATACTCCAGAAGGTTTAACATATTTATTCCGTTGTCTTGATCTTCATGGACGCGGATTCCTAACAACAGCTGATATCCACTCACTTTTCAGGTTGGCATGTGTTTGAAGCTCTAATATTTAGATCAGCCTTTCTTGATTTATTTTTCAATTTTTATTTGCTTTATTTTCTGCATTCAAATTTAAAAAAAAAATTAACCTTTTCATTCCAAGCCATTTAGAGAAGTTAAAAAGTCTGTGGAAGTAAAGAAGGGGAGCATTTGAAAGCTGAGATGCTACCTGATAGAATCTTCCTAGAGAAAAACTCTGTAGTTTCCTGCTTGTAGTACTTAAGCAAGTTCTGCGAGTCTCGTATCTTCAGAGACAGGAATGTGTCTGCTGCTAGACATTATTAAAAATATTTATAATGAATGTTTGTGTTTGTTTGCAGTTATTTTCTGTATTTAGTATAAATGCCCACCTGAAGAAGTTTTTCCTTGTTTAACAGAGATGTGCACCAGAAATGGATAGAAGGCGGAAACTATGAGTTGTGTATTGAGGATGTTAGGGATGAAATCTGGGATATGGTGAAGCCAGGTGATCCGCTCAAGATTACCCTTGCTGATCTCTTAGCTTGTAAACAAGGTGGGACAGTGGCCAGCATGCTTATTGATGTGCGTGGATTCTGGGCCCATGACAATAGAGAAAACCTTCTTCAAGAAGAGGAAGAACCAGAAGAAGAATGACTGCTGTATGCTATCTAAAGTGTGCCGAATTCTACTGACACCCAGCGGTTCCTAACTTCTCTGCATTATTTGATTTGGTATGGCCGCTGTATCTTATTAGATAATATGATTGTAGAAAGCTGTAACATCTGACGATAAATCTCTTGTTATAATGTGATTGTAAAAAAATGTAGCAATTGATGATAAGTCTCATCTAGCTTCATTGATACTGATGTTTACAAGTGTCTGACGGCTTGCTCCTGTGGTGCTGAAGCAACCGTTATGCTTCGGTGTTGGAATATTACAATAATAAATAAAAGACAGAAAAAGAAAATCGAACCTAATTCAAAGGAAAGGATAGGCTGCATTCATATAGTGCTGACTTGCAAGACATTGTGGAAATAATAAGAGAATATCAATGTCAATGTTCATAATCAAGGAAGACATTTGATGAGAAGCCAACGTGATACAATGCTCTTTTAGCAGCAATCTGTAATCGATCATAAGCTGATAGATTGAAAGTTGCCACGCCCATCTTGACAAAATCTAATGTTCACAGCCGTGGCATCACCCTCCAGTGGCTAGAGGCTTGCACTGCATCTTCAATAGATTGGCAGCTGCCGAAGCAGCTCCAATTCCATTATTAGGTTTGCAAAAAGAACGAATTTTCATTGCCCGCCCAACACTACAAGGCACCTTCGAAGATTGTGAAAGTGTTGCAGTACTCATTGGGAACAATGGGCTTTACAAGCTGAACATGCATCCAAGAGAGAGGAAAGAGATCATAGGATATACGACACTTGTGTTATGCCAGGCTATGGACTGAAGTTTCTAACACCAGAAAAGTAGAACGAGATGCTGTTAGTCCCGCACAGCCTGCATTCCCTTGCTGGCGTTTTGCATTTTAAGAAGTCAAAATGATTGTTCTTGTACAGACCAGTAAGATCCTCTACTACCCAACTTGCAGATAGAGCTTGGATTGGGCAGATCTAAAATTCAAGTCATCTCATAGTGGTATGCTTGGGAGAAGTTGGCAATATACTCTCCACTTTAGTTCAAGGGGCCAATATCCTTTAGTTGCTATTCATCACTTTGCATCTTGTTTCATTTGAAAGGATGGTATCGAGAAGTTCAATATTTTTCCATTTAAGTCCACCATAGTAGGTACATTTTCTGGCAACTCTCTGCACAGTCAAATACTAAAGACATGTCTACGAACCTCTTGCCATACTGCTATGATGTTAGACTCAATTGAATATATTGAACTTACCTCTCAAAATCATCTTCACTGATGAAACATGATACAGAAGGATGAATATCAACCAACAGATACCCATCTAATGAAGGCCAGACTATATTACCTGAGTTGCTGGTGTTGGTGGACTGCAAATTCCCTTAAAGATGTTTGGACATTGATATCGCCTTAAGCAGGCCGTTTGTATTCAACCACCGCATCATATGTTTCCATGTTAAGTGAAGTTTCTGCAAAACATCTGAAGGAGAGAATCTCTAAGTATTTGTGACAAATAAAATTGAGGAATAATCAATGGGGATTGCCAAAATTTTACATAATTACAGCATGAGGAAGAGAAATTGAATGGATCCAAACATTGATAAACCCTAAACTAAGTACAAGCTGTGTCATTAAATCTGCTGCTTCTCAGTCAACCAAGATTCTATATTATGATCTATAAATCATGCTTTCTATGTTGCATGGTACAACTGCCAGACCAATATTCTAGATTTAATAAATTAAAAAAGCTCACCACAATGCAACTACATACCTCAATTCATGCCAAAACATGCTGGTCCATCTCTGCAGAAAAGGTTGCAAAGGTGCAAAAAAGTCTCATTCTGCACTAACTTTTCTGGTACGAACATCCGATTTTCCATCAAGGCTTGCAATGAAAAGTGAGGAGGCCACATGAACAATAATTGATGGATCTGGATCCTCAAGTAAAGCCTGCAGCTCCCTCTTAATCCATGGTCCTATTCTCTGCAGCACTTTTTCTTTCGAATAGCCACCTCTTGATGCATTCTACAATGCACAAAAAAAAAAAGTTCAGAGTACCAATATTATCAAACTGAACTCAGCAATATTTTCACTAAATTGATGCAAATCATCTGTCATACCAACAATAAGAAGTATATTTCAACCCTTTCAACATAAATTTGTGCCACATTTCCAAACACATAAAGAAATGCATCAATATTACTCTCCCTGTACGGGAAAAGAACCCCTGTAGAAGCAACTGATTTTAACTGCAGAAGCAAAACTGTCGACATTTTTAATCAGGGTTTTGATGTTTGTGGACGTGTGCAATCTTTCATAAAGACAAAAATCAACTGTCTGCACCGTTTCACAAATGTTTTGCAGGCACAAAGATTTAGAACTTAGAAGTACACCACGTGCTCGAGAAAATTCATGGGAGATAAAGGAACAGCTCGCAAGCCTCTCTTGTACACACTGCACATGGTCGAAAACCATAAAGTTTAGCTGCCAACAACACGCCACTGATTGACAAATTATTTCCAAACGAAAGTTTGAATCGTGAAACTTTTATGCAAATTACCTAGCACGCCACTGAAGCTTCCTTGCTTCAATAACATGATCAGGAACAAACCCCGGCCGCCCAAATGTTCGCCGCCACGGCAGCGGCCTACTTTTTCGTACCGGTGACCTACTTCTACGTATCGGTCTGAAATTTTTTTAAAAGAATTGAACTTTTAAAATCCACAAAGTAGAAAATTAACATAATCACTTAAATAAGCGAAATAGAATTCATACTCACCGGCGAGGAAATGTGAAGCTGAACTGAGGTAGATGAATTGCGCTTTTACCCTTCTCGAGAGCCGGTAATTTCTCTGTGAGGAAGTTCCGGGATGAGAAACTGATATTGTAGAACAATGAATCGAAGGTAGCATTGCAGAGAGGACACTTGCGATTCAAGTCGCTCCACTTGTGAATGCAGCCATAGCAGTAAGCGTGACGGCAACCAGTGATCACCGCAACTCTGCGGTGGTCGACGATATCTTTTAAACATATTGGACAGGATTGCCCACGGATCGCCGGCGAAATCACCCTCAGTAGAAACTTCTCGCGATTAAAGCCGTGCTCTTTCGAACTTGGTGAAGAAGACGAATCCATAGAAAGAGCAAATGAATCAGAACGGTGTCGCAGTGGAGAAAATCGGAGAGCTCTTTTAAAGGCCGTAGTCTCGTATACGGCGAAGACCACCGCCGTGCTGCTTTTATATTTGCTGTCTGCCTAATAAAAAATAAATAATAATAATTTCAAAAAACTTAGCTTTTTAAACTTAGAGAGAGAGAGAGAAGAGAGAGAATAGAAGAAAAGAGACGTTCGCTAACCTGAATTTAAAAATCGGGGAGAGATTACTTTCTGACTCAAATTTTGGCTGCTAATAATCAAAAATCAGTTTCAGACGTAACTCTTGAAGAAAGTTAGCCTCATATCTAAGTTTTCACTACTCATTCTACTCTCTCTGTCTCAAAAAATGGAAATTTCTAAAGACCCAATCACCACTCTCCTCGATAACGAGCTCTACACTTCTGCTCAAATGCTTGTAAGTTTCGTTTCCTCTTCAATTTTGTTAATCATCCTTCAGTCGTAGTACTTTTTGTTCCATTTTAACTTACGCATTTCAAATTCTCTCTTTTCTTACCTATAAACAGGGTTGCTTTCTTGTTTCATCGTCTTCTGTTAATCCAGAGACCAGCCCTCTTCTCAAGGCCGAAAATTTGGTTAATCAAATTCCTTTAGTTCTTTTTTCTATAAATTTGTCTCCTTTTTTTGTGTTCCTTAGTAGATTTTTATTGTGCTACAGATTTTTCTTGGAGATGCATTGTTTCGAGATAGGGAGTTTCGCAGAGCAATTGTGAGTGTTCTCAATTGCGATTTATGTGTTTTCTTCGCTTTGAATATGGATTAATGAATGGTTTTTGATGAATCTGTTCTGGGCAGCAAACTTATAAGCAGGCTTTGATGAATCTTCTCCGAATTCTTTTCACATTTCGCCAGTTAATGAAAATGAGGTAGTTCATTTGCTTTGTTTGATTGTAGCTCTATTTGTCTTCGTAAGTTGAACATTTATTGATAGTGGCATCGCATGCTTGATTTTGAATAATTTGTGGCAGGTTAAGTTCAAGATTGCATCTTGTCATTCTGCTCTCAATGAAACTAGAGCGGCACTTGTGGAGGTTTTGCCTCTCTTGTCTTTGCTTGCTATATAATTCTTTTTCGTTGCCCTTTTAGATATTTTAGTTATATTTCTAAGCCAGTTATTCTGTGAGTGCAGATGGAGGCAATTCCTAGTAAAGCAAGAACTTTGCAAATGAGCCTACTAATGGCAAAGATTTATCGAAACTCTAAACATAATCGCAATGCTATTGCCTGTTACAAAGAGTGTCTAAGGTTGGTTGTCTCAAGCTTCTCAACATGTTAATGAAAAGGAGATGCTTTATTGTATTTTCTACCTGAATGTATTATTGCACTATGCATAATCATAGACACACACATACTGATCTCATTAACATTGTGGAATGCTGTCCATGAGCTCTTTGTGCTGTATCAAAATATGTTGAAACATGTAAGTTGCTTTTCCTACATCACGATCTTCCTGTGGAGGTTCCTGCATACTTACAGATAATGGTATGATTGAGCCTAAATTGTAACTTTTTTAAACAACCTGTTGCCTTGGGAACATGGAACGGTCCCATTCTCATTTTCTTATTTCTGCTGTCTAACTAGATTGCATCTCTTCTTCTCATTCAAATAAATTTTAAATCTTCTATTATGAACGTGTGGTCATCTTTTAAAAATGTTGCCATATTTACCTCTACATATCTTGACTAGTGAACGTGTGAAGTTGCTATTAATTGTCTTTACCATGCGGTTTTCTGCTTTTGAGTGTGCGCTTGATCATGTACTACTGGCAATTCTCAAAAAATAATATAAAAAAAATCAAATTATAAACATAATTTGTTATATTTTCTTTTTGAATTATATTTCCTCTCTCACACTTGCTACATCTCTGCAGGCATTGCCCTTATGTCTTAGAGGCCATCATAGCTTTAGCTGAACTGGGAGTTTCTGCCAAGGATATTATTTCATTTGCTTCACAGGTTTGTTGATGGAAGCTTCAAGCCATCTTCAGAAGAAAATAGGAGAATCACGCTTTATTTCTCTCTGTAGTTCCTTATTCTATCTTGATGAATAGAAATATTGTTGCTTATGTGAGTAAGAAAAGGTTCGTTGAGGCGGTAATTTCCAACCATGCATTACCCATGAGAATCATCACGTGGACTATTGAGACTTAGCAGAGCTGAGTTTTTGACTTAATGGATTATTAGAACATATTAGGAATTCCTTATGCGTAGTGCTAGAAGTCATTTAATATAAGATGGTGAAGGTAACATAACTAAAGTAGTAGTATGGTTTTCCATGAAACTGATGCTGCTCTATTAGGTTAGTAGAGCTTATGTCAAATTGATGGATACTGAAAGCATGAGCGTATGATTCAGCAGATTTGTTGACCACATGGGAGCATAACATGTTTACAAATATTATTAGCTTGAACCTTCATTTTTCATCTAATTGTGAATAGCTTTGGGTTATTTCCATCTGATTTTGAGGCCTTTTGTCCTACGATTACAGGCTTCAAATAGAAATGGGAGGGCACCATTTAATCATGTCGATTCAAGTCGTTGGCTTCAAGTGAGTAAACAAATGTTGGAATATCCTTAAAATCACTTATTGTTTTAGATTCCTTCTGTCTTTACTGTTTCTGAAAAAATATTTTTTATTTTTAATTCTGATGAGTAGATCTTATTGTTTTAAATCCAAATATAACTTTTTAATCTTGTGGTGGAAAAAGAAAATTATATGCAACCACGAATTGAACAAATATTGTTTCAATTTACTGGTTGGAACTCCTTGGAGAATGCTTGGGTGAATTGCTCATCATGCAATTGGAGGCAAATCTTTGCCTCTGAACTATTCAATAGCCTATATGTCACATCTACAACTCCTCATATATCCAATTTAGGCTCATTTTGCTGCCTTATGATTGTTTATTTCTTTCCAGTGGTATGTGGAGGCGCAGTGTTGCTTTGCTTCAAATGATTACAAAGGTGAACCTTCATTAAATTCTAAATTTATATTGATGTATGTATTAGCATGGAAAAGTTAAGTGTTCACTCTTGGCTTTCTATATGTTCCTCTTGAATGTACATTTGCATATGCCTTTGTGGGCATGGCCATTGATTTCAGTATTTTGTTTTATGGCTTAGGTTCTTGTTTAGTTGCTGTTGACTTGCTATTTTATTTCTGTTGGTTTCTTTCTTAGATAGGATGTTTATATTATTTTAGTTTTATGAGAAGCCTAAAATATAGGTTTCCTATTCTTGTAATAAGACTAGTCCAATTTAAAGGACTGAATGAATTATATAACCCTAAGCTGGATTTTATCAAAACCTACAGAGATCTGTAGCTCTCTCTTAATGAGGTTCAAGGTTTCGAGCTTCCTTTGATGAACTTAAGTAATCAATCAAAACGGGTCATTCGAAGAATCAGAACACAGGGAAAGGGAAATCAATTTCCTTGGATTTTCCAGTCAACCACCCCATGACTCAATCCTTGACATGTGTTTGTAATAGTACATTTCTCATTAACAATTAAACCCTGAATTTCTATCTGCTATCTATGATCACAGAACAGTAGCTAAAAACGAACCTAATGTAAGCAGAGGTGTGTCGATCATACTGATCATACTCATGCCGCAGATGACATGGTTGTTTTGCTTTACAACTTCTTGTTCTGATTTGTAGCAGCATGCTAATTTCAATCATGTGATGCTTCTAGTGGCCAGAGAAAAGTGAAGCTGCATAGGGATTAGATATATTAAGTGTCCTTGTAAAGTTTATCTAGTTGCCTGACTTTGTGATTAAAGATTTTTGTGGAACAAGATTTTTTTATTATCTCAATTACACACTTAATAATACAAAATAGGGTTTATATATATACAGTTAATATAAATGAAAAAATACTATTCTACCCTTTAATTACAAAACTAACTAAAATAACATATTAACCAACACTCCCCTCAAGTTGGTGCAAAAATATTATACATGCCCAACTTGCAAACTATAGTATCAAAAACTCGACTACTGAGTCCTTTTGTGAAGACATCAGCTAACTGTCTGTCTGACGTTACATGAAGTAGGCTCGAGATACCATTAGATAATTTTTCTTTGATGAAGTGTCGATCAATTTCGATGTGCTTTGTCCTGTCATATTGAACAAGATAATGAGCAATACCGATTGTAGCTTTCTCACAATACAGAAATAGCCTATCTCTTTCGGTCAACTTCAATTTTGCTAATAACTTCTGCAACCATAATAACTCACAAATACCTTGAGTTATAGCTTTGTATTCTGTTTCTACACTAGATCTTGCAACTACACTGTTTCTTGCTTCTCTAAGTGACCAAGTTACCAACCACAAATGTACAATAACTAGAGGTGGACCTTCTGTCATCTAGATATCTAGTCCAATTTGCATCTGTGAAGGCTTCAATTCGAAGATTACCATTTTTTTGAAAAATAAGATATTTTCTTGGGGCTGATTTTAAATACCAAAAAATACGAAAAATAGATTGCTGATCAAATTCTCTTGGATCATACATAAACTGACTCACCAAGCTAACAACATAAGCAATGTCTGGTCTAGTGTGAGCTAGATAAATAAGTCTACCAACCAATCTTTGATATATACCTTTATCAACTGCTTCTTCAGTTCCTGCTTGTAATCGATGGTTACTTTCAATGGATGTGTCTGCTGGTTTGCATCCCAGCATACCAGTTTCATCCAAAAGATTCAGGATGTATTTTCTCTGAGAAATGAAAATTTCTTTGGTTAATCTGGCAACTTCAATTCTCAAGAAATATTGTAACTTTTCAAGATCTTTGATCTCAAACTCTTGAGCTAAGAGCTTTTTCAGTATAACCATTTTTTCTTTATCATCCTCTGTCATCACCATGTCATTAACATAAATAATGAGAAGAGTGATATTACCCTTGGAGTGTCTCATAAAGAGGATATAATCAGCATTGCTCTGTTGATAACCAAAAGAGATCATGGCTTTGCTGAATCTGTCAAACCAAGCTCTCGGAGATTGTTTCAATCCATATAAGGATTTCTTCAGTTTGCACACCTCCCTTTAGTTTTTTCATCATCAAAACCAAGATGAATATCCATATAAACCTTTTCTTCCAGGTTCCTATGGAGGAATGTATTCTTTACATCAAATTGCTGCAAATTCCAATCCAAGTTAGCCGCACAGGATAGCAAGATTCTGATTGTGTTCATTTTGAAAACGGGTGCAAATGTCTCCTGATAGTCAATTCCATAAGTCTGAGTGAATCTCTTTGCCAATAATCTGGTTTTGAATTTTTCAATCGAACCACTAGCTTTGTGTTTTATCGTGAACATCCACTTACGAACAATTAACTTCTTGTCTGGAGAGTCAACTAGTTCCCAGATTTCATTTTTAAAGAGAGCTTTCATTTCTTCTACCATAGCTTTTCTCCACTTTGGATCCCTGATAACTTTTCTCCAATCCTGTGGAATAGATATAGAGGAAAGAGATAAAACAAAGGCTCTATAGGAGGGAGACAAAGAATCATAAGAAAAAAAGTTAGAAATTGAATGTTTTGTACACGACCTGACTCCTCATCTTTAAGCAATGGACAAATTTAAATCAGGGTCAAAAGATAACTCACCCGAGGGTTCTGGTAGTGTAGAATGCACGATGGCTTTTTCAGATCTATTCTTCCATAAGTATCTCAACAAATCAGGTCTATCTTAAACGACCAACAACATTTTGCTCCTCCTGAACATTAACGATCTCCTCCCCCTGAACATCATCATGAGGTATCACAAGTACATTCATTACCACTTCTTCACTACTCTCCCCCTGACGAGGTGATTGTGGAATGCTAAAATAAGATTCAGACTCTCGAAAGGTAACATCCATATTGATAGAGAATTTCTTAGATGAAAGGTGATAGCACTTATATTCCTTTTGGGTTGGAGAATACCCAATGAACACACATCTCGAAGCTTTCGGACCTAACTTCCCAATATTTCTAGTATGAACAATGCAAACACACTCAAAAATCTTTGGTGGAACAGTATAACCATTTTTTCCAGTTAAAACTTCTAAGGAAGTCCTAAAGTTGAGAGCTTTGAGAGGCATTCTATTAATAAGATAGACAACTACTAGTATAATACCCCCCCAATATAGCTTTGGAACATTCATAGTAAATATAAGGGATCTAGCAACTTCCAACAAATACCTATTTTTCCTTTCAACTACACCATTTTGAGCACTAGTATAAGGATAACTAGTTTGATGGACAATCCCTGAGATTCCAAATAAATACCAAATCTACTATCCATATATTCTATCTCATTGTCAGTCTATAAAACTTTTATTTTAGCATCAAACTGGATGTGAACCATTTTATGAAAAGATTGAAAATAGGAGAAAGCATCACTTTTTATTTTAATCAAATACATTCAAGCCATTTTAGTTCAACAATCAATAAAAGTAACAAACCATCGATTTTCAGACAAAGAGACAATCTGTGTAGGTTTCCAAATATCAGAATGAACAAGCATAAATGGATCACTGGCTTTATTACCACTCAAATGATAAGAGTTTTTAGTATATGTAGCATACTCAAAAGTATTACAAGATAAAGAATCAAATCGAATTTTAGAAAATAAACTATGATATAGTTTTTCTAAGATAAAAAATGATGGATGCCCTAATCTCCTATACGACTGAATTATCACCTGGTTGACATCCTAATATCCTCCAAAAAGAGCCAAGTTTCGACTGTCTTCCATCATATATAAGCCATCATGCTCTCTACTACTGCCAATCCTTCTCCCTGTTTGAAGATCCTGAAAGATACAATAATCAGGAAAAAATTCAAGCTTACAGTTAAGAGTTTTAGTGATAGCACTGATAGATAAAAGATTGACAGAAAATTGAAAAACATGAAGAACATAAGACAACTTAATATTTGAAGTACAGATAATAGGAGTTGTCCCAGAAATAGAGGTTAAAGATCCATCAGTTATCCTGACACTATCCTTTTTTAGACAAGGAGAGTAGGTAAGAAAGCTTTTAGAAGTGTCTGTTATATGTCTATTCGCACTAGAATCAATAATCCATGAGTTAAGATGAGAAAAAATATTACCTGACTTGACAAAAATGGAGGTAGCACTGGAGAAAGGATTAAACTGAGACAGGAGATGCCTAAAATGCAGAATTTCATCAGAAGAGAAACTTTCAATAGAAGCTAACCCTGGTTGGATTTGCTCGTTTTCTCCCTCGGCCTCTAGCAGGTGTCCCATGCAACTTTTAGAAAGTCTCTTTGGTATGTCTTGTCTTACCACAGTAATTACAGTGCAAATAATTTTTAGCAGAAATAATACCTTTTGGCTGCTCAAGAGTAATATGAGTAGTTAAGCCCGACTTCTCAACAAGTGCAGTATAAAGCATAGCACTTCTCCTGATCTTTTCTTGCTGAATTAAAAATGAGCATCCTTAAGCAAAGGAAAAGAAGATTTGCCAACAACTTGAACTCTCACTTGATCAAATTCAGGATTTAAACCAGTCAAAAAATCATAAACTCAATTTTTTTCAAGCATATTTTGAATTAGTATCGCATTATTAACACATTTTGATTAAAAATCTTGATAATAATCCAATTCCTGCCATAAACTACGTAACTTAGAAAAATAATTTGAAACAGTAAGCTCGCTCTTTTTTGTGTTATGAACTTTGTTCCTAAATTCAAAGATCCAAGCATCATCTCCCATTCTAGAATAGATGTTTTTTGTTGTTTTTCATATCTTCTCTGCAGTGTCAAGCAGTAAATACTATCTAGAGATCTTAGGGTGCATAGAATTAAGAAGTCAAGACATAACCAAGGAGTTATCAGAGTCCCATTGACTAAAAGTAGCATCAATGATAGATAGTGGTTTCTTATTTCCATCAATATAACCCTGCAACCTTCTAGCCTTAATAGATAATAAACATGATCTAAATCAGGCTAAATAAGTGTTGTTTTCATCTAGTTTAACGGGGCTAATTTGAGAATATGAACTATCATTAATAGAATAATATTTCTCTGCTTCCATATTAGTTTTCTCATCATCTGACGTAATGGCAAATAGGAATTGAAAGGCAAGATACACTCAAACAACAAAGAACCATCTCAATCAGCAGAAAAAAAAAAACCCAAAAAATAGAGTAACACAACCTGTTATGTGGGATCCGGAAAATCAAAATGTTGGAAGTCACCGGAAAACAGTTCACCAGAGTCTGAAAAGGCCGGCGAGATGGACGGAGTAAGAATCGGCTACAAAAGGTTGCCAGAAGACGTCGCATGTGCCGTTGAGTGGAGGAAGAACCGAACTTCTTTAGCGGTGCGTGTACCCACACGCGTGGTTGGAAGACACCGAAAACCTGGGTACTTGCCGGAAAACACCTGGGCTTCCCTCCGATGGGGGCGGTGTAGAAAGGAGGAGGCCGGAATCCGACCTTTTAAAACTTGCCGAAAAATGGCTACCGAAAAAGACTGACTACGAAAGGGAGAAAACTCAACCTTTAAAACGGCATTGATTATGATACCATGAAGATTTTTGTGGAACAAGATTTTTTTTATTATCTCAATTACACACTTGATAATACAAAATAGGTTTTATATATATACAGTTAGTATAAATGGGAAAATACTATTCAACCCTTTAATTATAAAACTAACTAAAATAACATATTAACCAACGATGATGATCCTCGGCTTTAAATGTTGATCTCCTCAGATTCCCATGATATTTTAAACACGTTACAGTTGATTGTGATTGCTTGTTTTGATGTATTTTGAATGGAAATATCTTTTGCTAGTAAGCTGGTTTATGAAAATTTTAATTGTAAACAGATATTATCAGGGTTAACTAATTTTCTGTCTTTTATAAATCTTCCTAATATGAATTGTCTCTCTCTCACTGCCCCCTTTTGGCAGGTGGTTTGGAACTCTTTGGAGAACTTCTACAACATTTTCCAAATAATTTACATTTATTACTTGAGATCGCTAAGGTTAGGAATGCTGTTGTATTATGCGTCCCAAGTGACTAAAATTGTCTTAATATTTTTGAATAAAATATAACTTAATATTGTGAAGGTTGAAGCAATCATTGGAAAAAACAATGAGGCCATAATGAATTTTGAAAAGGTATCAGAACTTCTGTTTTTTATATTGATGCAGTGGATGAACTTCATGGGACATGCATATTAACATTTACAATCTGCAGGTTCGATCACTTGATCCAAATGTTGTAACTTATATGGACGAGTATGCGATGCTTCTAAAAATAAAGTCCGATTACTCAAAGCTGAATAAGTTGGTGCATGATTTGCTGAGTATTGATCCTACTAGGCCAGAAGTTTTCGTGGCCTTGTCTGTCCTGTGGGAAAGGAAAGATGAAAGGGGAGCATTGTCTTATGCTGAGAAGGTCAGATTGTTATTAGTAGCATGGATCTTGTTCTTTATACTTATAATCTCACTCCAAATATTTTGCAACCAGAGCATCCGAATTGATGAGAGGCACGTTCCAGGATATATAATGAAGGTATTTAATGATTTTTGTCTGATATAACAAAGGTTCTTTCTATTGATATGGCCCTCAGCTGAGTTAAATTCTCTGCAATCTTAATGCACACAATCTTTTATATGCATTCAGGGAAATCTACTATTGTCATTGAAGCGGCCAGAAGCAGCTGTAATTGCTTTCAGGGGAGCTCAAGAACTGAGACCTGATCTTCGTTCATATCAAGGTGCAATGAGTGGAGATGATCCAAGTTATTTATAGAGTTAGCATGCGTGTTTGATCCATTGTTGTAATCAAAGAAATGATGTAATGGAAAACAATCCTTAGAATAATGGGATTGAATTACAATTTCAGGTCTTGTTCATTCTTATTTGGCATTTTCCAAAAGCAAGGAGGCATTGCATGCTTCCAGGGAGGCAATGAAGGCTATGCCTCAATCTGCAAGAGCTTTAAAATTAGTTGGGGATGTACATGCGAGTAGCCCTGGTGGGAGAGAGAAGGTACATCTGGAAAAAATTGTTCTAGCATCTATTTTCCTTGCGCTTTTTCTGTTTGAGGTCATTCTGTATCATTTCCTGACAATCTAAACATTTATTTGTTATGAAGATATCTTAACCTAGTCTGGAAACAGGCAAAGAAGTTCTATGAGTCAGCACTGCGGCTGGAACCTGGTTATCTTGGTGCTGCATTAGCCTTGGCCGAGTTACATGTAATTGAGGGCCGAAATGGAGAGGCTGTATCTCTTCTTGAGCGGTATCTCAAGGATTGGGCTGATGACTCTCTTCACGTCAAACTGGCTCAAGTATTTGCTGCAACTAATATGCTGCAAGAAGCGTTGTCACATTATCAGTCTGCATTAAGGTTAAACTCATTAAGAAAATCTATGATTTCTTGAATTCTATGCTGCAATAGAGCATAGGCCTTTTGCATGAACATTTTGTAAGATGCTTTATTGACTCTCCTGGAGACCCTAGTTGTTTTTTGGCCTTCACTTTTGACATGTACTTTGGATTGCAGAATAAACCCACAGAATGAAGCTGCAAAGAAAGGGCTAGAACGCTTGGAAAAACAGATGAAGGTGTGTTGTGCTTGTATACTTCTAGTCACATCACCAGTCTATAATGGTAAGGGACAATGTTCGGTATTTATCTTATTGTTGGCTTGTTGTAGGGGGTGGATCCAGATGCACCTGAAGAGGATGAAGAAAATGAGGTAGAGGATGCTGATGCAGATCAAGAAGAGACTGACCTTTTGTGAGAGTAAAGCCAAAAGGCCTTGGAATTTGAGCTTTGATGAGTAATTAGATCGTTGCTATTGTAAATCAGAGAAAATGCTCAAAATAATTTGCTGCCAACAGAACTGGCAACCTCTAAAAACTTAGAGAATTCAATTGAGTTGATACAAATTGGTGCAGGATTTTTGAGGTCGGTTTCAATTTTCAATAGTAACAAAACATATGTTGAAAGGAAATAAATATTTATCTACTGGAAGTCTTTCTTGTATACTTGAATTGTAACTGCTGAAGGTACTATAGAGTATCCAATGAAGCATGAAGCTCTTCTGGATGATCCAAAAATCAGCCATATTTGTTTGTATTTTACTATTTTTCAATTCTTACTCCAGTGAAATGTGCACAAGTCAAAAGAAGCAGCATATGTTTACTGAAATATCTGCTGCTACAGTTAGGATGATGCTTGTTGAAATAAATTGGAAAAAATACTGTCTAAAGATATTAATACTCGAAAGTCGAAACTGCCTTTATTCAGATTTAGAGAACATGAGAACCATTCACCAAGCGAACAAACATAAAGATGCAATATCAGGTTCACTTATATACATGATAATATAGGAAAAAGATTCCATCACATATACAATTTCATCGCTTGTATCAAATGACAGCATTAAAGTGTTCAACAGTTTGGTAAAGGCTGATCAGATAATATTGGAAAAAGATTCCATCACATATACAATTTTGTGGCTTGTGTTAAAATGACAGCATTAAAGTGTTCAACAGTTTGGTAAAGGTTGATCAACTGGATGACAGTTGAAATATATTGTTGATCAACTGGATGACAGTTGAAATATATTTAGACAGCATGATAATACAATGCCTTTAAATTCCCTGCTTCCTTTTTCCCATGCTAGACATTGAATGGTTTTCTGGGGGTGGGAACGCGATTTTCCAATGATTGCAATCTTTGTTTGAGATGAAAAACTTCAACCTACAGAGTAACATTATTAATTGCTGCAGAAGTTAAAACTATATTGAAAGAGGATACAATTATCACTATCAAAACAGACCATTGACTAGTAGTCTCAAGGTGCTAGACATGTCATTGGCATTCCAGTTGCCAAGGGTTGTATCAGGATTAAAAAGAATAGCATACGTATGCAAGAGATAATAGGCTAGTTAAACCTCCATTAGAAATGGTACAAGCAGAACTCAGGGCACAAACCCTTTTGAGAACTTGAATAAGAGGATCAATTCTCAATAGAGTGCTTCAACCATAGAATAATTCCACATGACTGTTAAATTGTTGTGCGTGTGCATAGGGACTTAAATAAGATGAATATATCCCTTCCCCATAGTATTGGTCTGGAGTCATTACCTGTAGTTGGAATGCTCTAGCCCTTTCCCCCGTGAGAACTCCCCTAGTAGAATGGAGCTCCTACAAGATCATGAGATCAGTCGAAGGAGAAAAAAAGATAAAATAAAATGAATTGCTCACATGAAACTGCATAGATGCAAAATACCTTCTGCATATCATCCAAAACTGCCTTGAGGAAAGCCACATCATGCTCAAGCCTTACATTGTCGGAATGGACAATATTTGATAAGCTGTTGGCCTCCTCTTGAGCTAACTCTACACCAGCTAGCTTCTCTTTTAACATTTCCACCTCCCTCAGGGTGTCTGCCAATTTTTTCTCCATCTCTTGTTTAATCTTCTGAACAGACGAGAGATTTTTTTCTGCAGCTTCTCGACTAGCCAATGCAGCTGCCAGATGCCCTTCTAGAACTCCATTCTTTCTTATTAGTGCAGCCATTTTAGTTTCGTACAATTGATATAGACTTGAATGAGCCCCTCCAGTCATTCCATCAGTTTCTGGTGCTGATGATACATCATCATTATCAACTGGATGGTTCCCAATTCCTTGGTTCTGGGAGTTTGAATTTTCAGATTCAAATGAAAAAGAAGTGTCCTCTGCAATTATTTTGCCTATAGAAATGTTATTCTGAATCATCAAATCAGATTGATTCATGCGGTGTTCCATTGCCTGAAATCAAAATCAGACATGTTAATAGTAAAAATAAGCATCTACTGCTACGAATTTATTTTCTAAAGGGAGGTTAAAAATCCAATCTCTGAGTGACTTCTTTTCTTTCTTTTTCTACTCAGTAGCAATAACCATGCTAAATAGATAAAGAGTAAACAAATTGTATGGTAATGATGGCTGAAATATTGAAATTAGACTCATAAAGCATGGGCATAAGAGAATTTAAGTAATTTTTCATTTGATTTTAAAATTTAAATTGTGCAACTCCAAATGGAAAAATCTAAGGTTTCATGCTTTTTTCTAGCCACACATCCCAACATTAATCTCTTGATTTCTCATTATAAAACCAGGCAAATCGCATTTGAATAAATTCAAAACTAAGCTTAATATAGTATGCTTGATTCCAAATAAGACTATGGAACAAACAAAGAACAGACAAGTAAAATAGTGAAAACTGCCATCAGTTTACCACTGATGAAAAGGTTCCATCTTCTGTATTCTTTGCTTTCTTAATAAGTGTGCTATTCTCTTCCTCATGAAATTGTTTACGCAGTGAGACATTGCCAGCAGCAGTATTTGGATTGACAAGTGTTTCTGATAAAGATTTTCTACCAGAACCATGCTGCTCAACTGCAGATGCCAAATTTTGAATTGCAAGGGAGTTAACTGAACGCTGAGAAGAGCCGCTATTAAGTTGTGCAGCAGACTCCACAGATGATAAACGCTTCCCAAATAACGAATGTTTGGGACCTTTACCAGCAGCAGATTGCCTACTTAGAGATGATTCGTGCCTATCCATGCCCATAACTTCAACCTGCAATTCGACATTAGCGGTTTAGGAATATAACTCTGTTGTATAAATGTGATTTCAGTCTCTGACCTGATTTGATGGTTCCTTTTTGGATCCTCCAAATGCAACAAGAAAGTCCTTTTCTTTGTGCTGCACAAGAACCATGCTAAATCCCTGGGAGTGAAAAGAATTTTTAAGACAGACATGCATTATTAAAAGGGCACGCAGATAAAAATGTGTGGTTCATTTGTATCAACAATAAGAACATCATAGCATACTCTACTTTTTAAGAAGCCAGAAAACCAATACATTTTGCAGCAGCATCAATAAAAAAATTTTAAGTTTGGTTATAGCATTGTTTATGAACGCTAATAAAATAACTACCTCAAGGGAAATTAAAAGATGAAATAATTTTTTTTAATACACTACCAGGGCTGGAAAAATTAAATTTGTAATATTTTGTATGGTAAAATTTCAGAATAAGTCTGCATAAATAGGCTCTCTATGAAAAAGTTACTTGCAGCATAAAATCAAGTTTAAATCAACAAAACCATTGAGATCAAACAAGTTCCCCGTATAATATGCAATCTAATAATATGTGTGCATCATTTGTTACTCTGGAAATTAGTCGCTTCACTTATTCTACCACAAATGTGGAGGGATAGCAAAAATGCTCACCTTAGTGATAGTAATTGAAGATGGAGATGCTGCAAAGGCCACATACCACTCCATTTTCAGAATATCAAAAATCAAAGTTTCTGAGTGTCCTGTATGCATAATGAATAAAGTTTGAACAGGATGTGGTAATATGGGAAAGCGACAACATAATAAGGAGTATAGAGATAATGTGCCCATGAATTAATAATGAGAAACTTAAAAATCTCAAAGGCATGTAGAATGTCTCAAATCCCTAAGATAGATTGCAGCTAAAGGGTAATAGAGTAAAAGCCAGCAATTACTTATGCATCAACTTGAACCTGACAAAGAAAATAACGTAAAATAAGAGAAAAAGGCTAAGAATGATCTTTTTGTTTCAGATAACTTGCAACTTATCAAAAACAAGTAAAGAAGTTCAAAGCATATGAATCTTAGATCATGCAGCATACTTTTTTTCTTGCTACCACCCCCTGCAATGTACCATTTAGTTCCACATAAAACTCCGCAGCAACCAGCCCTAGGAGAAGGATGGAAACCCCGTATCTTTATCCTTGACCATGCCATCTAAGGAAATAAAATAAGTAGGTAAATGAAAAAATGGCAACAGCATCAGCGAAGTTCATATTAATAGAGACGGAAGATAACCAAATATGCCAATATCTAGAATGAATTTTATGCACCGTTTCGAAGTCAAGTGAATACAAGTCATTCAAAGTCCGGGACTTTGAAGTCCCTCCAAATATAAGTAGCATTTTATCATCATAAAGCGCAGCAATGTGGTTGGATCTTGGAGATGGTCCTGTCCCTCTGCATGCAAATTAATGCTGACTGATAATTAAGGCACATCATTATCATTTAACGATCAGAGTTCAAAGTGCAAAAAATCAACTTACGTGCAATTTAAAGGGAGCCAAGTTAATGACTTCAGATCAAACATATGTAGATCGTTTAGTTTTCTCCTTTTAGCATCTTCACCTCCAAATAAAATCAAAACAGTGCTTGCCCTGACAACTGTATGACCACTACGAGCAACCTGTAATGAATAAATAATTTCTCATAGGAAGAATGCATCCATTTAGAAAGTACAACAGTCCACACACTATGCTCGGAGTTTCATGCAGAATAATGAGACATGCAATTTTAAGAAATAAGCAAGGGAGTGATTTGATAATAACTACAAAATGTTACAAGTGATAAATTTTTTGATGAAAACACCGAATAGAAAAGGTTACAGCAATATCAGATATGTAATTTGCATTACCGGCACATCTCCCTTTGCTTCCAAAAGAGACCAACACTCTGTTTCCGTGTCAAATGCCCACACTGAAAAGCCAGAAAGAGTCTCCAAGTAATTCAAAATCATCTAGGAAAGCCAAGCAATAGAAGTGCAAGCATAACAAACACATAGATCCAACCTGAAATTCTGTCACTTGCAGGATCAGTTTTTCCTCCAATTAGAAGTACCTTCTTTCCCCATGAGACCTATGCAAGGCATTGCAGAAGCAAGTTAAGTGAAATCGGTACCAGAAGTGCAGACCATCTCGTATAATTACAAATACTCCACTGATGAAAAACAGCATAGAGAAACACATAAAATATAATTTTTTTCCTCCAATATATATGTCATTCACAGATTCCAAGTTTTGGCAATGTCTTCTTAAGAACTGAGAAGTACATTGTTCATTTTATTCTTTTCTACCCCAATCCATTATAAATTATTATCTTGAATTGGAAATCACACTACATTGAACAATACAAGGGAGATATTGTAGGTAAGTATTGAAGAACATTATGCAAAGTAATGAAGTCAACAAGTTGCTGGAGACATGTTATGTGACAATACCAGACTGTGGCCCTTGCAAGCGGGGATTTTTAGTGGAAGACTGCTTGGTGACAAGTATAGCTTAGATGAAATTGTTGTCCATGTAAATTGGTCAAAATTAAGAACCTGAACAGAGAAATAGAAACAGTAACAAAGATATAGTTATTAACTTTATTAACATTCAAAAAATTCTCAAACAAGATCATCACACTCAACTGTTCAGCACTTCCAAACCAGTTAATTTCCCCGTGTTTTCAATGTCAATCATGAGTTTTTAACTTTAAAACCACCCAAAACAAATGAAAGCATGAGGAACTCTTTACCTGCACATCGTCTAACAATCCATTTCCGGATTCGCCACCGACCACTATCATCTTGTTACCAATCACAGTTGCTGCATGCTGATCAAGCCAAAAAGTAAAGTTTCAAGCATCCAAGCCAGCATATGCATTCAAAGATATCAACATACAAAGGAAAAACAATCATATTTTACATTGAAACGAGGAGCAGGTTTATCCCCAGATATAGACAACACCATCCAGTTCTCAGAGTTCACGGATGTAGAGCTATTTATCTCAGGAGCAGATGAACACTGACAATCAAGCTCATCAGAGTGACTAGTTGTAGCTGCAACACCATCACTCTATAGAAAGCAAGAAAAAGAATTGAAAGCTTATCACACGGCATAGAAATTCATCAATGCAAGTCTACAATCAAACAAGTAAAAGACTTACATTGGAATTGTTAGTTCGTTTCTGTGGCCTAATAGGACTTCTAGTTACATGTGAAGAATCCGAAAGCTGCACCTTCTTCACTCTGAAAGAAAATAGGTGTCACTCAAAGCATCACAAGATGACATTTTGGAGAAAACATATTAGTCAAATGCCAGATAGAACCTAGCTGTGAATTGGGTAATGCACAACTTATCCCAAATAGCATCTAATAACTGCTTTCTCAAGCCTAAAAAATTTTCAAGCTTGACTTAAATTTTGGACAAAAATGGCAATAATCCCACGAAATAAACAGCCATTAACTATAGCAAAACAGTAAAGAGAACTGACCTGCCAAGCTTCATGCGTCTACCAGAGAAACTAAACATTTCGCTTTAATTAGAGGTTGAAACTTTACGCCTTCTCAATCCCAAAGCCAAAAGATTTCAACTTTAAACAAAACCCTAAGATTTTTCAGCAATGTAACCAAGAACATTATCAACAAAATGCTCCAAGAAAACCATAAGTACCCAAAAACAAAACTAACAAAAAAAAGGTCTAGAAACAGTAAAAACAGAAGAAGCGACAGGCAAATGTAGATAATCATGAACTTAACTATCGAAAAAGACACCTTACAGAACACAACAGATGACCCATGTTTGGTTACTACTAAGAAAACAAAATCCCAAATGAAAGTGAAAAAGTTGCAGAAAGCACTATAAGTGAAAAATACAATGCAATTACTGGTCCTTCCGGGAAAGGGGAAAAAAAAAAAAAGCTGGTTAAGTTGAAAGAGGTGGTGCTTTCTAGTAGTGAGCTGTAAGTAGAGAGAGAGGGAGAGAGAAAGGTTTGGCTATGTTATGGCATTTGTCATCATTAGCTTTGTTTGGTGATTGTGGTTCGGATTTTAAGAGCGTGAGAAAGAGAAAGATTTGATTTTTATGGTTTGGCCTTTTTACTTTTGAGTGATTGATAAATAATTTGACCTTTGTCTGGGTACCAAAAGTGATCCTTTATTCTTTTAAATTAGTATATAACTGTTTTAACTAATTTAAAACGAAATTAGAAAGTCAAAATACCAAAACTTGGTTTATGATTTTATCTGTTTATTTTTTCATTTATTATGAATCAAGTTAATATTTATATAATACAAATTAATCTTTTTATATAACAACACAATACATTGAATACATCATGACATCACTTAGATTTATAAATAAATATAAATCTATAGATTGATCTAAGTAAATAAATTGTTGCTGTGATATGACATATAAAAATCACATTTTGGGATTCGAAGTTATCGAAATTATTCAGTCTAGCTATTAGCTAAATATTTATTTAATTGAACTCCTCAAAACTATTATTTTTATTTACTAAGCTCTCATAAATGCGTAATATTCATGTGAGTTGTGCATTTAATTCAAGAAATGCATATTTTGAGAAAACTCAATAGAATAAATATTTAAATTGGAGTCCAATTTAACAATGTAGAGAATTTAAAATAAAATTAAAATTTAAAAATTTCAATTAAATCAATAAATTTTTATTACAATTTTAAAATTTTGCAAGACTGACGATCGAGTTAATAAAAGAGGAATAGTAAAAAAACAAATAAGTGTATACAAATTTAAATAAAAAAAATTAATTTTTTTAAATAAAATTTTAAATTTAATTTTTATTTCATATATAAAATATATATTAAAAATTATTTTTAATTATGGAGGGATGTAATATACTAAAGGGCAAAAGAAAGCATCGAGCACGGATTTGAGATGGTAGAGATCTCTACCCGCTTAACAAGTGATTTTGAATTTAAATAATGTAATTCAGCTATATTAAATATTTTATGATAAAATTTTATTCTTTTTTTAATTTTATTCAATTTAAATAAAAATTAATTTAAATATATTAACTCACTTGGGACAGTTTACGAGTAAATCGGTAAAAAAAATGACCGTTGCGGGTAAGTAAAATTACGTTAGGCAGCGGAGGCAGTTCAGACGGAAGATGGAGAGAGAGAGAGAGAAAGAAAAAAAAAAAGGCAATTTCATTTATTGCCTGTGGCTGTGGGGCCCATACTCACAAGGAGATGAATTTCTGGTGTTTGCACTCGGACTTGAGTTCTCTACAGTTATCGAATCTCTTCCCCCCACGTGTACCCTCTGACCCCAATCTTTAATTGCCTTTTAGGATCTGCTTGGATTTTTTTGATATTTCTTGTGAAGGCCCATTTCATACTTTATTAATAGGCCCACAATACCTCCAAATCTAGCCCATATCAAAACTATTCTCAATAGAGTCCAAACCCAGCCCAATTTTAATTATTTAAATATTTTTAGAATTGAAAAAAAGTTGATAGATATTTTTATATAAATTGCTAATTAATTCAATTCAGTTTTTAATTCCAGCTTACTAAAACTAATTTCTACGTATAATTGGATTAATTATAAGAGAATTCTCCGCCCTTTCATTGCATTGAATTTCTTGGCATTATTTTAAAAAAAAATTATTTGGACCAAATTTGTAAAATTATTTAATATATATATTTGCTCTAAAAATCAATACCAACATCCAATAAAGATGTAAAGTTGCAAAGTACAATTTTATTAGCAAAACTCGCCAAACATATATAACAAGGCTCAGAAAACCATAGAGTAAAGGGCAGTGATGATAATACAGGAAAATTAGTACATATAATTATATTAATTAAGCTATAATACAAGCAAAACTATAGATTAATTATTTATTCTCATAATTAGTATATTTGCTTAGACTTGATATATATATCTTTTCATTCACAAATGAGCCAAGTAAGTATATATTATATTTGGGGCGATTCATGATGAAATTATAATCCGAGTCTAGACAGCTAAATTCCGAGTTAGTGAAGACAAAAACATATTTCAAACCCATAAGGCTCCAGCCCTTTTAAGCATAGGGATTAAGGAGCGATTAAGGTGAAGACTCATAACTTCATTAGCACCGCCGACGAGTTCTCCGCCGATGAAAACGGCGGGCAGGGTAGGGCAGCCTAATCTTGAAAGAGCTTGTTCAATATCTCTTCCTCTAGGGATCTCATCAAGCTCGTGAACAGAAGGGTTAACTCCAAAATCACAAAGCAAAGTCTTGATAGCATGGCACATGCAGCACGTGCTCCTACTGAATATCACTACTGGCCTTTCTGCTACCAACTGTGTCACCCTCTCCATTGTTATAATTCCTTGCGATAAGAACACAATGCTGATCAAGAAAATATGAGATTTTTATTATTATTATTATTATTTGAATGCGTGGTTCGTTCAGGTTCATAAAGAGGGTTTATATAGGGTTTCGAAAAGGAATTTAAAAAAAAAAATGTGAAGCAAAATAAAAAATAATGTTCTCTAGATATTTGGGTCGGTTTCAAAAACCACTTGTAAAAAAAAAAGAATATTTAATACGGAAAATAAAGAATTAGTACGGTTTTCACATCATAGGAACGATGACAGTTGGCCACACACACACATATATATATATAATTTTCTTTTGATTTGTATACATTTTGAAGTTGGATTTATCCAATTGGGACCTTTTATGACTGTAACAAGATTCGCATCCAATTCAAGGAATTTAGAGATAAAAATATCAGTTTGGTAAAATTTATAAAAATAAATTTTTAAATTGATAAAAATTATATTTTAAAAATTAATTAATTTCTTGGTAATAAATTATTGTTTATCTTTTTTTATATTATATATAATTATCATTATCAAATATAATAAGTGATTTTTTATATAAAATAAATTTTAAATTGCACATTAAAAATTAAAATTCAGATTTTTAGAAAAATTTTAATTATTTAACTTTTTCTAATAAAAAGTTTTTTTTAATTTTTATGATTGTAACAAGATTCGCATTCAATTCAAGGAATTTAATGATGAGAAGATATAGCCAATGTGAAGAATAAGGGCATGCATTCATTTGCATTTTCTTAAATCATTACAACCAATTAACAACAGTATAATTGTAAAAAAATGCAAATTATTTAACAGTAACAAACACTTAATTAAAACTACCGTTCTAATTAGATTCTTACTTTTTTATAAAAAAAATATATATATATATATAAAAACTTTAATTTTTTTATTTCAATTTAAGAATGGAAAAATATTACATTTCTTTTTTTTTTGTATATATAATTATATGAGAATTTGAAATTTAATAGTCCTACCGATTCATATTCATACCAAAAAAAAACTATAAATGAAGTAAAAACACTTTCTTTTAAATATTTAAAAATATTTCCTTCGCAAAACTTTAAACCAAAATCTATAATTAAGATGCCAATGAGCTCAGCTTGGGTTCACAGTTTCTGATTGATTAAAGTGGCCGTACATGGAAAGTAAAGAGGCAGATGCTTGTATAAAGGTCCCCAATATCATCCCTTCTTTCTCTTCTTTAATCTCTCCACTTTTCTTTATATAGATGTGCATGTATACATATGCCTTGTAATTTTTCCATTTTTTTTCTTAATTAGCAGACCTGTTCCTTTACCTGGCTTCCTTATTAGTTTCAATTACATATATAGTTTGAACCTGCAAATACATCAACATCTTGTAACATACAATCTACTTTCGTTAAAACAAAGGTATAATATTTAATTGTAGTTGTAAATATTATTAAATTCAAAACTTTACTGATAAATTCGAATAAGGATAAGCCATCCCGTAGGAATTGAAGAAGTGGAATGTGGAAACAGCGTTCCAGTAGTGATCGATCGAGTAAGGCAAGAATGGACATTGCGAAGAAAGAAAAGAAGCTAGGCCGGGCATCAACATTTTGAAACTCAAGTCAATAATACTTGGATCGGGAGAGTATTGGAGAGATAAAAGTTGAGATACTTGAAACCGTTGTGCTTGAAAAGAGGCTTGGTATTTATAGGGAATGTTCAGGTGCATTTGAGTAATCTATCTGCATGTCATGATAGACATTCCGCAATGTGATATTGAGTGACTGGTGGATGGATGATGGCGTACATCAATAATGTCTCCAAGATCAAGTTATGATAGTCCCAATCGGAATATCTTATTTTTTTAGTTTTTGTGTCTGTTTGTTGCCTTGTGCCTGAACTTAATTGGAGAATTAAGATTTGATCGAAAATTCCTTCTTATCCTAAGATAGGCTTAGAGTTATAGGACTGAAAATGATAATTTGGTCATTATCAATTGCCTTTTTAATTAAGTAATAGTTAATCAAATTAACTCTCGGTAGTTATTTTGTAGCTATATATAAATGGTGAATTAGAACTGAAATAATAATAATAATAATAATAATTTTGTAAAAGTTATACGCGTATAGATTTCTGGAAAACTGGGTTTGCACGTCAATCTAAAAGAAATGGATTAAAAGTATACCTCACTTTCGCAACCTTAGCCCCTTTTAGCAATGGTCGATCACTTTGTCAATTTGACCTAAAAAAGCTGTAACACTGTTGGCAGACACACGCATATGCGTACTCCTCATGTTCAAACCTAAATTATAGGTTATTTTCAATTCGACCCATGAGGGGCTCAAGCCCCACGCCCAGGGCCGTTTACTAGCTGCCTAACAGGGATGTTTATTGGACGTTATCGGATCAATCTGAATCCTAAATTTTCCTATAAATTTCAATTCTATAGTACCTTATGGATAGTTCGAATCTCTACTCAAATAACCCGTAAATATTCGAATTCAGCCCGAATAATTCGAACTTATTTTTTAAATTAAAAAATATTTTATTTAATTTTTATAATAAAAAATTGAAGTTCGAGTTGCTCAGGTTCGGATCGATCTGAATTCATTCGATGAATACCAACATATAAAACATAGCGTTTTTAAGGATTGGGTGTAGATTATTCGGACGGGATCGAATTTATAAGAATTTTAACCCGATCCAAATCCAAATAATTCCAAATTTTTCAACCTTATCTGATTCTAATAACCTTATTCGGTTATCTAATTTGGATCAAATTATTCGGGTAGGGTCAGATTTTGAACACCGCTACTGCCTATGGTATATATGGCTAATGGCTCCCTCAATTCACTTTTTTTGTCAGTTTGATCTTGCTAATATCTGGATAAGATACTCCATTTTAATTAAGTATTTATTGGTGCTCGCACTTATAAATTGTATATAAAACATTTAATTAAGAGAAAATGTATTCCACTCTTTCTGGGGTACACTGATTATATTTAAGTGTTAATATATTTACGTACACTTAAATTTGACTTTATATTTTTTTATCATTTAAATTTAATAATGATTCTTTTAATCAATATCCATGTCAATTTATAAATACAAATTCACACTTTCTTTTAAAAAAATTGAAGTGTATAACATTCAAACGTATTAATTTGACTTCACAAAATATTAAAATTAACAAACAAATCTATCAAAAACACACATATGAAAAGCAATTCATTTTGTTTTTAATTTTAGTCTATCTCATTGTATATGTGAGACAAACGTTTTCATTATTATGGTTCAAATGTTACCGCAATACAATTAAATGTCATGTATTTTAAAGTTTTAAAAAAATATATTTATATTTATTATTTAACAAATTAGTAAGTATACATAGATATTTAATAGATTATTATTTGAAGTGTAAGTATTCAATAAAGTAAGAAGTGAAGTTTAGAAGTCAAAGCTTATATTTAATAACACAAAACTTAATTATAAATGATGATATTACATATTCATGCATGGCATGCAGCAGCATGCATGCATGCATGATGGACAGCATCTAATGAGAGAGAATATTGGTGGGGATAAGATCCTGAAGGAAGTGGGCAGTGGAAAAAGAATGTCAACTTTTACGCCAAAAAATGATAAAATAAATAAAGAAGACTGCGAGGACGTATCCTGGCTTCACATACATGGGTTTTTTTCTCTTTTCTTTATGATTCTAGACAATTCCTGACGTCTACACAATGTTGATGATTTCATTTTTAGATTTACATCATACCATATAGAAAGAGAGAGAGAAGGGTGTAGTAAATGTGTGGGAACGAATAGAATTATTAAGCCATATGAAGTAGAATTATAAATAAATCAAATTATGAAAGAATTAAAAATTTATGAATCATAATCGGGTTGAATTTTATTGAATTGAATTATAATTCAAATGTATTATTATTAAACGAGTTATAAATTAATTTAGTTATAAATATATCATATCATAAACATATTAAATTTATGATATTTTTTTTATCTTTTAAAAAATTCGTTAAAATAAAAAATCATTCATCTACAATCTATAGAAATAATTTTTTTTTAAATTCACATTATATATATATATATATATATATATATATATATATATATATATATAATGATATTATAAAAAATATAAAATGATCATAAAAGGGTTATAAATAAGTCAAATTGTATGGATCACATAATATACCAGATTAAATCAAATTATTTTGCATCAAACAAATCGAATCAAATTTAAATTTTATATTTTTATGAATTGATTAAGTGAATGGATAGAAAAATTGCTACCTTTGTATATATGTCATATTATATATATTAATATTCCCCTCCTTCCTCAAGAAAAAAGAGAGATAAAGGGAAAACAAAGAACATAATTTATACTATCTGCCTTTGCAGCTATATATCTTTTCCAGATACGAAAACAGACAGAATACTCTTCTATCCCATTATCTAAAAGCATGAAAAAGAAAAACATCAATATCTACTAATTAATTAAATTTAACAACACTTAATATTTTATTTCATGTGTTGGTTCTTTGTTAACCGTATTGATAATTATTAATTATTATAGGATGGCATCACTCAAAGGGATAACTAAAATTGATGTGTCGATGTTGAACACGTGCATGGATATATATATATGCAGAATATATTTTATTTATTTATTGTTTTTCTTGATCTTGACAATTGAAGTTATGTATTAGAGTTATTTAGTCTACTCCAGCTAGTTGTTTGGATAAGGGAATTTGAACTGAAAATCTGCATATAATCTTTTATCTAAAATGAAATTCAGTTAATTATTCTGGTTGTTACGTACATGCAATTTGAGGCATTATTAATTTGTTATTTTGGGAATTAGAATAGACTGAAATCTGAATATAATCTTTTATCTAAGAAATTCAATTATTCGAGTTTATATGTGCAAAATTTTAGCCATTATAGATCTGTACTTTGGGAATAATAAATTAATCATGACTATTATCCACCATACATTGAATAATTATTTGTCATGTGGTATAAGAATATATATGATCTTTAATTTACAAGTCCTTAACAAAATGGGATTAGTAATTATTTGAGTATTATATTTAATTCTTCTCTAAATTGCTAGTTTTGTAGCAAAAGAGAAGTAATTTTCTTGAATGTATTTAAATTAATGCAAAATACAACCAAATATATATATATATATATATAATTTGGAAAAAGGACTAATATAAAGGTGTCAAAGTAAAATTTAAAAAATGTAACTTTCACTAGTTCTATATAATGTTATTAAATTATTAAAAATGGTACAACTTTATTTTTGAAGGAGTAAAAATAAATTATTTTTAATGGACAAATATATATATTTTTATTATTAACATTAAATATAAAAAAGATTCTCTATATTTACTCTCAAAATATTGCAAATAGTTCGTATTTGTTGGTGCCAAAGATATACAAGAGAATGGTGAATTTAGTGTCACTCGATTTTTCAAAACAAGTTCTAGTGAAACATAATGAAGGATATTTTGGTGAAATAGATCTGATTAGTATACATAATGTAATAAACAATAAAAATTAATTTTTCAAAACCTTTTTCAAGGTAAATTCAGTTTGCAGATATCAGAATATGTGCAAAATAAATTTTTAACAAAAATCTTTTGTAAAACATTTTTCTCAACAAATTAGTTCAGTTAAAATAATTTCAGAAGCAGAATAGAGAAGAGGGGAGAAGAAGAGATAGAGCAACACACAGATTTATCGTGGTTTGGCCTCTACACCTACATCCACTCCCCAAAATACCGTCTTGAGATTTTCTCTCTACTAACAACTTTTTTGATAGGCAAGAATCAAAGCCAATATATAATGCTAGTATATTTTATCCACAACTTTTTTTCCAAAAAAAAAGATGTAAAAACTTAATTAAATTCCTAAGGTTCTAGCCAATCCTTTTCCACAATCTTATCACAAATATTCCTCACAAAAAGATTACAACAGAAATGCTATAATCTAGTTGAGAATGATGATAATGTATGAAGTGCAAGATGTGAAAAGTTGATTAAAAAAAGTGTAAGCTTTGTATCTCAAGAGATAAAATGATTTTCCAACTTCTCTTTTTTTTAAGGACTCAAAATAACTTGTATTTATAGCCAAAAATCAATTATAACCGTTAAGAAACAAAATATAGCCGTTAGAGTAAAGATAGACTGCTGAAAATCTAAAACTAACCGTTATTTTATCCTTTACTGAAAAGTAAAACTGGTAGTTCTGACGAACTTTTCTGGTGCACTAGAATAGGAAAATGTTTTCTGCAACCAGCTCTAGTAAACACTTTTAGAGACTTTTAAAAACAGTTTTTGACTAAATTAATTTTAAAACCAGTTTTAATATTTTAGAAAACTTTTATAATGTATGATTATGATTATGAAGCTCATCAAAAGATTTTACATAAATAGTACCCTAATTTTTTGAATTTTCCATAAAGTAGAACAGCTTGAAATTCCTCCATGCATTAGACTAGAATTGTCTTTCATACTTAATGGAGATAATCTGAAACAAAATACGTTTAAATAGAATTTTGATAAAATTTATTTAAGATTTGATTATCATCAAAATCGATATATAGTTTTGAGCCAACGATATTTACCTTTCAAAATATTGGTTAAGGCATTTTTAATATTTTAGAGACGTTTAATATTAAAAATAAATTTAACCTTTATTTCATTGTAAATTAATTGGTTCAAAATGAGTTGTAAAACATTTTAAGGTAATTAGCTCAGCCACAATCCTAAAATCGTGACGAGACATATTCTCATTATAAGGATATCATCATCCTATCCAAAATGAAGTTGACATTCCCAAAATCAGTAATGGTATTACATCCTAAGCCCACATGGATCCCACTAATGGGAAAATGTCCACCAAAACCTAACACGACAGTATTTTACGTTGTCGTTAATATATATATATATATATATATATATATATATATATATATATATATATATATATATATATATATTCTGTTTGGCAGAATTTGCCTTATCCACAACGTAAATGTATAATCTTTTAGATTCTAGGGCACAATTAGGTTGAAAATTTTCATTGCCATACCATTCAGCATCAACTTCACCATGATGATCTAATCATTAATAATTTACAAAAGAAAAAGAAACCCTAAAATAATTATTATTTAAATAAAATTAGAGAATCAATCCAAATATCTCTAAGTAACCTTCACCTTTTTCATCTTTGTTTCTTACTTTGTATTAAAAAATATAAAAATATATTGAATGCATATAATTCCTTCTCATTTTTCTCTCTATATAAGTATAAGCTCCAATTCACCATTTCTAAAACCATCACAAAATCTAAAGCTTATACATACTTACAATTTTCACATCCAACCACTTTTCTCTAGCTAATTGCTTCTCTAAAATCTCCGACACCATTTAGTTATATAAATTTAAACAAAGTTTACATTTGACATACCTTACAGATAAAACCGATATTATCACTAAACCATCATTGATTAATTCTTTTATCGGGCTCCTTCGATATTCTGTCATCATCTTTTTTTTATATATATATAGATATTTGACTAAGATTTATATTTGAAATTTCGCTGACAAGGCCAATATATATATCCACCACATTTGTGCTGTAATTAAGCTAAGATTATGTATATATTTTATATGGACAGAGTGGCACAATTGGCATCACAAAAGGCAGTGGTGATATTTAGCAAGAGTTCATGCTGTATGTGCCATGCAATTAAGAGGTTATTTTATGAGCAAGGGGTTAGCCCTGCAATTTACGAGCTTGATGAAGATTCACGAGGCAAGGAAATGGAATGGGCTCTTATTAGGCTTGGCTGCAATCCTTCTGTGCCTGCTGTTTTTATTGGTGGCAAATTTATTGGCTCTGCTAATACTGTCATGACTCTTCATGTTAATGGGTCCTTGAAGAAATTGCTGAGAGAAGCTGGTGCTTTGTGGCTTTAATCAACCCTAACTCGGCTCTATTTTGTCTCTTTTTTATGCCCTAATTCAATTTTTCCAACTGTATCGATATAAGAAGAAAATTTGAACTATAGCGTCGATATATATACGTATGTTTTATATGTATGCATGTATAGCAGCGTCAAGTGTAATTTATATATATATAATTATATATGTTACTTTCTTACATTATTGATTTTGTTGCAAGAATATATGGGAGAGGAAAATGGGATATTCATTTTTGTCTTAGAATTAGATTCATGATTAATTAATGTAAAATGTCAAATAGAAAATTAAGAATTTTGCATGGTAAATATTAAATTTTAAAATTTAATAATTAACAAAATGTTATATATATATATATATAATGGTGTTTTTCAGTTTAAAAGAAAAGTTGAAGCGGGGAAGCAACAGAGGAAGTGAAGAATTAATGATAAAATTCGATAGAGAGTAGGTGGGGTAAGCTGAAAAGTGGACTGAAAATGGAATCAATTTCATTCATGGTAATTGGACTTACGATTTATCATTCGAAAGTGACCGACTTTTTTTGTGATTTAAAAGTCACTGAACTTATTATATTTTTTGCATAAAAGTTATGTTTACCGATTTTCGGCGATAATTCTTGCCAGATTGATGATATGGCACGTCATATCATATATCTGAATACACGTGGCATGTCCCATATTTGGATCAATTTCACACATGATCATTGAACTTATGACTTATCATTCAAAAGTAACTGACTTATTTTTTGTGACTTAAATATTGCTGAATTTATTATCTTTTTATAGAAAAAGTCATCTTAACTGAATACACATGGAGATTGATTTATTATCACATCATTAGCTATGACACATTAGCTATGGACGTCATCATTTATTAACACATATGGATTGCTGACGTATCAAATATGATACATTAGCTGATGACGGTGATTTGGATGCTGACGTATCAAATATGACAAATTAATTGATGATGTGGCAATAAATTCATCTCCATATGTATCAGGTCAATATGATTTTTCTGTAAAAAAAGTAATAAGTTTAATAACATTTAAGTTACGAAAAATAAATCAGTTATTTTTGGATGATAAGTTGTAAGTTTAATGACCGTGGGTGAAATTAATTCAAATATGAGATGTGGCACGTATGTCAAAGTATATAACGTGGCATGCTATGTTATTAATTCGGCAAGGTCCATTGCCAGAAATCGGTGATCATAATTTTTATGTAAAAATGTGATAAGTTTAGTGACTTTTAAGTCACGAAAAAAAAATCAATTACTTTCGAGTAATAAATTATAAATTCGGTGATCGTATATGAAATTGACCCACCGAAAATGCCATTTCGAAAATTGGATATATTCTTCACAAAAACAAATCAGCATTTTTGGTCACCAAATATTCTTTTTGGAAGTGCTATTTTATCGTCAGCCATAGCATTTACATTTTTTTATTTCACAATAAAATTAATAATTGATATGGTTGAATTAATGATAATGCATATAAATTATTTATACTATTACTTTTATAAATAGTATAAATAGATAAAGGCTAAATAATTAATTATAAATATTATTTTTTTGAATAAATGAAGTTTTATCAATATAAAATTAATTAAAAAAAAGTTTTATTATCAAACTTTGAAAACTATAGTAAATTCATATAACATGATGGAATCATTAATTCCTTGGAAAAACAAATGAGAATTCATTAATTAATTCGACAAATTTATCCAGCAAGAGGACAATTCTTATTACAAATGATTTCAAAAAAAAAAAGTAAAATTACAAAGGAGTCCTTGCAAATAAAATCTTCAAACAAGCAGCAAAATCTGGATGCCACAAAGACAGAGATAACAAGTTGATACTCCAACGATATTTGATAACGCAATTGCATTTTATTCTTTCAATTTATTTCCCAGAAAAAAAAAAGTTGGATAAGCAAATATTCATTTTGTCTAAGGTCTACAGGCACTTGTTCCACTTTATCACAAAAAAAAAATACAAATAATACACATACATATATATTATATATAAATACATGTATGATCATATGCAGTTGCCTCTCTCTCTATATATATATGAGTGTGTGTCAATAAATGCTAATAAAACTTATTATATGCATGCACATATACCCTTAGATTTTTTAAGAAAATGCTCTTATTTTTTATGATAACAAATCACATAATGACACATAGGTGTCATTTCAATTTAGATGTAATGGATTCGAAACAATAAAAATTTACTTGTTTTGAACAATACAAGTAGGAGTGTGCAACTGTCGGTTCGGTTCAATAACCGAACCAAAATAATTGAAAATTGATTAATAATCGAATCGAGATAACCGAAAATTGATTTTTTGAAAATTTGACTAACCGAATCGAACCAATAAAATAAAAATTTTGGTTAATCAAAAAATTAAAAATTAAAATTATTTAAAAAAATAAAAAATTTATGTCTAAAAATTATACAAAATTACAAATCACAATTACTAAAGTAAATACATCCAAAATATACAAAATATAAGTTCAAATTAAAGATATAATCCCAAAATACATAATAAATAATATAATAAAAACAGTTGAATAATTTTTTTATTCAATTGTCAAAATTTCAAATTATCATATAAAACATAGATATTAATAATTGATAAATGCACTCATATAATTTGCAACTCAAAATAAGATAATTTACATGTACAAAATAATTATTCAATTCAAAAATTTTAAAAATTACCTAATTAAGTAAAATTTCGGTCAGTTCGATTTTTCTATGGTTTCTCCTTCAATAAATAAACCAAACTGAAATAATCGAACTTTTCTAAAATCTCAAACCAAAATCAAACCGAAAAAATGGACTAAATTAAAAAAACGATCGGTTTGATTCAATTTTTTAGTTTTAACCAAAGTTTGCTCATCCCTAAGTATAAAGATGAAATATTTATTAAAAAACTTAAAAGATAAAAAAGGAAGAAATATTTATTAAAAAACTTAAAAGATAAAAAAGGAATATGAATATTTTCTAACCAGCTCGAAAAAATGTCTTTATCATAAAATATATTAACTTCAAACCTAAATCCTTTTCTTAATTAATTTTATGTTTTACTTTTTTTTTGGTTGAGAAAGGTGAGCAAAGCTTACAAAAAAAACAAACAAACTAAACCCTAAACTAACGATGGTAAGAAACACCAATCAAGTCATGTTTAAGCCAGACATCTATTCCTGGAGGGGCTGAATGCAGAATATGGTAATTTGGAGGAGCCTCATAAGCAAGATAAGAAAAGAAATCAGCAGCAAAGTTGGCCTCTCTATGTATGTGAGAGAAAGAAACAGATCGAAAGTCCTCTGAAATGCGCTGAATAGGCTTAATAAGAGACAAGCAGCTGGTATTGATAGAACACTTCCTGCAAATCTGGTCTGCTGCAATTTTGTTATCACACTTCACAGACACGTTGGCAAAACCCATTTCTTTTAAGAACATAATGGACACCCCATAGTTCAGCTTGTAAAATGGGGCAAGTACTAATTTTAGCAATGAACCCAGAAATCAATGAAATTTTATGTTTTACTTTAATAAGGGGTAGGGAAACAAAACTTGTGACAAATTAAAATTAATAGAGAGATGTGTATGCATGCGTGTGAATTTCATTGTCGTCGATCAACTAATGGCATATAATTATGCAGGGTCCATGCAGCCAATGAAAATTTCAGTAACATGAAAATTTTTGTCAATTTGATGAAGCTACTCCATATATTTTCTTTTTCTGATGTAGAAGTGAAAAAAAAAAATTGTTTACAAAGATATATATCCATAGTTGATTTGATGATGATTGTAGTAATGATAATGGAATTAATTACATCAAATTAGTTGACTAATCAGCTTCAAATAACAACCCATATGGATTAATTATTATCTTAAAACATTCAAGGTTTTACCTTAATTTTTTAATGTTATACCGAGATGCTTCCTCTCAATTCTAAAACTTAATTACTCCATCAATTTTTTTTGTCATTTTTATTATTTTTGCAATAATTAAAAAATATTAATTAAACTTAAATTTAGTATTATATTGCATGATTTTGACTAAATTATTAAATTTAATTTATTTTAAATAAATATTTTTTAAAAAAAAATTAAATTAAAAAAAATAAATTACATTAAAAGTATAAAAATAATATATAAATTGAATTTAAATTTTGCTTAAAAGAGTCGGAATAGATGGAGTATTTATCATATTGGTATATATTTGAAAATTATTTTCCTTGTAATCCATTTCCTTTATGATCGATATTTTATGACTTGGAAAATAATCAAATAAAAAAATTATTTGATTTTCAGTTTTTTCTACAAATAAATAAATTAATAAAAGTGGCTAGGAATCCTTTCGTAAGTATTAGTTCATATGCAGTGCAACCACTATTCATTGGGCCCATCTACTATGGGCCCTTTTAGGCATCACTGTCCAAACCGAAGTAACCATAGAAAATTTAATATTTATGAAACATATATATATATATATATACACCCAATTAATTTTAAAATTAAAATAATAAGTATTTAAAATAATTTTTAATTTGAACATATAAATTTTTTTAATTTTAATCATATAATTATGTCCATTTCATTTTAAACATATAATAACTTAAAAGCCTCATTTTAAATAATTTGAAGGATTTATATATTACTTGCTGGAGCTATATTAATTATACAAATTAAGTTATTAATATCAAATAATATCTTATAATGGTTCATTATCGATGAAATAACACTAATTAGTTACAATTATTATTTCAATAATAATAGCATTTAAATAAAAACTTAGGTTTGAATGGGAATTAATTTAAATGTGTTATGCTTTAAAAATACCTTTCGTCTATTGGTATGGATCCGCTTAAAACAACTCATAGTTAAACTAAAAATATAAATAAATAAAACTAAACTGTATAACGAATATTAATGTTATATACGAGTAAGTTCATAAGATGATATAAAATATAGATGAATTAAGTTATTAACACCAAATATTTATTTACAATTATCATTTCAATAATAATACCATTTTGATAAAAACTTTAATAATCCAATTCAAACTTAAAAAGAGTTCAAATTGAGTAGTTGGATTATGAAATGCAAACTACTAACAAACATTATTTAAAAGTAAGATTGTGGTAATTAAGAGGGTATTAACACCTTAATTACATTCTATAACACTCCGAAAATGGAGGTGACAGTGATGTTTTGTTTTATCATTATTGTCCAATTGATAAAAAGAAATCCAAATATTAGAGCCAATGATCTCAACGGGACGGCTTGATTAATTTGGAGGAAAGTTATAGATTAAATAACGGTTAATCAAGTTAAGTCAAATGTCTTTGACCATAGTCAATCTGCCACGTGTTCACTTTCCGCAGAATGGACGGTGGTCATCTAATCTTCCGTTTGACCACGTAATCCCTGCTTGTTTTCAGGAAAAGCCGAAATCTGATTCTCCGCACCGCCAAAACAAAAAGCATAAAGCTCTCTGATTTCTGATGGTTGCTTATTAATTTATTTGCCAAATTTGATTGCTATGTTAGTCTTAATCACTAATTTCATTCGTTCTTAAGATAAATGTCAAAAAACTGTCACATAAATAAATTTATCATCAAATTTTGGATTAAATTTATTGATAATCATTCAAATTTAACGAATATAACATTATAATCATTATATTATAATTTATAATAAAAAAATATTTTATCTTTTATTTTTTAATAAAAAAGTCACAAAAATTAAAAAATCGATAATACAATTACTGAAAAAAGTAATTCCAACTTTTATTTTGGTTGAATTGATGTTATACAAATCGAAAAACAGTTTGATTAATTTTATACAAACTGCACTATTAAAATAAATTAATAAATAAATTGAATAATAAAGTAAAATAAATATTAGTTTTTTTTTTTTTGGATTCTATATATATATAATGGTTAAAGTTAGGGATAAGCAAAAAAAAAATCAAAAATATAGCTAACCGTAAAATCGATCTGAAATCGAATTGAATTTTACAATTAACCGATCTGATTAACTCGGTTACGATTTTTAATTTTTATATTTTTGGTTAATGATCACAATTTAAATTTTTAAGTATCGATTAACAATTAATCCATGATTAACCGATTTATATATATATATATATATATTATTTTTATATCTGCAATTTACAATAAAAAAATATTTAATCTTTATTTTTTAATAAAAAAGTCACAAAAACTGAAAAATCAATAATCCAACTACTGAAAAAAAGTAATTTCAACTTTTATTTTGGTTGAATTGATTTTATACAAATCGAAAAACAATTGGATTAATTTTATACAAACTGCACTATTAAAATAAATTATAAATAAATTGAATAATAAATTAAAATAAATACTAGTTTTTTTTTTTGGATTCTAGATATATATATATATATAATGGTTAAAGTTAGGGATAAACAAAAATAAAAAATATAACTAACCGTAAAATCGATCCGAAGTCGAATTAATTTTTACAATTAACCGATCCGATTGACTCGGTTACGATTTTTAATTTTTATATTTTTGGTTAATGATCACGGTTTAAATTTTTAAGTATCGATTAACAATTAATCTATGGTTAACCGGTTCATATATATATATATATATATATATATATATATATATATATATATTATAATTTTATTTTTATATCTACAATTTTTTTTCTATTACTTTCTAAAATTTACATAAAATAACACTTTAAAATATATTTAAATTAATTTTTTATTTTTATAATTTAATTTTTTATATTTTTTTATAAAATTTATATCATTCTTTAAGCTAAATTTATATTATGTTATTATCTTTAATTATATAGTATTAATTTTTATATATGTTATTTTTTATCATATATTGACCTTTGTATTTTACTTAACAGCACTTAATTATATTTTTTTGTATTTTAAAGTTTATGTTATAACATTTAATATTATCCAAAATTTTATTTGTCTTGCAATAAAATATATTAATTTTTAATAAATATCAAATCTATTTTATAATATTAGCTATTAATTTATAGAACATAAATTTTGAATGGTAAATTATGTTTGTTTCATTATTTTTATATTAAATTACTTTACACATTTAAAATTGAATTAAATTTTGTCAAATTTTTTTGTTATAAAATTTTATATTATAAATTTTAATAGTTAATCGAAAAATATTAGTTAATTAAATCGAAATCGATGGATCGATTAATTAAATGTAACGGATTATAGATTGATGTTTAATTTGATGATAAATTAAAATAACTAATTAAAATAACTTCATGTTTAATTTAGAAACTTCCATATCAAGTTCAATCTAAAGTAATAATAAATTGATGTATCATAATAATATTTTTCTTGTAATTATTTATTATATTCGTAATAATTATCTTTTTATATTATAAGTAATTCGTAAATGATTTAACAAAGCACAAGACACGACACCTATTTTCTCTTACACTAAGAAAAATGCCTACGTGTTAAAGTACAATTGTTGCACGTGTATGGTTCTGTAGGAGAATGTACGAACACAATAATAGATAGAGTAGCACCATATAAATATCTCGTGGCGTGTCTACCTTCTAAAAATAAATTAAATAAGAAAAAATTCCAGCAAGAAAATCTGAAACTATATTTTGAACGTTGTGAAAAAAAAATCCAATAAATTTTTTCTTTATTTTTTTTTAAGCTGAATTGGAGTGAAAAGATAATTGACTGATTATATTTTTTGTCAAACTTTTAAAGGTCTGAGATCAACATATTATATATATTTTTTTGAAACTAATTCAGAAAATTATATATATATTCAATTCAACTACATTTTTATTTCAATTTTTAGAATTCACCTAATTAGTAATTTGTCATTTTGTTGTGCATTTATTTTTTTAATTTTCAAAAAATATATTTATAATATAATTATGTAAAAAACTTTTGTCTGTAAGAAAAGTTTGCATCTTTATTTCTGAAGTGTTCCACGAAGCCAAGTTAACTGGAATTAAAGGTGGAAAGTTCAATGCAATTCTGAAAAGAGAATTAATTTTGACAAAATTAGGCCACCCAACATGTTCAATTAATTTCCATCAGAAGCTTGACAAAATTTATTATCTAGAAGGGTTCTCATATGCCATGGGAAGCTCTTTCCCAATGCTGACCAGAGCTTAGTTTAGTTTTGTGTTTCTTTTTTTCTTCTTCAAAAAAAAAAAATGTCTCATCAAATTCTCACTTTTGCAAATTCAAGATAATATTTAATAACTGTTTTTCAACTCGACCGTTTATGGAATATCAATAAAACATTTAATAAATTAATTAATATTTTTTATACTTTTATTGTTTTTTTATCTGTTATTTTTGAGTAAAATTTAAATTTTATTTATCAATTACTTTTAAACTGTTAATGTAATTTAATTTATTTTTTCAATTTAATTTTTTTTTTAATAAAATAATAATCAATCAAATTTGATAATTTAGTTTTAATCACATAATTTAATATTAAATTTAAGTCTATTTATTATTTTTTAATTCTAGTGAAAATAATAAAAATAACGGATGAAAAAGAACGAAGGGAGTACATATTTTACTATAATTGTCTAAATTAAGAGGAGATATTTTAATTCATTCTATGTAAATTTTCATAATAAATACTAGAACTAGTGATTATCTTGACGATTTATTGTGAAAAGTGTCAATTTAACGAGACTGAATGGGTAATACTCTATCCTTTTTACTCAATTTCACAACTTTTACCTAGTCTTAATTAGCCTCATTTTTCTACAAATTATATATTTTCACTCTACCAATTATTTATTTTCAGTGTATATAAGAATACAATAAAAAAAATAAAATTAATATTAATTAAAATTTAAAAATTATCAAATTGAGCGAAATAATTTTTTTTTTTAAATTAGTAGCAAAATTAACGAAATAGAATGATTTGTTTTATAAAAATTGTTAAATTGAGTGAAATTGAATGAGTACCCCATATTTAATGAATTTCATTAAATATTGTTCCTTTGTGGCATGACATGAACCCCGTGAATGCATATTCTTCCAACATATAAACTTTTTGTATTCATTGATTAATTAATTAATTCTCATAACACTCCTTTGTCGAGTATAATCCCTCGGTTCTATTTTACGTATTATTTTAAGTATAATCTAAATTCTATCCAATTATTATTTTTAAATTTTTAATATAATCTAATTTTTATTTTTAATAAAATTAAAATCAATTATATTTGATAATTTAATTTTAATCATATAATTTAATACTAAATTTAAATATAATTATTAATATTTAATTATAATAAAAATAATAAAAATGATAGATAAAAAAATAAAAAAAGTATTATTTACTGTTGATAAGCTAAACAATAATGGAAAGTAATATAATATTCGTTTTTGAAAACTACTGTGCTAATCTTTTTAATGAGAAAGAATCTCAGAAACATAAAAAACTAGAATTTGGTGGGGATTTAATTGTAAACTAAAATTGTTAATCCATAAAATTGCAATAATTGATGGAAAATTCTGGAGTGGTAATTAGGGGTGAGCAAAAAAAATCGAAAATATGATTAACTGTAAAATCGATCCGAAATCAAATCGATTTTTATGGTTAAACGATCAGATTGACTCGATTACGATTTTTAATTTTTACATTTTTTATTAATAGTTACTATTTAAATTTTTAAGTACCGATTAACCGTTAATCCATGGTTAACCGATTCTCATATATATATCTTCAATTTTTTTATATTTCTCTCTAAAATTTACATAAAATAATACTTTAAAATATATCTAATTTATATATTTATTTTTATATCTTAATTTTTATAAAATTTATATAATGCTTTAAAATAAATTTATATTATATCATTCTCTTTAATTATATAATAATATTTATATATAGTATCCTATTAACTTTTATATATGTTAATTTTCTATCACATATCAGTGTTCATATTTTACTTAATAACATTTAATTATGCTTTCTTATATTTTAGAGTTTATGTTATAATATTTAATATTATCCAAATTTTTATTTGATTTAGAATTAAACATGTTAATTTTCAATAAATATCAAATTTATTTTATAATATTAGCTATTAATTTATAGAATATAATTTTAGCTAGTAAATTATGTTTGTTTCGTAATTTTTATATTAAATTATTTTGCACATTTTAAATTGAACTGAATTTTATCTATTTTTTATAATTTTATGTTATAAATTTTAATGGTTAATCGAAAAATATTGGTTAACCAAATTGAAATCGATGAACCAGTTAACCTGGTTCATGCTCATCACTAGTGTTAACTAATTATATCAAAATTTCAGTAAAAATTCAAATTATAAGTTATACTATATATATATATATATATATATATGCGCGCGTGTGGGGACAAAAGAGGAAAAAAAGTGGTAATTTATTTATTTAGATATAATTAATGTGAATATTCATTTATAAATAGCAAGCTAGCTAATTGACAAGGGAAATGAACCATTCAACCTAAACTATACAAGTGTTTTTTTTTTAATGTACAAATTAATGCGAAAAATATTTCCTCATAAATCTATATGTTGTTCTTCTTAATTTAATATTTTCTTTTTATAAATAATAAATTGACTTAGTTTCTTTTGCCGAAAGTCAAATTAATGTCACTATTGTCAACTATTTTTATCAAAAAAATTTATAATTATTTTTTAATAATATAATTAATTTGGTACATTTTATATATTTTAAATTTTTATAATTTTATTGGTTCTTTTATAAATATATATTTCCCTCAATCCTCAGTTTAACATATGTTTACAAAAAAAGATTCTGTTAGCATTGAAATTTTAATGCCAAATATTTGTTTCTTTCCACAAAATAAAATAAAAATAGAATAAAGCACGTATGTGCGTGGCAATACAAAACGTATTAGGTTTGGCAGCTGATGAGTTTTACAGGTCATCATATATTCATATTTTATTTAATATAAAATTATTTTATAAATATGAATTAGAATTTAATTTTTCAAAGATATTGACTTGGTTATCAATAAAGATATGATTAATCAGAATCAATGCAATTTATATTATATTTTTTAAATAAACAGAATTATAAACAAGGGATTCTATCTCTTTTTTTTCACATAAACTAAGAGAAAAAAGAAAAATAAAACAGGTAAATTAGATCATATATTCTACATGCTAAATTTAACATATACTATGCCAATCTAAGGTTTGACATTAAAAGAAAATTAAACAGACAATTGATTTTTTTAAAATAAAATATGGGGTCGAAAAACTAAAGATGGATTCGAACTTAAAATCAATAATTATTATTTTAGAAATGTAATTTTATTTTTATAAAATTGATAAATGCCAAAAAAAAAAAAAAAGAAGGTGGTTAGGCTTGCAGCTTTATGTGCCACCACGTCTCATATTGGCATTGAAAGCCCAATTTGGTATATTATCAACGTTAATGTGTAATTATATAATAAAATAAAATAAATTAATATAATTATAATTATAATCATTTTTATTATGATAAAAAAAATAAAATAATTATTTCTTTTAACTAAATCATTTTTAAAATCAAAATTCGTACTTCCGACAATAACTCTTTCGGACGTTGGATCAGTCGCCATGACGTCATATGGCTCTTCTTATCCACGGAAGTAACATAAAATCCAACGGTTTAAAATCCATACTCACAGGAAATCACGGTGCATCTGAAAACTGCCCACCAACCCAAAGACTTCTCTCCTTATTACACAATTTTAAAACATGTGTTAAGAATGTCCATCACAAGTGTGGAAGCACATCCCTTACTGTGGGACCCACTTTTGCCCGACCGTGATAATGATTTATTACTACAAACTGTAATTTTTTTACTTTTCAAGGGGTTTAAAAAGTAAAAAATTAAAAATTAAAAAAGGGATGGATAAAAATCAAAAGCATGTACTTGGGTACAATATTAGACTTGTTAGTCATCAATGGCATATTCTCATGAATTTTTTGGTTTTTTTTTTTATTACAGCTTCCCATAATTATCTGATAATTAGAATGATTTAATATTATTTTTTTTAATTTATAGATAGAAATAAAGAAGAAGAAAAAAAGAAACTACCTTTATTTCCTTTAATTACTTGTGTCTTAATTGATTTTTTTAGCCTTTTTTTTTGTTCTTTACCTTCTCTTCTTGCTTGCCTCCACATCAGTTTCTTCGATTTGTTGATCTAACTTTTGCTCACTCGATCTTTCCCTTCAATGGCCACTAAAGATGCTAGAGAGAAAGAAAGGGTAGAGAGAGAAATTAAAAAAGCAAAGCAAAGTTAGTAACTTGATAGTGAATTGTATCAGTTTTAAAGGAGCTGATTTCTAAAGACTCAAAATTTTGGAATTTCTCTTCTTTTATGTTCAATTTTGAAATTTTGGGTGTTTGGGTTTTGAGTTTATCTGTTTTGAGGTTTGTGGGTCGGGTTTGATTTGGATTTGATATGGGTGGGTGTTTTCCTTGTTTTGGATCATCAAACAAGGAGGGCAGCGGTGGTGCCGTCAAAGAAGTGGCCAAGAAGGATTCGGTCAAAGAAGGTTCTGTTGCTCAGCCTCACCATGTTAATAGAGTTAGCTCAGGTAAAAAAGTTTGTCCTTTGAGAAGTTTTTGGTGAATATGTTATGATGTTTCTTTCAAAGATTAATTTAGTTGTAATTGGTGTTGAATTATGAGTTTCTGGGTTTTAATATGATCAGTGTTTCTGATAAAGTTCATTGCTGCTTTGATCTGTTTCGTTTATTGGTAGTTTTCTTAATTGGAGGTTTCTTAGAGCTCTTTTGCTAGTTCTTTGATGGTTTGTTTGCTTAAAAATTAAAATTGCCTACTGCTTGTGTTGTTTGAGTTTTATGCTAATGGAGTGCTGCCAGTGTTGTTTTAGAGATCTGCCCTTGGTTGTGGGAACTGATGTTTTGGAATTTCTTATTATTATGTCTTCTTTTCTGCCATAATTGTCTAGTTAGAACTGGATGGTAGTACTTGGAAACTCATTAATGCCCCTCCAAGCGAATGGTACAAATTGTTG